>SMDT01003269.1:0-600000 GCA_005392925.1 Aquilaria sinensis
GGTAGGGTAATTAATTAGTTTTTCTAGAATTTTATTTTATTTTATTTTATTTTAGTTCTCTTCAATTGAGATTTAATTTTGGTTGGTTGGTTGTATGGTTGTAATGATGTGATGTATGATGTATGTTTGGCGCTAGTATCATACTAGGACCGCTTGTAACAAGAATTAAATTAGAAATATGTTAGGACTGCCTAAATAAACACCGCTAGTACCATGTTTAGGGCCAGCGAGACAAACACCGCTAGTACCATGTTTAGGGCCGACAAGCTCACTAGCAACATGATGAGATTGGAAGCAACCGTTGGTGGCGTGTTAGGGCCGTAATAAATTACTATAAGCTGATAGATAAAGGATTAGGAGCATAAATGCTAAATGACAAATTTAGAAAGAATTCACGAGAAATGAGATGAGCATTTATCACAAATACACTTAAAAATATATCATTGATTGTCATGACATCATGTAACACTAAACTAAGATAACATCGATAAAAGAAATAGGATGCACTAGAATCATGGCATTCTACTAAAAAGAGCTAAAATAAAATGAGCTACAGTCATGCATCAATTGATTGTTGCATATGATTGATGTTTGTCATACACAAGATTGCATTAAGTAAAAGATTTGAAGAGTAAGATAAAATACGAGGCATGCAAGGTTGGTGACGAACCATAGCTACATGACCTAACAAGCCGTAAATTTAGATGAGAGGTTCGGAACGGACGATTCGAACCCGAGAGGCAAGTTAGGGTGGCGGCGGACCGTCCCTAGTCATGACCCGATATTGACACGGAGTATGGAGATATGATTTGTGCGCTGTCAGACCATAGCTGGCGAGGGACCATGCTTATGGTTGGTATCACGAGAGGCTCTACCTCGGCGTAGGTATCCCGAGAGGCTCTGGCTTGGTGGCATCCCTAGTGGCACTGCCTAAGAGTTATCCCGAGAGTGGGTGATGTACACACTCACCACCCTAGGTTCGTCCGACAGCATTTAAGTATTGGATTAAATGATCGATCAATAAGATATTATTTAATCGGTAAAAGGAATTATGCATATGCATGGTAGTTCAAGCATGCTAGTAGGAATTTGATATTGTTGTTATGATGTTGTATGGAATTGTTCTTTAATTAAATTGCTACAACTTAAAGTTTATTATTCGTTGTTGTTTGTTACGGGAATATTAGGACCCGCGTGATGGGCCTGATACTTTCCCTTTACTGAGCAAGTTGTGCTCACCCCTCATTTTAACATGTTTTTCTTAGGTGAGTACTATGAGGAAGCAGAGTACACTGAACCATATAATGAGGTTCAAGATGTGGAACAGACTGAGTGAAGGTACGCTGTAGCCCCTTGAAAGTAGAACTGGCTAGGATTGGGTTTCAACTTTGTGTTATTTGATTTCTAAAGGAACATATGATTTGTTTAAATTGGCACATTATGAGCATATTAGTTTTTCTGGGATTGTCACTTAACTACTCTGATTTCTTTTATTACTCTCATTATTTGGAAAATAATTTAAATAAAATGTTTTACTTCATATTTCTTAAATTATTTTTAATTAAATGCTTTATAATTCTTGGAATTTAAGATATCTTTTAAAATTAAGGTTCATAAAATTGGGGGCATAATAGTTTGGTATCAGAGCCAGATTCAAGGAAGGCAGTGACCTCACTTAGTAAGTATGCTTCTTGTTTGTTTGCTAAGTTGGAGACCTAGGTTAGGTTTCAAAAAGTTTCCATAATTGAGCATAATATATTAGCAAGGTTATAAACAAAGTTAACAACTTGGCTTTCAATAAGGGGACTTGTAAAATAATATACGAATTAATTTAACATCTAAAATGATATAGGAGTTACCTAAAGCCTCACCTAGTGTTATAAGTTAAAAGTTACTTCCAAAGTTGTTTAACTACGTTGGACTAAACCTTTTCCTTTTTAGGTCATGGACCCACATGAGTACCCTGCCTTGGGTCTTGGGCGAGGCGCACAGGATGAGCCGCCAGCTCGTGGTCGAGGACGACCCCCACGAGGTCGAGGCCAGAATGCTCAAGTGCCTGGACAGGACATGCTGAATCATGGGCAACAAGCCCAGAATCTTGGTCAGCAGGCCAATGATGATCCATTGCGTCAGACAGTCATTGCCTTAGGCCAGTACTTTCAGAATTTGAATGAGCGGGAGCAGCAGCCTCATGCCCCGGCCAGATGTCAGCATAGGGCCGACCTACTTGAGCGGTTCAAGAGGCTAACTGGTGAGTATACTGGTGGGGTTAACCCTACCAAAGCTGAGGAGTGGATCAGGGCTTCGGAGAGGACACTTACAGCTTTGAGAATTCCAGAAGAGGACAAGGTGGACTTAGCTACCTTTAGCTTGGTTGAGGAGGCCCAGACATGGTGGGAGGCCACTCGACCAGGGGTTTCGAGAACTAAGGGTGGATATATCACTTGGGAGACATTCGTGCATACTTTCTATGGTCGATACTTCTCTGAGGCCATGAGGGACAGAAAAGAACAAGAGTTTCTTGCACTGGTACGGGGGAGCATGACTGTAGATCAGTACACAGCTAGATTTAATGCCTTGGCCCGTTATGCTGAGCACATTGTGGCACATGAACCAAGGAAAATCAAGAGGTATGTTAATGGTTTGCGTGACGAGCTGGCAGATAGGCTGATTATGCAAGAAATTGATACCTTTGAGAAGGCAGTATCCTTAGCTCAACGGGGTGAGGCAAGGATGCAAGATAAGCAACTATCTAGACCGCTTGACACGACTCAGAGTCGTATGCCATCACGACCTACATATGCAGGCAGTTTCCATCCTATACCACGACCGATGCCTGCCCAGGGGCGAGGACATTTTGGCAGAGGTCAGCCAATCGATAGCAGAGCTACCCGACTACAGCTTAATGAGACAGGAGGGTCTATAGTGCGACCGGTTTTTTAGGGCCAGGGAGGGCCTAGATGTCAGACTTGTCATTTCTTTCACCCAATTGGAGGGCGGTGTGTGACCTGTTTCTATTGCCAAGAGATAGGGCATCTATCCAAGCAATGTCCTAAGAGGGATGCTCCACTAGCAGCACACGTTCCACCAGCAGCACCGGTAGGACCACCAACAAAGAAACCTCGTGTGGCAGGATGTGTTTACGCAGTGACAGCCGAGGAGGCAGAGGATGCTCCAGGTGTGGTGCAAGGTACGCTGTTATTTATAGCTTTTAATTATAGCCTTTAATTTCAAGTTCATGGTAGTGGCATGCTTAGGTTAGTGATTGTTTGAATTGATCGTAGGTACTCTTTCTATTTCTGGGTTCCCTGCTAGAGTTCTTATAGACTCGGGGTCCACACATTCTTTCATATCTCCTAGACTAGCAAATCAGTTAGGCATGCCTGTTAAAGAGCTTCCTTTCATACTAGTGGTTTCTACACCATCAGACACTAGTATGAGTTCTACTCGTGTACTTCAATCTTGCTCGATTTCTGTCGGAGGACGCGATTTAGACTCTGACCTCTTTGTGCTTGGGATATCTGAATTTGATTGTATTTTGGGCATGGATTGGCTACATCACCACCATGCTAAAGTGGATTGCTATCAGAAGCTAGTTACCTTCTCCTTGCCTGATGGGTCAGAAGTGCAATTTGTTGGGGATAAAAAGAGCTTCACTCCAATCTTAATTTCTAGCTTGCAAGCTAATAGATATCTCCGTCAAGGTGGTGTTGGCTATTTGGCTTATGTGCAGACAGAGTCAGAGAAGCCTGAATCAGTAGCTGGTATTCCCATTGTGGAAGAATTTCCAGAAGTGTTTCCAGAGGAGTTACCTGGAATGCCACCTAGCCGGGATGTTGACTTCACCATTGATTTATTGCCAGGAACGGCTCCTATCTCTCAAGCACCTTATCGAATGGCTCCCTCAGAAATGGTGGAACTAAAAAGTCAATTACAGGAGCTTCTCGAAAAGGGGTTCATACGTCCAAGTACCTCACCTTGGGGTGCTCCTGTTTTATTCGTGAAGAAGAAGGATGGCAGCTTGAGGATGTGCATCGATTATCGACAGCTGAATTTAGTGACGATAAAGAATAGGTACCCTTTACCTCGGATTGATGACCTGTTTGATCAGCTGAGGGGATCATCAGTGTTCTCCAAGATCGATTTGAGGTCTGGGTACTATCAACTGAAAATCAAAGAGGGAGATGTGTCAAAGACAGCATTCAGGACTCGTTATGGGCATTATGAGTTTTTAGTGATGCCCTTCGGGTTAACGAATGCACCCGCAGCTTTCATGGGCCTAATGAATAGGGTGTTCCAACCATACCTAGATCAGTTTGTCATCATTTTCATAGATGATATTCTGATTTACTCACCAGATGCTGAAAGCCATAGAGAACATTTGAGGATTGCACTTCAGACGTTGAAGGAGCATAAGCTGTATGCAAAGCTGAGCAAGTGCGAGTTTTGGTTGGACAGTGTCACCTTTTTAGGCCATGTGGTAACTAAGGAAGGAATTTCAGTGGATCCTAGTAAGGTTGAAGCTGTGGTGAACTGGCAACAACCGAAGACCGTGTCTGAGATTCGGAGTTTATTGGGCTTGGCTGGGTATTATAGACGTTTTGTAGAAGGTTATTCAAAGCTGGCACGCCCTTTGACCCAACTGACTAAGAAGGATCAACCATTCCAGTGGACCGAGCAGTGCGAAAATAATTTTCAGGAGTTGAAGAAGCGGTTAGTCTCTGCACCTATTCTTACTCTTCCTGATAGGCGAAGTCGTTTTGCAGTTTATACAGATGCATCACATCAGGGGCTTGGCTGTGTATTGATGCAGGCGGGAAAGGTGATCGCTTATGGGTCTAGGCAGTTGAAGCCTCATGAGCTTAATTACCCAACTCATGATCTGGAGTTGGCAGCTGTCATACATGCATTAAAGCTTTGGCGACATTATTTGTATGGAGAAGAGTTTGAGGTCTTCATTGATCATAAAAGCCTACAGTATCTATTGTCACAGAGGGAACTCAATAATCGACAGCGTCGTTGGGTTGAATATCTCTCCGATTATAATTGCACTATTCAGTATCACCCAGGTAAAGCTAACCTAGTGGCTGATGCTTTGAGTAGAAAAATGGGTGCTAAACTGAATGCTATGGTGGTTTCTGAGTGGAAACTACTAGAGGAGTTTAGTCATATGAGCTTAGGTGTTCAAGTGAAGGGACCCCAGGTTCTCATGGCCAGTTTGCATATGGAGCCTACACTTGTGGCAAGGGTCAAGGAGGCGCAAAAGGAGGATCCACAATGCCGAGAATGGTCAGTTCTAGGGCAAAAAGGATTCAGTGTGGATGTGGATGGTACCCTAAAATTTCAAAATAGAATTGTTGTTCCCCAAGGTAGTGAGGTAAAGTATGATGTTTTATCGGCGGCACATGCATCTCGGTTGACCATCCACCCGGGGGGCCCCAAGATGTACCATGATTTGAAGAAAAGCTTTTGGTGGAGTGGTATGAAGAAGGATATTGCAGAGTTTGTATCTAGATGTCTGACTTGTCAGAAGGTCAAAGTAGAACACCAGAGACTTGGAGGACTGCTACAGCCATTAGAGATTTCTCAATGGAAGTGGGACGACATTGCAATGGATTTCATAGTCGGGCTACCTGCCACTCGTCCTCGACATGATGCAATATGGGTTATAGTTGATCAGTTAACCAAGTCAGCCCACTTTTTGGCAATCCAAAAGACTTGGCCTGTAGCTAGATTAGCTAAATTATACATATCTGAGATAGTTCGTCTCCATGGAGTACCGAGGAGCATTGTTTCTGATAGGGATCCACGATTCACATCAAAGTTTTGGCAGGCTTTACAAGAACAGTTGGGCACTGTGACATTAATGCGCACCGCTTATCATCCACAAACAGATGGGCAGTCGGAGAGGACTATACAAACTATTGAGGATATGCTTAGAGCTTGTGCACTGGATTACAAGAACTCCTGGGATAATGACCTGCCACTAGTGGAGTTTGCTTATAATAATAGCTATCACTCCAGCATTCAGATGGCCCCATATGAGGCTTTGTATGGACGTAGTTGTCGTACTCCGGTGTGTTGGGAAGAAGTGGGCGACAGGCCTTTATTAGGACCAGATTTGGTACAACAAACTTCAGATAAGGTCAAAATAATCAAACAACGATTGGTAGCGGCTCAAGATAGGCAGCGGAGTTATGCAAACCAGAGGCGTCGTCCCTTGGAGTTTTCTGTTGGTGATCATGTGTTCCTAAAGGTGTCACCGACCAAGGGAGTTCAACGCTTTGGAGTGAGAGGAAAGTTAGCCCCGCGCTTTGTTGGACCTTTTGAAGTTTTAGAACGGGTTGGAGAGGTGGCTTATAGAGTAGCTTTACCACCTAACTTGGCTAGAATTCATAACGTGTTCCACGTGAGTAATATTCGAAAGTATCAGCCAGATCCAGCACATGTTATTCCGTGGGAGCCGTTGCAGTTACGCGAGGATTTGACTTACGTCGAGGAGCCTTTGGCCATTGTGGATCGTAGAGAAAAGGTTCTGCGCAACAAAGTCATTCAACTGGTAAAGGTCATTTGAAACAATCATGGAGAGCAAGAAGCAACCTGGGAAGTTGGGGATGAGCTTCGAAAGAAGTATCCACAACTTTAAGGTACTTCTCAACACCTTCTTTCAAATTTGGGGACAAATTTCTTTTAAGGGGAGGAGGCTGTAATAACCCTAGAAATTAAAGAAAATAAAATTACCAAATTACCCTAAATAAATAAATAAAAATAAAAAAACAAAAATTAAAATAATAATAATAAGTAAATAAAATAAATAAATAAGTAATTAATTAATTAATTAACATTTTGTCCTCAAGGGTATTTTTGTAATTTTACCTATCAATTTAGAAAATCAATATAAAATTAAGAATCTTGATCCTTAGATGATTCCTTTAGTGGTTATTAAGTCAAATTCCAAACCGGAAGCTCAAAGTCATTTTCTTTAGGCTAGGGGCATTTTTGTCATTTCTAACTAAGCATCGGACGGAAAATCTGGGAGCACCATTGGATTCTTCTCGCAAAAATGAGTCAAGAGAAATTTACCTCACTCAATTATGAATTCATTTGCTTAAGTTTCCCAAAATTTAGTCAACACGCGTGTAGAGTTTAAACCGGATTCGTGTTACCACAACATAGGATAATTTTTTTTCTCTTTCTTCCTCCAACCCTAATTTCTTTCTTATAAAACTATCCAGCCACAACACCTCCTGGAGTTAAAAAAAAAAAAAAACTAATTATCTCCTTGTCTCCATTTTTTCCTTAATTAAACCCCACGCACAGTAATACGTTCTATAACTCCTTTTCCTTCCATTTTTTTTATTCCTTGTTTCTATGCGATCAAGAGTCCGAATTGGGTTAGAAATTAGACCTATCTTTTCTTCTCACAATCACTTGCCGCTTCTTATTCTCTCATCCTTCAACAACTCACCACCATAAAAAAGAAAAAAATAGATTTTGGGAAAAAGGCAGGCCACCATCCTTTGGTCCTCTTCACGCCAGTTATTGTCTCGCTTATTCCTCCATCAAAACGGTGTAAGTACAGCCCTTTATGCTACAATTAATTTTTTATTCTAGATTATTAGAACAATAATTTTTGCCTAATCTTGCCTAGCTTCATTAAATTGGAGGAAAACCCCATCCGGACACCAAAATCTGATCCCACATGTACCGACGATTCCAAATTTGTTTGTGTAAGTCTAAATCCTTCAATATCACTCTTTTAATTTTTTTTTTTTTTTCTTTTCCAGCACCTAAAGACCTTATATTTTTGCTGTAAATTCTTGGTAGATCATCGTTAATCCAACTTTTGGGGTTTTTGCACTCGTTTCCGGTGCAATCGGGTCCATACTTGCTCCTAAACCCCGGTAAGCCACCGTAGTCTTTTTAAAATTCTTTCGGCTGCCAATTTCAAATCTTACAGCCCTAATAATTATCTTATCTTTGCTGTCCATGTTGTTATAAAGGGTTAGAAAATCCTTACTTGAAGGTTTGGCGCTTCGTTGGACTCCCGGAGCGTCAGAGATCCCGAAAACACATCGGTAACCGAAATAAAAATTTTTTCCTTCCAAGATCAATTTTTACAGCCATTAAATGAGCTTATAAGTTAGTGTATGGCCACTGTAATTTTTAGGATCAATATCAAGAAGGCTCCCGGCACGATCCCGAATAGGCACGAGGCCACCGAAGACACCCCGAGACCCTTTTTGCCCACTAGGTAAAATTTCGGCCTAGATGTTAAGAACATGAACTTTCCAAGTACCATTTAGGAAAATTTCTAAATTTTAGCATATTTTCTAATTTTCTACCTTACTAACATTTTGTAGGACCGTCCTAGGAAATCGCCCTCTTTCGTCGTATTATTCCGAACTAGGTAAGGGGGAAGAGCGGGTTAGTTCTCGTGGGCCCTCTTAGGCCCAAAATAAGCATCAACCCGAATAATAAATTTTAAGTAAACAATTGGGCTAAACAAAATCTTTAAACGCGTGGGCAACATGGGTAGGGTAATTAATTAGTTTTTCTAGAATTTTATTTTATTATATTTTATTTTAGTTCTCTTCCATTGAGATGTAATTTTGGTTGGTTGGTTGTATGGTTGTAATGATGTGATGTATGATGTATGTTTGGCGCTAGTATCATACTAGGACCGCTTATAACAAGAATTAAATTAGAAATATGTTAGGACCGCCTAAATAAACACCGCTAGTACCATGTTTAGGGCCGGCGAGACAAACACCGCTAGTACCATGTTTAGGGCCGACAAGCTCACTAGCAACATGATGAGATTGGAAGGAACCGTTAGTGGCATGTTAGGGCCGTAATAAATTATTATAAGCCGATAGATAAAGGATTAGGAGCGTAAATACTAAATGACCAATTTAGAAAGAATTCACGAGAAATGAGATGAACATTTATCACAAATACACTTAAAAGATATCATTGATTGTCATGACATCATGTAACACTAAACTAAGATAACATGATAAAAGAAATAGGATGCACTAGAATCATGGCATTCTACTAAAAAGAGCTAAAATAAAATGAGCTACGGTCATGCATCAATTAGTTGTTGCATATGATTGATGTTTGTCATACACAAGATTGCATTAAGTAAAAGATTTCAAGAGTAAGATAAAATACGAGGCATGCAGGGTTGGTGATGAACCATGTCTACATGACCTAACAAGCCGTAAATTTAGACGAGAGGTTCAGAACGGACGATTCGAACCCGAGAGGCATGTTAGGGTGGCGGCGGACCGTCCCTAGTCATGACCCGATATTGACATGGAGTATGGAGATATGATTTGTGCGCTGTCAGACCATAGCTGGCGAGGGACCATGCTTATGGCTGTTATCATGAGAGACTCTACCTTGGCGTAGGTATCCCGAGAGACTCTGGCTTGGTGGCATCCCTAGTGGTACTGCCTAAGAGTTATCCCGAGAGTGGGTGATGTACACACTCACCACCCTAGGTTCGTCCGACGGCATTTAAGTATTGGATTAAATGATCGATCAATAAGATATTATTTAATCGGTAAAAGGAATTATGCATATGCATGGTAGTTCAAGCATGCTAGTAGGACTTTGATTTTGTTGTTATGATGTTGTATGGAATTGTTCTTTAAGTAAATTGCTATAGCTTAAAGTTTATTATTCGTTGTTGTTTGTTACGGGAATATTAGGACCCACGTGATGGGCCTGATACTTCCCTCTTACTGAGCAAGTTGTGCTCATCCCTCCTCTTAACATGTTTTTCTAGGTGAGTACTATGAGGAGACAGAGTACACTGAACCATATAACGAGGTTCAAGATGTGGAGCAGACTGAGTGAGGGTACGCTGTAGCCCCTCGAAAGTAAAAATGGCTGGGACTGGGTTTTAACTTTGTGTTATTTGATTTCTAAAGAAACATATGGTTTGTTTAAATTGGCACCTTATCCGCATATTAGTTTCCTGGGATTGTCACTTAACTACTCTGGTTTCATTTAATACTTTTATTGTTTGGAAAATAATTTAAATAAAATGTTTTACCTCATATTTCTTAAATTATTTTTAATTAAATGCTCTATAATTCTGGGAATTTAAGATATCTTTTAAAATTAAGGTTTATAAAATTGGGGGCATAACATCATGAAATTTTCTCCATATACACAAATTGAAAAATTAAAATTAATTAAGAAAATATATCAAATACAAGGAAGTAAGAACCATAAAAAGAATTTTTATACCTTAATAATTAATTAGACGCTAAACATGTAAACCCTAAATTAACCCTTAAACCCTAAATTAAACCCTAAGACTAAAAACCCTAAACCCCCTAAGGCCCTAAAACCCCAAACCTTAAATCCATATCTCTAAATTGTAAACCTTAAACCTAATTATATACCATTCACCCTAATCCCTAAACCCTAAATACAAACCCTAAAACTTTAAACCCTAATACCTAAAGCCCTAAACTCTTATTCTATATCTTTTAACCCTAAAACCTAAACCCTAAACAATATTTCTATATATTCCTAAATCTTAAACCCTAAACCTAGTATATCATTAACCCTAAACCTAACTACCAATAACCCTGAACCATAAATACAAACCTTAATTAAAACCTAAACCCTAATTAAACCCTAAACCCTAAATCCAACTACCATTAATCCTAAACCCTAAATACAAAACCCTACAAATTAAACCCTAAACCTAACCCTAACTACCATTAATCCGAAACCATAAATACAAACCCTATTAATTAAACCCTAAACCTCAACCCTAACCCTAACTATCATTAATCCTAAACTCTAAACCCTAAATACAAACCCTAATTAAACCCTAAACCCTAAAACCTAAACCTAACTATCATTATTACTAAACCTTAAATGCAAACCCTATTAATTAAACCCTAAACCTAACTACTATTAACTCTAAAACCTAAACCCTAAATACAATCCCTAATTAAACCCTAAATCCTAAGCAAAACCTATACCCTAAATATAAACCCTAGTTAAACACTAAACCCTAATGAAACCCAAAACCCTAAATACAAACCCTAGCTAAACCCTAAATGCTAAGCCTAATCTATACCATTAACCCTAAACCCTAAACTCTAAACTTAATCTATACCATTAACCCTAAATCCTAAATCCTAAATGCAAATCACATACCCTAAATTTCAATACCTAATACTTAATTAACTATCCTTAAACCATCCTAATTCTATACCCCTAAACCCTAAAATAATTCTCAAACCCTAAATCATAAAAAAGCTTTAAATTAACCCAGAAATAAATCCCAAAACCCTAATATTAAATTGATTCAATTAATACCCTAACCATCTACTAATTTCAAACCCTAAACCTTATATAAAATTCTCAAACCCTAAATTTATGTCTAATACCCTTAATCCCTTAAAATCCATAAATCCTAACTCCATATCCTTAAACCCTAAAAAAAAAAATTTCAAACCCTAAAATTAAAAAAATCCTAATACATATGCCCTAAACTCTAAAAAACCCCAAACCCTAAAAACCCAAAACTTTTAAATTAACTTAGCCATTAAGAAGACAACTAAGGCAAATTGGACACCTAAAAAACCAACTAAAGGGTTACTGTAGTTAAATTTATAAAAGGTTTCCAACTGAAAGGTGACTACTATGTGTGTGATTGAAACTTTCAGTTGTTCATTATTCGGAATAAAAAGTGTACTTTTTTATTCTAACTGCTTAGCGATTGCAACATCTAGTGGCTGACTTTCAGTTTCGAGTTTAAGTCTTTTGCATCAATGTTGTAGTGTGGATGATGTTTAGGCCCTTGTGATAGGAAAAGATTGATCATAAATTGATTAATGAAAAGTGAATGGGGAAGAAGGCGAGAGGGAGAGAGGGAAAAGATGAAGCATGAATTGATCAATAGGAAAAGATGGAGATTCTGTGTCTGTGTGAGTGAGAGAGAGAAGGAGAAAGGGAAAAGAGAAGAAGAAAAAGAAAGATCGAGAAGAAAGATATGTGAGGAGAGAAACGAGAAAGAAACAAAAAAAAAGTTGCATGGCAGAGAAACCAAAAAAGAGAAAGAATATGGCAAAAGAAAGAGTTGTGTGTTTTAATAATTGACATAGGGGACAAAACTACTTTAGTCCCATATCTTCCATGGTTGTTTCAAAATAGTCCCCACTTTTTACTTTCTAACGGTTTAGGCCATACCAACAGTTATTCATGTGGTAATTGCTAACGGTTCAACCTATTGGAAATTAGCCATTGGTAACTGTCATTAACGGTCTAACGCATTGTTAATTACCAATGGTCTGATCATTGACAAATTGCTCATTGGAAAATTACCAAATTTTAATAGTGGAAGTTGAGTCGTCTTGTCTATGACAGGAAAATGGGATTATTTACAATTTTACTCGTTGATCATACTGGAAAGGTTTGTGGAATTATAAAGTTACGTTTTGATCACTACAACAGATAACTGCTAGGATAAGTCAATTTTTCTATGTTTTGTAATTGTTTTTCGATATACTTTTTTTATTGCTATATTTAGGTGAATAGTCTTTAATTAATCTGGGAGCTGGGATTTTGGGATTTTGAGGTAAGTGGCTCTCACTTTTCTAAACTAATTTTTTTTTTGTTATTTTATGAGTATTGAATTACTCTTAATCTCATTTCTTTGAAGTTAAATAGGCGATGTTCCCATGCTTTGCAACATGCATATAGTTGTTACTTGGTCACTAAGAAATGTGTTTGGCAATTAGATTGGATACATTATATGCATTGAACTCATTTATATTGATTATTTCAAAATATTACATGCATGGTCTTCTCATGGATTATGTGGTACTGTTTATATACAGGGTTTTCTCATCTATTACACAGCCTGTGTAAACAACTAGATGACAGTTGCTTCATGTGTTGTTGTCCATGGTCTGCTTTCATCATTTGATTGCACACACACACACACACACACACACACACACACAATATGGTGAAATTATATGATATACAGCTTGCACTTCATTCCATGTCTTTAAATAGTTTCTATTTGAAAAACACTATTATATTACATTTATGTTTATAGGAGTTCACCTACTGCATGTAATTAGTGTAACAAATTTAATTATAATTGCCATTATTAAGCTTCCTCGACATATTCAATGTGGAGGGTCATAGCAGTGTTCATTAATTGCGAATTTTGATACATGATAATTTTGTGGGTTGAATAATTTTCCCTCTTTGATTTACATATACAAAAAAGTTTAATATAGGTTAATTAGAAGCTGCAAATTTTTCATATATGAAGATTGTTCTTTTTCCGATATGAAAGCCTCACTGGCATATAGCTGAACTTAGCAATGACTTTACCTGAATTGATCGAATAAATGCCTTTAGAGAAAATTAAATTATCCCCAAAGATTTCATGAGCGCAACTACATCTATAGCAACACACACATCCACCACAATAATAGAATACTACCATAAATATAAGTTCCTATTCTATAGGACTAACACCAATAAAGGGGGACAACAACAAAAAAAACAACCATTTTAATAATGGGATATGATTGGAAAAAGGAAAAGGCAATGGACTTAAATGCATCTGCAGTATATATATGAAGGCTCCAACACAATTATTCCATTACTATAGTTGACACATGTCCACATACGCCAGGAAATACAAATTTAAACTGACAGAAAACAGGGTACATAATGCAACAACTGCAAAAACTGGACGCCCAAACTCGACATTAACGCAAACATGCCAAAGAACTGTAAACCTTTTCTTCTTTAATGTTATATATAGATTTTTTATTTTAAAGCATGTTTGATTGATTCCATTTTCCAACTCACTTTGATATCAGAATTTTATTTTATTTTATTTTCTAAGGATTATACTACAAATGTTTGACGCTTAAATTTATCTAAAATTGTTGATACCAAGTTTGTCCAAGTACTAATTTTTCCATTTTCCATTTAAAGCATGTTTGATTGATTCCATTTTCCAACTCACTTTGATATCAAAATTTTTTTTTTTCTAAGGATTATGCTACGAATGTTTGACGCTTAAATTTATCTAAAATTGTTGATACCCATGTTTTTCCAAGTACTAATTTTTATTTAATTCTAGATTATAAAAAATTAGTTTATGAGCATTTTTGTTTTGTAGGGGGCAATTTGGCCATTTTTAAAGACATTTGTGTCATTTTGGTCATTTTAGGGTTTTACATAGTTAGTTGGTCTAATCATATTTAGGTTTATATCGTTGTTCGTGCTATACATATTTGGAAATTTAGAATGGTCATTTAGGGTCAAAATAGAAACTAATTTAGTTTAGGTACTATTTTTGGGTTCTAGAGGTTTTTTTGGGATTAGTTTAAGGAAAAGAGAGAAGTTTGGGTGTAAATTGAAGATTTTTAGAAAGTTCTAGGTAAAACAAAAAAGCTAGGGACAAATCTACCGACTCTCAAGAGTTTGAGGTAAATCTAGCAAAATTATGAATTTTGGGTGAAATCTAACATTTTTATAAAGTTCTATGCTAATTTGATAAATCCTGAAAGTTTTTGGTCAAATTAAAATTTTGCATAGAATTGGGCCATATTAGTAATTCAAGAGTTTCTGTGTACTTGGATTAGCATGTAGGTGGTAGGAGAGGTTGTATCATATGAGATTTAAATACCTAAAAATTCAATTTTGATAAGGTTTAATCTCAATAATCAATTTCATGACACTTGCACAATAAACTATAAATAGAGAAAGGGAAAGAAAATAGCAAAAACCCTAAACTTGGAAAAACTGAAGCCTTGATCCCTATTGACTCGCAAACCTTGACCCTAGAGCCCTAGCCTTGCCTTCCTCCCCTGCCGCCCCTGGTACATCTCCCAGGCATCTCCCTATCGGACGACCGCCCCTCTGAGCCATCATTTACACCTAATCGCTTGCCGACTTGCCACCCACTGGCAATGCCATATCGAGGGAGAGAGAATCGCGCCTCGCCCGCCGTCCTATCTGTCACTATCCGCCACCACCGACACCATCGGCCACCCTACACTCGTCCCCCAAGGTCACTTCCGTTGCTCCAGCGAATCCCAGGCCGCCGCTTTCTCCATCGTCTCCGAACAGGGAGAATCGAGACCAGACCCGGTTCTTCAACCCGCCAGACCCGTTTCTCAAGATCCGGTTGACTACAGTCAACCATCTCTTTCTGCTATAAATCTTGTTTAATCCCTGACCATTTTAATTTATTCATCCGAGTCACTAACATTTTTTTATTCAGCAGAAAAGCCACTGATAGAAAGTTTTTATTGCTTTTCTTTTGTTGATTTGTTCAGATTATAGTCATGGATTGGTTAAATTAATAATATCATATAGAACTGCAAGTCTAGAGTAGAGATTAAATTTTTAGACTAATTCAATGTTTTTTTAGTTTTAACTTTTAATCCACATAATGTATCCCAAAGATCAAATTTTAAAGCATTCATTTTGCCTCAATTTAATAAAACCCTATTATGAATTTAGAATAATAATTAAAAATAAATTTCAAAATCCAAATCCAGTTGATCCGATGGGATCCGAGGTTTGGATAATTACTTAAAATTTCTAAAATAAATAATAAATAAATTAAATTTTAATATCTACATCTGGGTGATCCGATAAAATTTATGGTTTGAATTGATAATTATCTAAAACCTTCAAAAATCAAGATAAATAAATAAAAAATAGATTAAGTTTAGATATCCATATTCGGGTAGTCCGATAGGATTTATGGTTTGAAAATATAATTAAAATGTATATAGAATCAAATAGTAATTTTTAAGAGTCCATATCTGAGTGGTTCGATAGAATACATGGTTTGGAAGATTAATTAAAATATTTAGAAGCAAGCAAAAAAAAAAATTCAATCAAACTAAAGTGCCAATATTGTGCCACTATAATAAGATTATTCGAGCGTAACCATACCCTTAAACCTCTTAAATTCTCGTAGACCATTTTAAAATTTTCAATTGACCAAGATGTAAATGAATTGATAGTAACTCCTAAAAATACGTTGCTAAAAAAATAATTATGTACATGGTTCTTTCAAAAAATTATGTAAGTTGTTCTAAAAAGAATAATTATGCATTTTATGTACGTTATGATAAAAAAAATTTTGGTCTCATTTTATCATTCATACTACTCCTACTCCAAAATATATATGTCCATTTTCAGTTTTTGTAAATTAAAATTATGAATGTTGAGACACAAATATATTATTTATTATTTTAAAAATTACTAATTATAAATAACAAAATTGCTTTCCAGTCCTTCTAAAAATTCAAAAACTATTGTACTAATTTTGGATTAAAAAAACCAGAAATAATACACATCGTAGAAGCAAATTTCAAGCAACTCGAAAGTTGAAATTTAGTTCAGGTTTTCACGTTTCTTTTCTGTTGCTTAATAGCACATTCACATATATAAACTACTTAAAAGAGAATGATAAAATTTAGAAGAAGTTATATAAAATATGTAAAGGTGATAAACGTTTTAGGACACAAAAACTAGAAAAAGTGGGGTGTATGAATTTTATTTCTGTTTTATTAGATTTTTTCATTATGTTATTTATATTTATTTTTTTACATTTTAGTGGTTTGTACAATGTTTCCTATAATTACAATAATAAATATTCATAAGTTTTACATAATGGGAATAATTAAAGAAATTCCCATTATAGAAAAGTAGACAAAAGTAGTGACACGCTTCATCGTGTTTCCCACTTTTCACATTTTCTGCAAAAAAAAATATAAATATTGGGACACTCACGTATATTATACATTCTTTTTTCAGAATTGCTCTTAACAAAAAATATAATTACGTTTGAATCTTTATAAAAATTCAGACATGATGATGCTAATCTTGGAGAAAAGTCCAAAACTATGCCTAACATCACATTTTAGAAGTAAGTTAAGCTTAAAATTTTTACTTGAAGGAGAATAATGAGTAAAATTTTGACGAAGTTATAAAAATACAAATAATTTGGGATTAAAACGAAAAAGAAAAAGAAGAGTTACAAGTAGTTTGGGACAGTCGGAGAGATGTAGTAAGTTTAATCAAATAAACAAAACGGCAAGAAAGGCACAGGCGAAGTTTAATGAGAAAAGATAGTCTTTCCCAATTCTTTTGCCAGGAAAAAGTAAATGCGGCCCCCCTCCTTCCACTATTGAGCTAAAAGAAGATGATAAAAGAACTTGCAGGAAAGCTACAAGCATCATCATCGATGCTTCGGTTCTCATCTCATGAAAATGGAATTTGCGGGTGAGTTGAGGCGGAATCTATCTTCGGACAACGGTTGCCCGGGGGGGTGGGGTTGAAGCATGGGTAGCGAAAGCTCTGATCGGCGGCTGAGAAATATTGGAGGATGGAGGCAGAGCTTCCCTGAGCTCTGTTGTTGCGGCAGCAATACTAAACAAGCTGCTGAAGACGTCATGAAGCCCCCGCAATCCGAAGATGACAGCTGGGAAACCGAAGAGGCCCGACGACGGGCGACGCTGACCAAGTGGCAGGCCTCGCTCGTAGACCTCATGAACAAGAAAGACGAACTGTCCACACAGCCGAAGAGGCGTTTTCAATGGAAGCACAACAAGCGCCTACACCAGCTTGACGTGGAGATGGATAGAGCATCAGAGTCGATAAAAAGAAGTGAGCAAGAGATTTCAAGAGGGTATCCATCGGCAAGTGCCACTGTCAATAATAACCAATCAGACGGTCTAGAGTTGCCTACTCATGGCTATTTCTTTATATCCAAGTCTCTGAAACGAGCTGCTTGTCAGATGTTGATGGCTCTAGAGGACCAAGAGGTGCATTTGATTGGATTGGTTGGTGTCCGAGGAGTTGGCAAGACGACATTGGCGAAACTGGTGGCACATAAAGCTCAAAGATCTCGACTTTTTGATCAGGTTTTGAAGATTGATTCTGATTCACATAGCAGGGAGCGGTTTGAGCCTGATGGGGACAAGATTTGGTATCAGGTGGCTGTCTTACATCAAAAATTGGAAGAAGGGAAGAAGATTTTGACTATCCTTGATGATGTGTGGTGGAAAAAGCCTAAACTTGAAGCTTTAGGAGGAATTCCATATGGCCAACGCTGCACAATTCTTGTCATCACTTGTCTTCCCCAAGTTTGTGCGGGCATCGGTTGTCACGCAACTATTCAACTCAATGGCCTTACCAGAGAGGAAGCAAGGGAATGGTACAAACGCATACGTTTGAGAATTATGGAGTCATTACCACTAACTAGACTTCAGGGGTCCAAAGATATTTATGAACTTCCGAATTGGGAAAAGCAAATAGTTGGAGCATCTCAAGGTTTGCCTTTCTCAGTTCTAACTATAGACGAGAAATTACAGAAGCAAGAATCAGTCAATTTCCCCACCCAGAATTTAGTGGGATGCATCAACGAACATGTCTTCAACTATCTCAAGCTTCATTATGATTTCTTGGGCGACCAAGAGAGTAAGTCATTTTTCATATTGTGTTCCCACTTTTCAGAAGGTAGAATCATGTTCAAAACTGGAATACGTTTTCCCAATCGCCATGGCTGAAGGTCCTCCCCGGTTGAGAGAGCTTGAAATCAAATCATGCAAGAATCTACAGCATGTCTTCATATATAAATTGGAGGCAAGAAACCAGCAAACTCATGCTTTTGTGCTCCCAGAATTAAAGCGCTTGCGTTTTAAAGGTTTATCAGCTCTGAGGAGGATTACAGCAGGAGCAGACACTTTGGGGGCACCTCTAGAAGAGTTAGACATATCTTCCTGCAAGAAGCTAGAACCTTTCAGCGTCACCCCAAAGAAAGGTGAACTTCCAAGATTAAAGGTATTTCTCATGATTCTCTATCCTTCTTTATATTTTCTTATATAGTCAGGTCCATTGTTGTCCTAAATGTTTTGCAGAATTTGTTCAACATGTATCCGAATAAGGCTTTTTATTTCATTTAATTCTTCTGCCCAGATACTGAACTTAGGAGCCTGTGGGGAATGGTACCTGGAAGAAGAAATCTTTGCTTCAAGAGAAAATTCATCAAGTTGTTCACGTTTTCTAGAATATGGTACCCTAAAGCATCTAAAACTGGGAGTCAGGCTTAAATCGACAACTTTATGGAGGGGACATGGCCAGGTCACCGGAATGCAAAATTTGGCTCGCTTGGAACTCTGTGGAGTCAATCTGAGATATGTGTTCACGGGGGCAGTTGTCCGAAACATTCCCCAGCTGATGCATCTGAGCATAGCTTCCTGTAAAGAACTGGTGTACATAATTGAAGATGATCAACCTTCAGGTTCAAAAACAGCAGAAACTCGAACTCAATACCGTCCTACATACTTCCCTAACTTGGCCGAATTGGATATCAAGGATTGCAGGCAGTTAAAAAGTGTGTTCCCTGCCAGCCTTGCCCAGTTTCCAAAACTCAAGAGCTTCATAGTAGAACGCTCAGATTCTTTAACACAGATATTCACAGATGAAGAAGCACATGCGGGTGTCAAATATCATCAGAGTTCAAAATTGGAGTTCCCCAGAGTAAGAAAATTGTCACTTATTAAACTACCATCTCTTGTATGCTTTGCCCCGGTGGGTTATCATTGCATCTTCCCTTCTTTGAGCTCTCCGAGAATTGAAGCATGCCCCAAAAACAACATCAGAGTTGACTTCAACGTGAAAAGAGAGGTACCATCCTAAATCAATTTCCATCCATTTCATTCGGTAAAAATACATATATGTACTAGATGGTTCTCAAGGCATATATTCTAGTTCCTCTTATTATATATACATAAAAGATTAGCTAAATCAATTAAGTTCGCAAAAAATTGTAAGTAATAGAATATTCTTCAAAGTTGATATTATTATCTTCCCAAAATATATACCACACCTCAGTGGAACTTAATGCATTTAGAAATAAATAAATAAATGCCAAAAAAATAATTAGGATATATATATATAATAGGTGATGATAATTTTACTAGTATTTTAACACTTGCATTGCATTTAAATATCGCATGTAATCAAAGATAGCATAGTAATTAGAATCATTTGACTATTAATATACCCATGGTAGATAAGAAGATGTTATGAAAGATCAACTTGACGGCTTTAAACATGGACGAATCGCTTAAGTATAGTGCATATAGTCAAAGATATCAATTTTCAAGTTTTTACCTTTATTGATTGGTTTCTTTATGTACACTAGGCGGCGTTGGCCCATTTGGCAGCATCTTCTTCAACCTCAGTGACGGACACAACTCAACTATTAACTCCATTTAAATTCTCAGGGCAAGACTATGATATTTGGTGTGTGGAAATGAAGACATATTTAGTGTCACAAGATCTATGGGATATCGTTGAAAAGAGAGGTCGTAGTTCCTCATCAAATGAAGACAAGAAAAGAGATGCCCAAGCTCTATCCATTATTCAACAATCATTAACCAAGAGAGAGTTGCATCAGATGCTTGTTGGAGCAAACTCTGCGAGAAATGCATGGGACATTTTGAGAGAAGAGTATGAAGGAGACAGACAGGGCAATAAAAAGGTACATTCCTCATTTTTACTGCATAGAATTATTTAAATCTTAACCTTTTTCACTATTTTCTTTACACCAATAATCGACCATTAGTGGACATTAGGAAAAATACTACTTCACTTTTATATAAAGAAAAAAATTTAAAATTTTAATGGTAACTAAGTAGATTGAATTAAAATGTATTATCATCATCATCATCATCATTATTACAATTATCATTATTATTTAAAGTAAAATATTTTTTTTACACTATTAACCGATGGTTGCCTAACGCCATACAGATTTTCAAATCTCAAGATTAGTACACTTTGACAAAAGTTGAGGAGCATAGGTGTAATTGACCCAATCATTAACATGCCAATTTTTTTTTTTTTGTTCTATTGGGGTCCCAAATCGGACAAAGGCAAGGTCACCTCTCATCCGCTACGTCAATGTTCTTGATCGACTAGAGGAGCTATTTGCAGATGAATCAGATGGTAATGAATAGCTCAAACTGGTATTTCTTAAAATTTCTTCCTACTTTGAGGGGGTAAAAGGGAAAAAATGGTGATGTTCTTACTTACTGTTTTAAGTACTCCAAATTTAGACACCATGGACTTGAACTCATTTACTGCTTTGCGTTATTATATTCTCCCTATAAAAAATTGCTCATTTGGTCTGCAGCAGCACAAGTTGAGTGTAACTGCGTAAGTCAATTAAGACAAAATAGAACCCTACTTCGCCGATCAGCATAGCAAATTGTTGTTCTAGGGAAGTCAGAACTACTGGTGTCTCCCTTAACTTTGGGTGCCTTCGTCCTTATGCTGGTATGACCAGGGCAGAATGAAAAAGATCAAAAATTTTCGTCATACCAACCAAACCGCCATGCATGCCTAATCTAATTCTCTGCAGGATTTTTCAATTTTAGTCAAGGGAAGAGTCCTAAACCTCACATTGTTTGTTCTTTAAAGCTCTAAGCCTTGGCAAGCAATTAAGCACATCCAGAAAGTTGGTTAAACTAGAGTCTGCAGAATAGTTGTTAGGGCAAGAAGTGTTCTTGTAATGAACAATATTGATGTTTAAGACTATTAATTTCCTGTGTATTAAATCTGATCATTCTAGTACTGTGGTGGAACCGAGCTGCCTAATTGTGCTTAAGCTATCTGTTTTGCAGGAAATTCCCAAGTCTTAATTTCCTGTTCCTTCCCGATGAAATAATCCTACAGAGTGGTGGAACTTCTGTAATGATATTTTACTAAAAAGAGTTGTCTTACTGCTAAACTCATTTATGACAATCTACCATGTAATAATGCCTTAGCAGCTATAGTACTGCTCCTAAGGCTCAAGAGTTGGTTTCAGAATATGTATGCTTTTGTGTTGAAATATTGCTGCAACTATATACACGTGGTTTATAACTTTACATTTTTTCTCAAACCTCTTGTCGATTACGATACATATGTTCACGCCTTTGAAATAACCCCTTCTCTTAAACTGGCAGGGACAAGAGCATTGTATTAATGCTATTTAGGGAGGATTGAAATGTGAGATTTTTTACTGGTTGTATCATGTATGAAGCAACAAACTAGTGAAAAGGGTAGATTGGATACACAGGTCCTACTGAAGAGAATTTATCAGTTTTGATGCCTTTCCTAGATTCCACAGAATTCCTATATAGTATCGATTACTATCAGCTTCATGTTCAGTGAGAAATACATAATTTTTAAAAATAGGGTTTCAATTCAAATATAATTTCAACCAATAACTACTAATATATAGTATAAAAGAATCGATATACACTTATCAGTAATCTCCTACAAATACAATCTAAAATTATTAGATCCTACAATAACAGAGCTCAGAATCAAGAAAAAATTTCAAGTCATTAACTAGTAAACAACCAGAACATGGAATGATTGAGAACATGGAGACAAGATTAGTGAAAGACATAATGCAGAACTCGCACCGATCAGTGATACTAAGCACAGTCGATGACTGGTTTGGGAAAGATGAGCAAGAATGTGCGTTCAGTACTTATATTGCTAGGCTTCTAAAAAGTAAGTATTTTTCATTTAATTTTTTAACTTAACCAACCTAACAAAATTAATACTACAAAATATTTACTTTTCACAAAAATTGTTGCAAAATTTTTTTTGGACTTCTTAAACTGTAAAGTTTTAATAAATTAATAATTTTAGGACATAATCACTTTATGTAAGAATAATTCACAATAATAATTAAAACTAATAAAAAATAAAATGGCCCTAAATTAGTCACCATCACATTCCAATTTATTTATTTATTTATTTATTTATTTATTTATTATCAGGGTACATCAGAGGGACATCAAAGAAGAATAGAAAATTGAAATTCTGACCGCCTAATGATAAACGTGGTCTTGCCTAGTATGTTTGAAGAAAACTTGCAATGATCTCATAGAAAGGCTAAACTCATCTCAACAGTACTTCATCTTCAACAATCAAAACATGAACACAAATGGATTGTTGTCAAGTATATTGGACCGATTGGTGCTTGAGACCCGAGTGAAAGAGCGCCACTTAAGGAAGACAATGAGCAACGGGGCAAACACATAGAGAATGACTGGTGGCACATAACCGATGACACAGGCAAGAATCACTAGCCATGACTGATTAGACAACACCACAAACAGACCTGCACAAATGTCAGTGCCAACGCCACAAGTGATATCCAGGCCATGCACAAGGCATAGGGTAACATATCCAAGAGTGATTCTATGTCGCGTTGTGAAGAAGACCAATAGATCACAATGAAAGCAGTGAGGGAAGAGGTCATGACGATCATGTCAGTGACGATGAATGCTTGAAAGGTTACTTTGTGTAGCAACAAAGGAATGCCCTTGTTAGATGTAAAGGGAAGAGGCATA
The DNA here is from genome assembly GCA_005392925.1 of Aquilaria sinensis. NCBI lineage: Eukaryota > Viridiplantae > Streptophyta > Magnoliopsida > Malvales > Thymelaeaceae > Aquilaria > Aquilaria sinensis. The sequence continues at coordinate 23,448 of SMDT01003269.1, forward strand.
TGGTGAATGCTTGGAAAGCTACTTCATTACGGTGAGATGTAAACGGGTGTTCCTGTCAAAGTCAAGTGAATTAACCAAATCTTCCATCTCAGGTAGCTTCATGAAGTGTAAGACTAGGTCATGATATCCATTTTTAGCAGGAATATGAAAAGGGGTTTCATTGTTTGTTGTCGAGTAGCTCGACAGAATCCAGGCAAAGAATGAGCAGAGCCTTCACCACATTTAGGTTGCCTTGCTCTGAGGCAGGTGGATGGGTGCTTGTCCATTTGGGTCTCTTTGATATGCAACGGAAGCATCCTTTTTAGTAGCTCTTCTACCATTTCTCGGTATCCATCGGCAAGTGCCACTGTCAATAATACCCAATCAGACGGTCTAGAGTTGCCTACTCGTGGCTTTTTCGTTATATCCAATTCTATGAAACGAGCTGCTTTTCAGATGTTGATGGCCCTAGAAGATCAAGAGGTGCACTTGATTGGATTGGTTGGTGTCCGAAAGTTGGCAAGACGACATTGGCGAGACTGGTGGCACATAAAGCTCAAAGATCTCAAATTTTTGATCTGGTTTTAATGATTGATTCACATAGCAGGGAGCGGTTTGAGCCGGATGGGGACAAGATTTGGCATCAGATAGCTGTTTTACTTGGAGTGGAAGGTACTCTATAAAGCGCTAAATCCAAATTAAATCAAAACTAGATGAAGGGAAGAAGATGTTGATCATCCTTGATGATGTTTGGTGGAAAAATCCTAACCTTGAAGCTTTAGAAGGAATTCCATATGGCCAACACTGTAAAATTCTTGTCATCACTTGCCTTCCCCAAGTCTGTGCTGACATCGGTTGTCATGCAACTATTCAACTCAATTGCCTTAACATACAGGAAGCAAGGTAATGGTACGAATGCATACTTTTGAGGATTATGCATCCATAATAGTCATTGAATGGTCTACAGTTATTTTTAGAATTTTTCAAATCGCATCGCAGAGTTTTGCAAGTAAGGATGCAACCTGGGGATTGGGGAAAAGAGATAGTTGGAGCATCCCAAGGTTTGCCTTTCTTAGTTGTAACTACAGGCAAGAAATTACAGAAGCAATAATCAACAGATCCTAACCAGAATTTAGTAAGATGCATCAACGAACATGTCTTCAACTATCACAAGCTCTATTATGATTACTTGAGTGACCAAGAGAGTAAGTCATTTTTCATACTATGTTCCCACTTTCCTGAAGATTACTGCTTACCCTTGAACATTTCACAAGATATGCATATAGAGCCTTTCAAATATCATTTGAAAGTATAGGTTCCATGAGAATGTGAGGACAAAAATCCATGGCCTAATATTTGATCTCCAATCTTACTCATTGTTGGAAGTTAATGATAGTAGCTGCTGTGATGCTAAGAGCTGTCATTTTTTTAATGTCTTTTTTGATATTTTGATTGTGATCTAAGTAAAAGAGCAAAAGGTATGGTGGAGCTTAAATCTAGCAGTAGACATGCTCCTTAAGTTAAGGGATTAGTTGGAGAATTTTTCAGTTTTGTACGTATATAAAATATAAGCAATACAATGATAAATCTGGAAGTTTTCGTGCATTTTTTTAGTGTGTTCTTTGGTTCTCCTTTCTAATTCTCACTCTATTATCTATCATTTAGTATCAGAGCTAAGAAAGCTCTTTTCTCTAATCCTTCTGGGACTATAAAAGAGGGAGAACCAGTCAGGAAACTTACCATTAAATCTTAAACACTCAAAACCTGTGAGTGTGTGTGATGGCTACAAGCAGTAGCATTTCAAGTTTATCTCCTCCTATTTTCACGGGAGAGAATTATAATGCTTGGTTAATTAAGATGCAGGCTTATGTTAAAGGTTTGCTGCTTTGGGAAGCTGTTAAAACTGAGATTGAGACATCTCTTCTAGACAATCTAACTCTAAATCAACTTAGAGTTTATGAAGAATGACTCTCCAGAAAATTCAGAGCTTTGAGTACTCTTCATGTAGCTGTTGATGAAACCATTTTCATAAGAATTATGGTTTGTGAAACTGCCAAGCAAGTATGGGACAAGCTGAAAATTGAATTCCAAGGGAGTGATAAAACAAGACAAATGCAGCTCTTCAACTTGAGAAAGGAGTTTGGGCTTCTCAGGATGAAGGAGACTGAGAATTTGAAGGCCTACATTGACAGAGTCATAAAAGTTGTTAAACAGATCAGGTTGTTGGGAGAAGATCTGTCAGAAAAGAGAATTGTGGAGAAAGTTATGGTGACTCTGTCAGAAAGGTTTGAGCTTAAGATTTATTCTCTTGAAGATACTTGGGACTTATCTTTGCTTACACTTATGGAGCTTGTAAATGCCCTACAAGCTGTAGAGCAAAAAAAGGCATTTAGAGAGGAGGAGAAACCAATAGAATGGGCTTTTGTAATTTCACAAAATTCAAAGACACAAGCTGAGTCTAATGGGAAGAAGAACACAAATAGGAAGAAGGGAAAGGAGAAGAAATATCATTATTATAAAGGTAAACAGAAAAGATGAAAATATCCACCATGCCCTCACAGTAAAATGACTAATTACAGTGAGAAATTTTGTTGGAGAAGGTCTGGAGTTCAATCTTGAGCTTGCAAACAGTTTGGACACATTGAGAAGATCTATCCAGCCAATCAAAATCAGCAGCCTCAAGCTCAGCCAGCTCAAATTAATGAATGCCCCTAGGATCATGAAGAAAAGTTGTTCACTGCTGTTGTTGTTAAAGAATGTTTAGTTACAGCTATGAATCTAGATGTATGGCTCATTGATAGTGGATGCACACATCATATGACTTCAAGATTGCAGAGTTTCAAGACTTTGGACAAGCAATATTGTTCCAAAGTGAGGCTTGGAGATGGCAGATTGGTTGATGTCAAGGGAAAAAATGTTGTTCTGGTGCAAACTCTTTCAGGTGCAAAGTTAATTACTGGTGTTTTATTTGTACCTGAAATTACTTATAATCTTTTAAGTGTTGGTCAATTGCTTGACAAGGATTAGAAGTTGATTTTTGAAAACAAGAGGTGTGATATTGTTTACTCAATTGGTGCTAAGCTTTTCTCCATCAGCATGAAAAATAGAAGCTTTCCCTTAGAATAGAGACAAAGTAAGATTCAAGCTTTCATTACTGCAGTTGATGAAAATGTTTTGTGGCATAAAAGGTTTGGTCACACCAGTCATGCCTCTATGAAGCTTCTTAAAATCAAAAATATGGTGATGGATATGCCTTTTGTTCATGATCATTCTGGTCTATATGATGTTTGTCAATTTGGAAAGTTGATTTAGACATCATTCCCTGTCGATCAAGCTTGGAGGGCAACTGAGAAGTTACAACTGGTTCACACATATGTTTATGGACCTATGGGTATTGCTTCATATAGTGGAAGCAAGTATTTTCTTCTCTTTATTGATGATTTTACCAGATTTTGTTGGATTTATTTTCTTAAGCAGAAATTTGAAGTGTTCAGCATGTTTCAGAAGTTCAAAGCAGCTGCAGAAAATCAAAGTGCACATTTAATCAAGACTTTAAGGTCTGACAATGACACAGAATTCACCTCCCATGAGTTTGAAAAGTTCCTCCAGCATTCTGGCATTCATCATCAACTCATAGTCACTTACACACCCCAGCAAAATAGTGTGAGTAAAAGGAAGAACAGGTCAGTTATGAACATGTCTAGATGCTTGCTATTTGAAAAAGGATACCAAAAGCAACTATGGGCAGAAGCTGCAAACATAGTACTTTATTTGCAAAATAGATTACCTACGAAAGCTCTTAATAGAAAAACTCCTTATGAGGCTTGGTTTGGAGTTAAACCATCAGTAGCTCATCTTAAAATCTTTGGTTGTCTTTGTTATACTTTTGTTCCTCAGGCCAAAAGAGACAAGCTTGACAAAAAATCCAAAATTAGAGTACTTGTGGGGTACAACAATGCTTCTAAGGGTTATAGAGTCTTGAATCCTATAACTCAGCAAGTATTTGTTAGTAGAAGCATAAAATTTAATGAAGATGGTACTTGGAATTAGGATAGAATGGAGCCAGACCTTCTATACAAAATTTCAATCTTGGAAACATTCCCCAAGAACAAGTTGCAGCTCCAGAAGAAGAAGATTCTTACGATGATGTAGCCATTAGAGGAACAAGGACACTGCAAGATATTTACAGCAGATGCAACATGGCTTTGTTTGAACCCCAGGATGTTAGCACTGCCACGAAGCATCTTGAATGGAGGGCGGCAATTGAGGAGGAGCTCAGAATGATTCACAAAAATGAGACTTGGATGCTCATAGATAGAACTTATGGCAAGAATGTAATTGGTCTGAAGTGGGTGTTCAATCTTAAACACAATGCTGATGGCTCAGTTAACAAGTACAAGGCCAGGTTAGTTATGAAAGGATCTGCTCAACAATTTGGAGTAGATTTTTTTGAAACATTTGCACCTGTGGCACGATTTGACACAATTAGATTGATTCTTGCAATCTTTGCTCATCAAGGCTGGGAAGTGTTTCAGTTAGATGTCAAATCTGTCTTTTTAAATGGAATTTTGAAGGAAGAAATTTATGTTGATCAACTAGAGGGGTTTATCAATAAAGAAGAACCTGACAAAGTGTACATGTTGAAGAAGGCTTTATATGGCCCAAAACATGCTCCAAGGGCCTGGTACTTTAGAATTGATGACTATTTGATGAAATTAAGGTTTGTGAGAAGTTGCAATGAGGCAACTCTATATGTGAAGCATGTCAATAAAGAGATCATAATTATCTCTATTTATGTAGATGACATTTTGGTTACTGGTAGTAATGCAGAAGTTGTGATGGAGTTTAGAATCCAAATGAAAAAAGATATTTGAGATGAATGACCTTGGTAAGATGTCCTACTTTTTAGGAATGGAGGTCATACAGACTTCAAAAGGGATATTTATATCTAAAAAAAATATGTTGGTGAAATTCTCAAGAATTGCTTTGATCCTGTTGATACCTCTGTTTATAGAAGCTTGGTTGGATGTCTTCTGTTTTTGTGTGGAACTAGACCTGATATTATGTTTGCTATAAGTGTATTGTCTAGATTTATGCACTCACTTACAAAGATGCATTTTAAAGTTGCCAAGAGGGTTCTAAGATATATTCAAAGCACAATTGATTTTGGGATATTCTACAAGAGACTCATTGCCATCAATCTTGTCGGTTTCATGGATACTGACTAGGTAAGATCTCAGGATGACATGAAGAGTACCTTAAACTATTGTTTCACACTTAGTTCGGGTATTTTTTGTTGGAGCTCAAGAAAACAGGAAAGTGTTGCACAATCAATAGTAGAAGCTGAGTACATTGCTGCTTCAGTTGCTGTCAACCAAGCATTGTGGATCAGAAAAATTCTTGAAGATCTTGTGTTCAGGCAGTCCAAAGCAACTATCATTTTGTGTGATAACAAGTTTGTTGTTACTATGGTGAAGAATCATGTCTTCCATAGAAAGACTAAGAATATTAAGATCAAGTTTCATGCCATTAGAGAAGCTGAAAAAGAGCAAGAGGTTCAGCTGAAGCATTGTGAAGCTAAGGACCAATTAGCTAATAATTTCATCAAAGGATTGCAGAAGACAAGATTTGAAATGCTAAGAGAGAGACTTGGAGTCTTCAACAGCTTTTACATCAAGGAGGAGTGATGACAGTAGCTGCTATGATGCTAAAAGCTATCCTTTTTTTAATATCCTTTTTTATATTTTGATTGTAATCTAAGTAAAATAGCAGAAGGTACGATGGAGCTTAAGTCTAGCAGCAAACATGCTCCATAAGTTAAGGGAATAGTTGAAGACTTTTTTACTGTTGTATGTATATAAAATATCAGCAATACAATGATAAGTCTAGAAATTTTCTTGCATCTTTCTAGTGTGTTCTTTGGTTCTCCTTTCCAATTCTTACTCTATTATCTATCAGAAGTTCACAAAGATAAAGAGCCAATTCGGTTTAACTTAAGTCAATTGACTTATTTTTACTTTTACATCTTTTTTGCTTGAAACCACTTTTATTTGAAAACCAGTATTATATAGATGCAATAATCCATTTGAAAGTAAATTTTCATAATGTTTTTAAATTTTTATGAATTTTTATTTTTTAATGTCTTAAACTAGAAAATTTCATTAAAATTTAGTGAGATTACAAAAATTATATTTTCAATTGATTATTGTAGCTACATAACATTGGGAAAGATGAGTCATTTGGAAAAACACATGATCGATGACTCGTTTGGGAAAGATGACCAAGAATGTAGGTTCAACACTCATATTGCTAGGCTTCTAGCCCAATAAAAGTTAAGTATATTGTATAGATTAGTAATTGAGACCTGCATCCAATAATTTTGATGATAATACCAGGGATTTGGAAGAGATATCTCAAACAATATAGTATTGCTTTGCTGGCAAAACGATTCTACTAAAAGAAAAAAAAACGTTTTCAAGTTCATTTTATTAAAAAAAATAACTTTTAACGTAGAGTTGAGGAAAGAATAAAAACAAAAGAACAATGAAAGAAAGAAAGAAAAAAAAAAAAAGGAAACCCAATGAGGCAGAAGACTGAATAAAAAGAGTCACTGCGATTATTGTTGAGCATTCTTCTCATATAAAGTGATTATTTGTCTAAATTGTTAATTTGTTAAAACTTTACATTTTAAAAAGTCTAAAAAATAATTTTAAGATATTACAACTAATTTTTAAAGATCAACAATGGTCACTGTTAGATGAAAAGTGTTATTATTATGGGTTGGTTCAGTCTAGTTGGTTTTGAGCCGTGATTCCGAGTCTTTTTCTTTTTTTCTTTTTTTTTTTTTTTTTGCTTTTTTAGAATGCGATTGGTTCTTTTTTAAGTTTATCTCATTTCTCCAAGGCACTTGCCTTTTTGAGGGTCTAAGTTGCAATTTTTCCAGTCTTAGTCTATCTTACTTTTGTTTTGGTTAAAACACGGTTTCAGTCCTTAACTTTCTAATTTTTCTTTTCTGGACCTGAGTTACGTCCATGTTACATTTTAGTTCCCAAATTTTGTAGCTATTTAATTAGACCTTCTATTTGCTCTTATGGTCTCAAGCTTTTCTTTTTATTATTTTTATGTACTATCTTCTAAAAGAAGACATTAGTAATCATAATTTGTTTATTTGTTAGTTAAACCATTGTTTATATTCATTAAGTCAATTGTTAAATACTTAATATCTAAATTTTTTTCATTTTTTGTCTTGATCCTAACTTTTTTTTATTGATTTTATTTATCGTTGTTTTCTAAAATGAAACTTTACTCATTATAATTTATCTATTTTTGGCTTGGTTCTGGTTGATTCAACTTTAGTCAGTTTTTTTTCACTTTATTTTATTTTTATCTTTATTAAGTTAATAGTTAAACTGTTAATTGATTAACATATATTAAATATAGTTTTTTCTTTCTGTCATTTTTTTTATCATTGTTGAGTATTAAATTTTGTAACATCAATTATTTAGTTCAAGCTCTATAATTTACTAAAGTAATTTGGTTCATAACTGTTAAATTTGAGAGTAAATTTTTCTAGATAAATTTTTTAGCGATATTATAAATTAGATTTTGTGTTAATAGGAAATGAAAATTTTTATTGAATTGTTTCTAATTAACAAATAAAATATGTATTATTTTGAAACATGTAATGTATTTTGTATTACACTGTTATTATTAAAATTTCTTACAAAAAAATCCACTATGATGTGTGGGTACTTCTCCATTTATTTTCTTGGTTTCTAATTTTTTTATAATTTATTTATTTATTGTCTTCTAAAGCAAAATATTGGTAAACATGATTTCTTTCTCTTATTTTTTTAATCAACTATAATGACTTCATTTAATTTTTATTTTTTTTAAAAGAACTTTAGTCATTATGAGTTGTTTACTTTTTAGTATTGTTCAAGCTCATTCATTTTATCTAATGCTTTCATTTATTTTCTTTTTCCTTTATTAAGTTGATAGTTAAGCCTCCAATTCTTAAAATCTTTATATTTACTCTCCTACCCTGAAGACCTTTTTTTTTGTTTTTTAAAATTATTAATCATTAAACCCCACTTTATGAAATTGAAATTCCACTCTTTATCTTATATTGTTAACTTTTTCATATTATTTTCCATTTCTAAAACAAAATTTTAGTCCCCATCGTTTATCTCTTAATACTTAGAATTTTTTTTTCTGCTCTCAGAGTTCCAAAACTTTACCATGACTTTTTATCCTAGTTTTTGCTTCTTTTTTTTTTTTCATAAAACCACGTTTACACCACTTTTTCTTCATCAATTATCACCACTGTTTACATTCACATTTAATGTTGACAATGACTGAATCACAGCAATGCACAGGCACCATAAACCTCGTCCTTTTCTAAAGAATAAGTATTTTTTATTTTATTTTTTAACTTAACCAACCTATCAAAATGAATACAAATTAGTTACTTTTCACAAAATTGTTGTAAAATTATTTTTCAGACTTTTTAAACCGTAAAGTTACAATAATTTAATAATTTTGAGGCATAATCACTTTATGTAAGAATAATGCACAATAATAATTAAAACTAATAAAATAAAAAATAATCTTAAATTAGTCACCATCACATTCCAATTTTTTTTTTTTTTTTTTCATTTCAGGATACATTGGAGGAACATCAAAGGAAAGTAGAAAATTGAAACTCTGAGCACCTAATAATAAACAGTCTTGCCTAGTATGTTTGAAGAAAACTTACAATGAGCTCATAGAAAGGCAAAACTCATCTCAACGGTACTTCATCTTCAACAATCGAAACACGAACACAAACGGATTGTTGTCAAGTATATTATATCGATTAGTGCTCGAGACCTGAGTCGAAGAGCGCCGCTCAAGGAAGACAATGAGCAATGGGGCAAACATATAGAGAATGACCGGTGATGCACAACCAATGACACAGACAAGAATCGCCAACCACAGCTGATGAGACAATACCACAAACAGACCTGTCACAAATGCCAATGCCAATGCCATAAGTGATATCCAAGTCAAGCACAAGGCATATGGTAATGCATCCAAGAGTGATTCTATGTCACGCTGTGAAGAAGACCAATAGATCACAACGGAAGCAGTGAGGGAAGAGGTCATGGCGATTGTGTCGGTGACAATGAATGCTTGGAAAGCTACTTTGTGGAGCAACAGTGGAGTGCCCTCATTCGGGCTCTCGCTTTTAAGCCCTCCAGGGAGTGTGAAGGCTGCTGTGAATGTAAATGTTGCGATCAATGTTGCCATGAGAGCGAGTGTGTTTGCCATTTGCTTGGTGTTGCTCTCTCCCGATTTTTCAAGTTTTTGTGATGATCCTTGTTCGAGCACATCTTCAATGTTGTTCACACCACGCTTCTTGTGTTCCCTTTTCAGTGCCTTTAATGTTAAATGCTGAAATAATGAAATGTAGAAGTTAAAGAATCAGAAATGCAAGTGTACATACGATTGTACAAGGAAATGTTTAAGCATACTCGTTGCATTTCCAACCCGCGATCATCAGAAGACTCAACAGTTTCAAGAGCGGATTTGTTGGACTTGTTGATTGCCCTGATCTCTACCACCTTCTTTCTTGAGAGAGTATAAACAACGGTGCTATGGAACTCCATTGCAGCGAGATGTAAAGGGGTGTTTCCATCAGAGTCGGGTGAATTAACCAAATCTTCCATCTCTGGTAACTTCATGAAGTGTAGGACTAGGTCATGATATCCATTTTTTGCCGCAATATGAAGGGGGTTTTGCTGTTTCTTGTCAAGTAGCTCGATAGAATCTGGGCAAGGAGTGAGTAAAGCCTTCACCACAATTAGGTTGCCTTGCTCTGTGGCTAGGTGGATGGGCGCTTGTCCATTTTGGTCTCCTTGATATGCAACAGAAGCATCCCTTTTTAGTAGCTCTGCTACCATCTCTTGGTGTCCAAAAGCAGCTGAATAGTGAAGAGGGCTCCTTCCATTGTCATCAAGTGTTCTAACAAGCTCTCCCTTAGCTCTCAAGATTGAAAGCATAAATGCTTAAATCAACCACAAGTAAGCAAGAAACATATGTTATAACAAGTGACATGAGGTCCATATTAATATCTGTACATAAAAGAAAATTTTTATGAAGATAACTTTTATTAAAGGCACAAGGCCAAAAAAATACTAGAACCATAAACAATTCAAAGTTTTATGCTCGCTCGTTTTGTTAGCTTTCATTCTTTAATAAAAACTAGAATCGACCTGCACTTCATTGTGGTTTAATCAATAAAAACATGTTATGATTGATTAAATCAAAATTAATCAACAATCGATTCAAAGCTTTTCTAAAATTGAAAAGTGCCAACGTTGTTGATGAACAGTTCAATAAGTAAAAGACATACGATATAGAACCGACGTAGTAGATTAGGCATTCCAACAAAAAATGGGACTTCGACTATAAATTATGAAAGCCCGGAGGCCTAAAAATGCAAAAGCCTTGATTTTAGATCATCCTTGGTGCTTCTTTGGATATAGTAGTAAAATAGCCGATTTAAAGTATTCATGACCAAATGGTATCACCACACAAAAACTGAGTACCCATTGAGCCATATATCCATTCTGTGGTCCTGTATTTCGCAACCCAACGAACCATTTAACCAACGGATCAAAAATAAAAAAGAATTACCAATAAAACGTGGAAACACAAAAAAAGGTTGACAAGATTATAAAAAAGGAAGAAGCAGCAGCAGTAGGAGAAGAAGAAGAAGACTCACTCAGGTCACGGCCAATAACTGCGAAATGAAGCGGAGTCTGGCCTTTAGGTCCTCTGTAATCGATGGTCGCCGGATTCTTGCTCAAAATGAAGTTGGAGATGCTGAAATATTTCTGATCGATGGAAATCGAGAGCGGCGACTCTCCCTCATCGTTCACCAGCAACAGTGATTCCCGATCCTCGCCCAGCTTCTCCACCACCTTCATCTCATTACTCCGCACCGCTCCGTGCACTGGAGTGTTGCCGTTCTTGTCTCTGATCCTGGCAACGTACAGGTTCCCGAATCCCTTCACGCGCTTCACAAACGCCTCCACGATTCCGACGTGGCCGCCCCTGGCAGCGAGGTGCACCGGCGTTTCGCCGCGGTGATTGCAGGCGAGGACAAGCGTATGGTGGTGGTCGATGAGGTAGTTAACGAGGTCCTGGTAGCCGAATTTGGCAGCGATGTGGAGGGCGCTGTTGCCGTGGTGGGTCGTCTTGTAGAGGAGGCCGCTGCCTTTCACGGCTTCAATGTTTTTGATTTGGTTAAGCTTGCCCCGTCTCGCCGCCATCAGCAGTTGGGGATCCATCTCGGGGCTCACTAAGTTAAGCAAGAGACGGCTAATCTTTAATTTCGAATGCGTTAGGACAACAACTGCAAGTAAAATAATTGGGGGTAGTGGTCGGACATGGGCGACCTTTCCTTTTTAAAAGAAAATAAAAGGAAAATACAAACTATAAAGATTCGAGAAGTGTTTTCTTTTTACATCATTCTTTTTACATCATTCTATTTTATTTATGAAAAAAATTCATATTTTTTTTTTAAAAAAAAAATTGGAAAAAATGACATGGTTTTGAAACCATCGCTTTAAGGATATAGCAATAAATTTGCAACCAATTCTATTGCCATTTTACGGGAAAATTTATCTATAAAGAGATGTACTCCATTTGCGAAAAATTTATCGTTTAAAGGGCATAGCAATTTGCGATGAATTTTATTGTCATTTTAAAGAAATTCATCTCTTTATTTTTTTATCTCTTTATCTATAGGCCTGCTTTTCTAGTAATTATAATGATTGAGGTCTAATTAATTCTTAAGTTAAAAACCTTATGAATTAAAAAATAACTATTGTTTATGAAATTTTGAGGTGAGTTCAACTTTCAAATAGAAAAAGATCGCAGGGAGACAAACGAAAAATATGTCATTAAATATATTACTCTTTTGATTCAAGTTCCAGTAAGTCATTAATTCGTTGTTCATCAAATGTTCCATTTATTTATAGTCTTATATATAGCAGCTGCCTTTATTACTGCCATTTCCTTAATTATATAATCTACTTTTAACTTTGATTGTGGAGCAACACTCTAGCCACATAATAAAAGAATGTTGTGGACTAGTCTTAACCCGTCAACTACATCATTCACTAATATTCTTCATACAATGCCTTGACTAAAAAAATCACTTATAAGCAATTTTATGTTTTCCCAATCAATGTTATTTACAAATTAATAATATATTTATCCAATAATCAATTAAATCATTTTTTTGGCAAAGTAACTATTTATTATGAATCTTTTTCAGTATCAACTTAAAAAAAATGAAAACTACAAGTGATTTTTGGACGTTTTAAAGTGTGGAGTTTCAATTAATATACAAGCTGATTATTTTAAATAATTACTAATAGTCACATATCACTGATTTCTCCTAAAATATACCCTTAGCCTAAAACCTGTAAAAATATACAGATTGATCAAATCATTTCATGTATGAAGTTTATCTCATATTAATTATTCTTTCGGAAAGAAGAAGTAATCAAAGTTTCTCAGCCTAATCACCCTAGGGATCCCTTAACTTGGTTGACTCATATGAATTAGTCACTTAACTTGAACTCAGTCTCTGTTAGTCCTCTAACTTTTCAACTTATTACGAGATAGTCTAGATACCTAATTTATCAAAACACCATTACCCTTTTTTGAAAGTTAAATAGCATTGGGAACTAAAATACACAGTAAGAGAAACAACATGGATTCTTATAACATTTTTCTTTTTTTTTTTTCATGAGGGTATTTTTTGCTTTTTTATTTTTTTTGTCAAAGAGTGATTTTTGCTTAAAATATGTACTTGTTTTTTTTTTTCCAAAAATCAAATACATAATTGTTCATCAATTCTAGTTAATTGCTTGTAAAAAAATTTGAAATATATAATTTAGGCAATTTGTTGCATTATTATTATTATTATTCATAGGAGTCATAATAATAATAATAACACTAATATAATAATAAGTCAAAATATGTATTCAATAAAAACTATAATTAAGTAATAAAATTATATTTAATGATATTCAATTTATTAAATGTAATCACCATATATATAATTACATATATTGAAACCAATAAATCATTTCTTCTTGGACCTAAAAATATAATTATTAACTAATGACTTTAAAGGTGTATATAATTATATAAAATAAATATTACTCCCTACATCTCAATAGTTTACACCATTTACAAATAGTACATAAATTAAGAAAAATGAAAAAAAATGTATTATTTTTACTTTTTTTTCTTGTACGTTTGCACGAAAATAGCAAAAGATGAAAAATAAAATTTTAAATGATAATTTAGTGACAATATGAAAATACTCTCTCTATCTTGATTGTTTTATAAACTTTTTGTGTTAACTAATTTATCAAATAGAAAGATAATTGGTTGAATTAAAGTGAGTTATGTAATATGTGTGTGTGTGTTTAGCATTGGATTAAAAATAATGAAGGAAATTATATAATTAGGTATAAAAGGCTTATATTCAGATGCTATTGTAATTTTTTTTCCTTTAACTTCGATTAAAAAATCATTAGCTATGCCTATTAGAATCTTTTTTTCTAAATATTGTGCTAATCCCTGTTATTTTTTTATTTTATATTTTAGTCCTCAATGTTCCTAAACATTCCAAAATGGGTGATGATGCTATGACTATATGAGGTGACTGGAATACCTTGTAATAAGTTGCAAAGTTAGAGGATCAACATAAACTAAGTTCAAGTTAAAGGACTAACTCGTTTGGATTAGCCAAGTTAAAGGCCCCTAGAGTGATTAGGCCAAGTTTCATTTGAAACAAAAATATTTGAGATTATCAGAGATTAGGAACATGGTCCCTATAAGCAGGTACGCTAAGGCTCATTATAGGCTTTTGCTTTAGAAGATTTGTGGGCACATGAAGGATTTCTCAGCTAAACTTTTATCGTGTGTTGGAAGTCTGATTGGTCAAAATTGTTTATTAGTAGACATATGGTTCTTTTTATGTTTTCTCTTTATTTAACTGTGATTTTTGTTCTATTCAATTCCTTTCTTTTAGGTTTTCTTTTAAAATGAGGCAAACACAGAGAAAATAGAATAAAAAAGAATTATTTTTGAATAAAATTTTCTCATTCAACACGGAAAAGGAAATTTGAAAATATATTTAAATATTTTTAAGGAAAATATTTTTTCCATGTAGATAAAATAGCATATGATTACTAGGTTATTTAAAGGAATCAGACTTAGTTAACGCTTCTAATTTTTCTTATCTATGAGGGAAAATTGTATTCTTTTTCTTTCTTTTTGACTAAAAGTTGATTATTAGTGTTAGAAAATAAGAGAAAAGTATACATTATTTAAAATATACAAGGGTAAAGTATAATTTTGGTTTAAGTGTAACAAATATAGGGCGAGTTTATTTAAAAAATTTTAAAAATTATAATTTTAATTATTTTTTGGATAGAATTTATTTAGAGCTAATATACTATATATGCCTAATAACCACCTAAATAATTTTTTTAAAAATAATTAATTTCTTGTGAGCTTTTCCTTAGCCGGTCTGAAATATAAGAAAAGTTAATAAAAAAACACTTTCATTTGAAAAAGAACATTTAATTTTTTTTATTTTCTTGAAGTATGAGATTTTAATTTGTAAATAATTTAAATAAATAATTACTAGAAATAAATACTCTCAATACATTTTTAAAAACTTCAAGCTAAATTGACCCTCAATCATTCTGTCCATTAAAAGCAAAAGGGAAAATGCCATAAGCATCAACTTTTCCTTTTGTCGGAAAAGTAAATATATTCCCTCAATCAACGTAAAGATAATGTCTGAAAAGCTTTCGAGTAAATTACATTTATTCTTCATATTTCGTATACTTTTACATATTTCTCCTATAATTTCAGAACTTACACTTTTTCCCCACTGAAATATTAAAAACTCTTTGCTAGTCATTCCATCCGTTAAAAGAAAAGAGAAAAATGTCTCAAGCATCATCTTTTCCTTTGGTCGGAAGAGTAGATGCTTTCCCTCCGGCCACCGTCAACCTAGAAAATGTCCGAGAAGCTTTTGATAAGTAAATTATATACATTCTTCATATTTAAAAATGACAAGTTGCAGATTAAAAAAGAAAAAGAAAAAAAGAGCCCGTGGCAGACTTAAGGGTGTGGAAAATTTAAAAAAAAACAATGGAAAAAGAAGGGGCTAGTGATTTCTGTTTTGCTATAAGAAGAGATCACAAACAGGCTTGCTAGGTTTCGTCTTAACTTCTCTCCTTCATCTCTTAGGGGCAGCAAGGAGATGGTAAGGTTATTAACTGTAGTTTAGAATTATTAGTGAACTTGAATTAAGGATTATTGATTTTATTTTATTTTCGAGTAATTTTGATGAATTTTTCATAAGTTTGAGAAGTGACCGGAGATTTGTGGATAATGTTCAGGCCCTTGTGATCGGAAAAGATGGAGCATGAATTGATCAATCCAAAAGTGAATGGCGAAGAGGACGACGTTGGTTGGGTCGTCATGTATATGACAGGAAAATGGGCTTATTTACAAGGTTAGTCCTTGATCTTTCTGGAAAGGTTCGTGCAGCTCCTTTTGTGAAGTTACGTTTTCTCCACTGCAGCTAACTGCTAGGGTAAGTTAATTTTTCTATGTTTTGAATTGTTTTTTGATATGCTCTTTTTATGGCTATTTTTAGGTGATTAGTCTTTAATTAATCTGGGAGCTGGGATCTTAGAATTTGGAGGAAAGTGGCTATCACTTTTCTAGACTAAAATTTTTTGCTATTTCTTTAATTGGCTAGAGTATTGAATCTCTTAATCCCATTTCTTTGAAGTTAATTTTTTATTTTAAAGCATGTTTGATTTATTCGATTTTCGAACTCACTTTGATCTCACAATTTTGTTTTCTATCATTCTAAGGTTTATGCTACAAATCTTTGACGCTTGAATTTATTTAAAATAATTATGTACATTGTTTTAAGGAAAATAATTATACAATTTATGTACTACCTCCGTCCCAAATTAATTGAAACATTTGACTGGATACAGAGATTAAATTGTATGTAATTTGTGTTAATTTTTTATGTAGTAAAAGTTTAAATAATGATTAAAAAAGAAAAAATTCTTTTTTGGGTTTTGTGAAGTGAGATGTTGAGTGAAGATTAAAAAAAGAGTCTTTATTGGGTTTCGTGTAAAAAAATTATTTAATTATTTAAACTTTCTAAAAGAGGAAACGTTTCAACCTTTTTGAAACTTCCCAAAAAAAAATACGTTTCAAGTAAATTGGGACGGAATGAGTACATTATAATAAAACCATTTTGGTCTCATCTAATCGTTTATACTACTCCCTCTACTTTCAAAATATTAGTCATTTTTCAGTTTTTGTAAATTAAAATCATGGATGTAGACACACAAATATATTAATATTTTTTTTTGTTTCAAGATTACTAATTATAAATAAAACAATTACTTATCAACCCTTCAGAAAATTCAAATACTACTGTACTAATTTTGGATTAAAAAATCAGAAGTATTCTTAATAATACACACCTCAAAAATCAAATTTCAACTAGTCCAAGTTTTCACGTTTCCAGTCACATATATAAGCTACTTAAAAGAGAATAATAAAATTTAGAAGAAGTTATATAAAATATGTAAAGGTAGTAAACATTTTAGGATTAGGACACAAAAAATAGAAAAAGTGACATATATTTTAGGACTAAGGCAGTATGAATTTTATTCGTGTTTTATTAGGTTTTCTCATCATGTTGTTTATTTATTTATTTTTGGCACGTTAATGGTTTGCCCAATGTTTCTTATAATTAAAATAATTATTATTCATAAATTTTACATAATCAGAATGATGCAAGAATATGCATAATTAAAGAAAATTATACAAAAAAAAGTGACGCACTTCATCGTGTTTGTCACTTTTTACACTTTTTTTTAATAAAAATTATATATATTGGGACACACACGTATATTATACATTCTTTTTCAGAATTGCTCTCAACAAAAAATATAATTATGTTTGAATCTTCATAGAAATTGAGATATGATGGTGCTAATCTTGGAAAAAAAGTCCAAAACTATGCCTAACAATACACATTTTAGAAGTAAGTTAAGCTTAAAATTTTTACTTGAAGGGGAATAATAAAATTTTGACGAAGTTGTAAAAATACAAATATTCTGGGATTAAAAAAAGAAAAGAAAAAGAAAAGTTACAAGTAGTTTGGGACAGTCGGAGAGATGTAGTGAGTTTAATAAAATAAACGTAACGGCAAGAAAGGTACAGGCGAAGTTTGGCCATTATTGAACTAAAGAAGATGTTACAAATTTCTTACCAGGCTTACCTGAAAGAAAATTTCAAAGCATCATCACCATCATCATCCAAGCTTTGGCTCTCATCTCATGACAACGGACGGTGGAAGCTCAGAGAGGCGGCAGAGAGCTGCAGGATGGAGGCGGAGCTTCTCCCACCTCTGTTCTAGCAGCTGCAATACTACAGAAGCTGCCGAAGAGACCATGAAGCAGCCACAACCGGAAGTCGATGGCCGGGAAAGTGAGAAGGATCAACAACAGGAGACACTGGCCAAGTGGCAGGCCTCGCTCGTAGACATCATGAACTTGAAAGACGAAATGTTCACACAGCCGAAGAGGCATTTCAACTGGAAGCACAACAGGCGCCTAAAAACGCTAGAGCGCGAGAGGTCCAGGGTCTCAGAGCTGATAAAAAGAAGTGAGCAAGAGATTTCAATTGCAAGTGCCAAGGTCAATAATAACCAGCCGGCCAGTCACGAGTTGCCCACCCGTGGCCGATTCTGTATGTACCAGTCAGCGAAACAAGCTGCTTGTGAGATGATGGCGGCCTTGGAGGATGAAGAGGTGAGCTTGATCGGATTGGTTGGTGTCCGAGGAGCTGGCAAGACGACATTGGCAAAACTGGTAGCATGGAAAGCTCAAAAATCACATATTTGCGACCAGGTTTTGATGATTGATTCACATAGCAGGGAACGGTTTGAGCCAGACAAGGAAAAGATCTGGCATCAGATGGGTATCTTACTAGGGGCAGAAGACACTCCACAGAGCGCTAAATCCAAATTAGAGCAGAAACTGGAGGATGGGAAGAAGATGCTGATCATCCTTGATGATGTTTGGTGGAAAAGGCCTGACCTTGAAGCTTTAGGAGGAATTCCATATGCCCAACGTTGCAAAATTCTTGTCATCACTTGTCTACCCCAAGTCTGTACCAGCATTGGTTGTGACGCAACTATCCAACTCAATGGCCTTACCGCACATGAAGCAAGCGGATGGTACAAACAAATTCTTTTCTGGACCAGTCGATCAAGTGTTGATTTCTCTATCATACATTCCGATGATCAATTGGCTTTTGAGAATTGGGAAAAGCAGATAGTTGGAGCATCTCAAGGTTTGCCTTTCTCAGTTGTAACTACAAAGGAGAAATTGCAGAAGCAAGAATCAGTTGATCCTACCCAGAATTTAGTGAGATGCATCAACGAACATGTCTTCAACTATCTCAAGCTCCATTATGATTACTTGAGTGACCAAGAGAGTAAGTCATTTTTCATACTGTGTTCCCACTTTCCTGAAGATCACTGCCCTACCTTAGAACAGTTCACAAGATATGCATATGGAGCCCTTCAGAGATCATTTGAGAGTATAGGTTCCATCCACGAGGCGAGGAGAAAAATCCATGGCCTAATCTCTAATCTCCAATCTTACTCTTTGTTGGAAGTTCACAAAGATCAAGTCGTCAAAATGCCCGACTTGTTTCGCAGGCTTGCTCATTGGATAGCTGAACAAGATGGCCAAAAAATCCTAGCAGGATCTAATAGCAATGGTTTTCTTGACATCTTTCCTTCGCTTTCCACAGCCTGTGTAAGCAATAAACAATTTAAGGATATTCTCGGTCATGATGCCTTGGAATGTACAAAGCTTGAAAACCTGATTGCCTTCACGAAAGAAGAAGAAGAAGAAGAAGAAGAAGAGGAAAAAGAAGAAGAAAAGGTCAAGGATCCAGTAACATATCCCCCTTCAGTTTTCAAAAGGATGGTGAACCTCAAGGTTTTGTTCCTGTTGGATCGCACCTCATCCGTTGAAACACGGAAATGCTTATCACTAGAAGGAATTCAACTCCTGATGGACCTCCGGACTTTACAGCTGCAAGGTTACAAATTGAGGGACCTTCCTTCCTTGGGGAAGTTGACTAATCTCGAGACTCTATGCTTCATTTCTTGCGACATTGATGAGCTACTAGATGTATTGGGGGAACTATCTAGCCTAAAGTTGTTGGAGCTATCTTGTGTGAAGCTTCCTGCATCAGTATCTCTTGATTGGATAGGGCAACTATCCAAACTTGAAGAGCTATACATAACTGATGCTGGCATAGAGGTGCCAGACATGAATTCTTCCATTAACTTGAAGGTGAAACACCTTGAACTGAATGGCGTAAAGGGTTGTCGAAATCTTTTCCCAACCTTCAGTAAACAAGGGTTGAATCAATTGGAGATCCTCAAACTTGATAAATGTGACAGTTTAGAATGCCTTGTCGATGCAACAGAATTGAAGGAAGTACAGCAAAACATGGAAGGTTGTAGCATTGAGACAAAAAACCATGTGAAACCTGTCCTTGGATTCCCGAATCTGACAAATTTGGAGCTGAAGAACTTAGGTTCCTTGTCTTGCTTGTGGAAGGGGGAAGCACAGATAAGCTTTGAAAAGCTCAAGGTTATGGTTATAGACTCTTGTGGACTAAAATGTGAATCTCTGTTTCCCACCCATGTTGTTGCAGGCCTAAAGCAACTAGAAAGCCTCCACATATGTCATTGCGACAACTTGAAGTCGATTTCCATGGAAGACCCTTGTCTTAACTCATTGTGCTTGCCCAAGTTGACGACCCTAAAGATAGAATCATGTTCAGAACTGGAATATGTTTTCCCAGACGCCATGGCCGAAGGTCTTCCACAGTTGAGAGAGCTTGAAATAAAACAGTGCAATAATTTACAACATGTCTTCATGTGCAATGGGGAGGCAAGCAACCTGCAAACTCATGCCCTTGTGCTCCCAGAGTTAAAGTGCTTGAACTTGGAATTTACGGGTTTGAGGAGCATCAGAAAAGGAGCAGACATCCTGCAGGCACCACTAGAAGAGTTTGCACTGTTATTCAGTGAGAAGCTTGAACCTTTCGTAGTCACCCCGAAGAAAGAAGATCGTCCACGATTAAAGGTGTTTCTCATCATCATTGCTCTCCCTGCTTATTGTTTCTTATATATATACAGTCCGGTCAGCCATTGTTCTAAATGTTTTTGAAGAATCTTCCAACATTAATAAATAACATTTTCCTTTTCTCCAATTCTTTTGTCCAGAGACTGAACTTACAATACTTTGGGATATCTAGCAAGCATCGGGAAACGGAAATCTCTGCTTTGAGAGATAAGTCAGCGAGTTTATCACGTTTCATGGTGGTAAATTCTACTGAGTTATTTGATCATGAAGGCGATCCCTACCTTTCAACCTTAAAGCATCTAAGACTGGCAGTCGGGGTTAGATCAACGGCTTTATGGAGGGATCACAGCCAGGTCATAGGAATGCAAAATATTGCTCACCTGGAACTCTTTGATGTCAAGCTAAGATATGTCTTAACACCGTCAAGTGCCCGAAACATTCCCCTGCTGATGCATCTAAGCATAACTTGGTGTGACAAACTGGAGCACATAATTGACGATGATCAACCTTCCGGTTCACTAACAGCAGAGGCTCAAACTCAATACCATCCTATATACTTCCCTAACTTGACTGAAATCGAAATCAAGTTTTGCCCTCGGTTGAAGAGTTTGTTCCCTATCAGCTTTGCACGGTTTCCAAAACTCAAGAGCTTCATAGTAAAAGACTTAGCTTCTTTAACACAGATATTCACAGATCAGGAAGCGCATTTGGATGTTAAATATCATCAGAATTCGGAACTGGGGTTTCCCATGCTAAGAAAATTGTCACTTGTTGACCTGCCATCTCTCGTATGCTTCAGCCCCGTGGGTTATCATTTCACCTTCCCTTCTATGATTTCTCTTAGAATTGAAGCATGCCCCCAGAACAACACCAGATTCTTGGTTGACAAGTCAACCGAACTTGTGTATGGTAAAACAGAGGTACCCTCCCAAACCAATTTGCATTCATTTCATGCAGAATCGTACTTGTAATAGTGCCTTTGATTATTGTTCTCTTCATGTGTATTAGGCATTGTCCAATTTGGCAGCATCTTCTTCAACCTCGACAACAAACACAGCTCAGCCATTAATTCCATTGCCACGATTCTTAGGGGAAAACTATGAGCTTTGGCGTGTGGAGATGAAGACATATCTACTGTCGCAAGATCTATGGGAGGTCGTTAAAGAGGGAATTGATACTCCCTCGTTAAAGGAAGACAAGAAAAGAGATGCTCAAGCTCTATCCATTATTCAACAAGCAGTAATGAAGCAGCAGGAGTTGCGTCAGATGATTACTGGAGCAAACTCTGCAAAAGATGCATGGGACATTCTGAGAGAGAAGTATCAAGGAACTGAAGATGATGACAATGAGTACAAAAAGGTGCATACTTAGCCCACAGGTCTTATATAATATATAACTAACCCCACAAGTGTTAAAATCTAACTTTTCCGTTGATTTTCTTAACAATGCCTTTAACAGAAGGAAAAAAACCGATTTTTTAGATTGTTCAGTAACAGTACATGCTATTGGCTGATGGTTGACTAACAATGTCAGGAAATTAGGCAAAGTATAGATTTTGAAATCTCCAGTTAAGTGTATTTTGACAAAAGTTGAGGGGCGCCAGTGTAATTAAACCAAATCGTTAGCATCCCAATGTTTTATTTTTATGAAACATCCCCATGTTTTTGTCTGCCTGATACCAAGGATATTGGTGGCACAGCATGAGAAAGATACCTATCTGGTGCTCCAGTCTGAGGAAGGGATAACCTGGCCTTTGGTCAGCTATGATGATCTCAATATTCTAGAGAAGGAGCTATTTAAAGATGAATCAACATATCCAGAAGGTACTAAATAGTTTAAAATGGTGGACTCTTGTTCTTTTTAGTAATGTTAAGATACTCCAAATTTAGACACCGATGACTTGGACTCGATTACTGTTTTGCTGTGTTATACTTCCGTCTGGAAATTACTGACACATTTCCTTTATTGTAAATATTAAGGATGCTCTGTCAAATAAATATAGTGTGTATGTTTTGTCATAATCACCCCTAACTAAGTGACACAATCACATCAAAAAAAAAAAAAATTCTAAGTGACTATATGACTTGGTGGCATGGATAGAATTGGAAAAAAGAATTGTATAAATATGAAAGTGTGTCATTCATTTTGAGACAGAAAAATTTTAGAATGTGCCAATCACTGTGGGATGGAGGAGGTGATGATTTTGTCTTTTTTGTTTTTGTCTTGAATCATGATTTTAAGATTGCATACCTTGGTAATTGTATTTGTTTCCAAATTTTTGTTTTATAGTCTCCTGAAATAACAGAAATGAAATAGGGAACTATTTATCATTGAGATAACTGGACTGTATATGCTTGTTTTATTTTGATAGGTTACTTGTGAATGTTTCCTAATTAGTGTGCAGGATTTCCTAATTTTAGTTCAAGGGAAGAGTGCCTGAACCTCATATAGTTTGTTCTTTAAGGCTCCAAGTCTTGGCAAGTAATTAATCATATTGAGAAAATCAGTTGAACCAAAGTCTGCAGAAAAGGTTCTAGGGTGGGAAGGGTGCTGTAAGTGCTTAATGTTGTCCTAATGCATAGTTTTGATGTTTAGGACTATTAACTTCCAGCATGTGTAGTCTTCTGTGTTTTCTATGAATTTGATCTCTAGCTCTTATATACAAGCTTGAAGACTGCATGCGTAGTTATCTCACGTTAAGATGTTTGGTTAAGGATGTTCATGATTATGGAACTAGAGCTATTAAGAGTAGTGTTTGGCAGATAGCAGCTCTGTAGGTTTATCCAGTAAGTAGTGAAGTGTTGAGTTAACTGCCTGATTGTGCTTAGGCCATCTGTTTTGCAGGAAAAACATAAGTTCAAATTTCAAAGTGTATCTGCACAACATTATTCACAAGACTTACTGAGCTAATCAATGTCACCCTCATTTCTCTTATTATGCTGTACACAGATGAATAGGGAAGTGCAGGCCGAGCCAGCTGGATAGTGCAGCTGTTATCGTTGGTTTAAAAAACTGCAGGTTTGCAACCAATGAGCTTTAAGTTGCTCTTGGGTTCTGCCTTGAGGAGTTTCAGGAAATACCTTCTGTTTGCTTTCCAGGAAGTAAAAATCAGCTGGGAAGAGAAGTTGGCAATCCTTCATAACATAATAATCCTACAGAGTGTGGAACTTCTGTAATGATGTTTTATTAAGAACAGTTGTGTTATAAAGTTGGTTTATGGCAATCTGCCATGTAATAATGC
Source organism: Aquilaria sinensis (assembly GCA_005392925.1). Lineage (NCBI taxonomy): Eukaryota > Viridiplantae > Streptophyta > Magnoliopsida > Malvales > Thymelaeaceae > Aquilaria > Aquilaria sinensis. Next base: position 46,962 of record SMDT01003269.1, read on the forward strand.
CTTTCCAGGTTCAGTACTGTCCCTAAGGCCTAAGTGGTATGAACTCAGAGTTGTTCAACTCTTTTGTATGCGAGTGTTGTTTTCAGACAGTATATGCTTCTATATTGAAATATTGCTGCAGCTATGGTCTATATCCTTGAACTAGTTTTCTGAAACCTCTCATCAATTATAATAAGCTTACGTGTTAGTCTATTTCTTAAACTAACCAAGTCAAGTCTCAAGAGCAGTATATTAATGCTATTGAGGAAGGATTTTGAAGAATGAGCTCTGTTACAGGTTGTATGAAGCAACAACCAAGGGCGAAATGTAGATTGGATTTGCAGGTCCTACTGAAGAGAATTTATCAGCTTTTATGCTTTTTCTGGATTGCAAATAATTCCTAGCATCCGATCACTTCCAGCTTCAGGTGCACTGAGAAGAATAGTTTCTAAAAATGGTTTTCGGATTTCTAAAAGTGTAAGGTTCCAATTAATACACAAGTTCAGCAAATTATTACTATATATAAAATAATCACTAATACTCACTTATCCATGATCTCCCCAACTACACCCTAAGATTAGTAAATCCCACAGTAACAGAGTTTAGAATCAAGACAAAATTTCCAAGTGATTAACTACTAAACAACCAGAACACAGAATGATTAAAAAAGGGAAAGGAAATATGGGCCATAAATTAAGTGGAAGATTGGAGCTGGGTTGTTACCATGGAGATAAGAACAGGGGAAGACATAAGTTTGCCCTGCAGAGCTTGCATTTGGTCAGACCTCCTTCCATCTCAGTTATTAATCTTGCCTGGAAAAGACCGTGATGAGGTCTGGATTAGATTAGAAAACTGGCCTGATCACCGACGAAGGACCGTCGTCTGGTCAATCGGTGGTCGCTGAGGTAGATGAACGAGAATGTTGCTTCATCAGCGATTCAGCGCTCACATTCGTTGGATTTCGGCCCAAAAAAGGTCACAGGCCTGAGCCTTAGCGTTTCCTCCCCTTTCTTTTTTCCTTTTATTTCTTTTTTATATTTTTTATACTCATAATTATGAGAAAAATCCCCAACCCCATGTATAAATGAAAAGGGAAAGACATTTTCAGTTCTGTAACTATTTCAACTTTTTTTAAGTCAGTCCTAAAGTTACTGAAGTTGTCAAAAGTTTTATAATGTTAAAACTATCAACTCTTTTAGCCCTAAAATTTACCTAGCTGATGGAATGCTAACATGAAACTTAAAACCGTTTATTTTAGCGACAAAATGGACACTTTTTAAGCCTTAGTTATTTATTTGAAATTTTTTTCAAAATTTGAGGGTTATTTTAGTATTTTATTCAAAAAATTTCGCCCTACTCCCTCAATGTATATTTGTGATTTCCAATCCTTTGCGTTAGTGTATGAGGGTGAATAAATCTTTCTCCAAAGCCAAGTTACTTTTGAGCATTTGATTGAGCTGTTTTTCTAATGGTAAAATTCATTTGTGATCTTCTAACTTAAATTCATGTACAGTCTCCTAGCTTTTATATTTGTCTTAAAGTGATTTTTTTTTAATTTATATCATCATAAAATCTCCTATCTCGTAGCATATGTCTTACCCAAGTCCATTCTACCAGTTTTGTTGTTATATTTAACAGAACTCGATGACATGAGATTTTCTGAGCTGATGTGACAATGCACAACACCCTGCCTTGGCCTAAAATGCCACATTGCCTCATTTTTCATAACAACAAATGACTATACTAAAAGAATAAGAAACTTAAGACTGAAATTAACACAACATATAATCTTAGGGATTTTAAAATAGAGCCCAAACTTCATCTTCCCCAAATCTTCCCTCCTAGAAATGATCACACCCAAAAGTAGGGATGTCAACAATTCCCCCCGATGGGTATCCGACTATATCTTACACAATAGGTAGGAATTTTTTTTTGACAATTAAATAGATTTAGATTGGATTTGGTTTTTTATACCTGCCACGAATTTGAATAGGTTTAGGCTCTACCTGCCTCATATCATACCCTGCATATATATGTGTTGTTACATATTTATATTATCTAGATATCCCTTTGGTAATTTAATGTAGGGCCAATACTGTAATTTGAATAAGTCTTGATCTAAACATCGCAGGCCCGCTTACGAGCCCTAAACGAATGTCTCCATTGTTCACTTCCTATGGAGTTATGGTTTTTTTTTGTTCCCGTTTGTTTAGTTTCTCCTTTTTTTTTTTTATTTGTATTCAGAAGCATGCATACAAGTAAATAAGGGAAGAGATACTAGTATTCAGTAAGAAAAAGAGAATGTCAGCTCTTTCAAGACTCGGATGATAACCAAAAAATATTTATGTGATATTTTTTAGGGAGGAAGTGATGAAGTTAGAGTTGAACCCTAGACCTCCCCACAATATCCTTAATGTTTTAGCCATCAGGCCAAATCCACAAAGGCTATTTGTTTGTTGTTGTTTTAGGAATATTGATTAATTGTTCAATGACCTGTTCCTCTGCTTTCTTACTGCTTTGCTTATTGATTTGGGCTGCTAGGTTGGAGACTCGCAGCTAAGAACTTTGTTGGTGTATTGTTCTCATTTAATAAACTGTCTTCTTGTTTAAAAAAAAAAGAAAGAATGCAAATTACTATTATGTATGGTAGTACGTAGCGGATAGATAAGTTTTACCTGATCATACCCGTCATAGAATGAATAGGATATAAGTGTTAAAATTTTGAAACAAATGAAGGTGGATGAGATTGATTAAGTGTTAAACATGATAGAAAGAATACAGAAATAACACTATCCAACCCATATATTATCTATTATCATCCCTATAGGAAGACCACCCCACTGCCCCTTCCTAGATCCTGCCGAGTCTGACCGTCAATTATTACTTCTTATTCATTACAGTATTTGACATCCAAGAAACACATTAGTAAACCCATATATCATATTAATGTTTGAAAGTTTAAATACAGTAGCAACCCATAGTCAACTTAAGTCTCTTATTATTAAGAATAAATTACAAAGCCCCCTTTGATATTTACACTATCTCAAGGTTTAGAAAGGTAAAGGGGAAAATTATTCACAATCCTCAGGTAGGAAGCTTCTGTAATTAAAACTCACAAGGATAAACCCCAAGTCTCAGGAAAATACATAAAAAAACTCAGAGAATTTTGAATGGGACATGTTATTTCTCGTACAAAATTGTGGATTCCTTTAGTTCAAAATACAGCAAAAACCCTGGATCTATCAGCATGTATTCGGATGTAAAACTATTTACAACAAAAGAATGGCTGGTCAACTCTATTAACTGGTTCCATTCAATCCATATATTTTACATTACAACAAAGAATTGGTAGCTACCCAACAGGTCCATCAAATTTGAGTCCGCAGTTGAGCCAACAGACTCTGCATGCTCTCCAGTTTACGGTTCAACTCGTTAATGATGCTAAGCTGTTCATTGGATGATTCTGGCCGATCCATGCCAGTGATCAGAGCAGCAAATTCGGCCTTGGAATCCAGAACTGCCTTCTCAAGTGAAGCTACCGTCAATTCCAGTTTTTCACTTCTGGTTTCATAAGTCAGAAGATTCACCGAAGAAGGCAGCCCATTGCTGCCGGTATCATGGGCCTTACTCAGCTTATCTGGAAAGAAAATTTTGTCAAAGCCCTCCGTTCCTAGAATCCACCACGAGAGTTGGAACGTTAGATCAAAGATGATAATAAGCAGCGATGTAAGGATTAAGAAGACTGGTTAATACAAACACGATGTAAAAGGTGAAAAATTTTAACCATTCATTCCATATACTATGAACCTTAATGCTCCAATTTCAGGACATTTCATGACTAATTATTTTAATGTCAAAAAAATTTCCGTGCTTTATTCTTTCATGGATTCAGCTAACTATGATCAAGCAATAATCAGTTGCTTCACTCTCTTCAGCCAGGGCAGAAAAAAGAAAGTATCACACTCTTTATTTCAGTCGGGGCTTTTCATCACAGTGATTTTCAGACTCCTATCTATTAATTGTTCAACAAGGCCCAGATAAACCATTTGCTCACATCAGTCACAGCTAAGGTGTAAAGTCATCGAGCAAATCAAAGCTTGCCACAAAAACTAAACCTGCAACTTCTGATTTGCATATCTCATGAAAATCTGAAAACATTTAGTTAAAACCCAAACCCACCTTATTTAGATAACATCGTACTGACAAGCCTCATTACAAGAATGTGCAGTTACTCCATCTCATATTTCCCAAAGCAAATAACAACTTCAGAGAGGATGTCAGTTTTCATTATAGGATCAACTAAAACACATAAATTGAACATACCAAGGTTACTGAGTTTATGTATGGCTTCTTTTCCAACTGAATTCTCCAGTTTGAGTAGACGCAAGACTCCAGCAACTATCCGACCCATTGAATCCACTTCAGATTTGCACAAGCAGGCAAGATGTTGAAGTTCATCTTTTGTCACAATAGCCTCAATCTGAAATCCGCAGAAAATACAGCATTAGAATTCAGAACAATACATCTATCTTAGGGAAGTCAAACGTGAAGAGCATCAGGGATGTTAAACTTCATTACCGGCTGATTGACAGAGAATTTCAAGCTTTCTGCCACCCAGTTAACCATTTCGTCCTCAGTATTCCCTCCTGACATTACCATACGGACTTCAAAATTCACTCCTCCAGATGTCTTAAAACTTTCTTTAGAGCCATTCTCAGGTGAAACAAATCGGAGAGAGCCCTTTTGAACTAAAGGCTTTAATACCTCTAAGCCTTCTATACCAACCTGTTACATACATTTAACGACATATTTAATTGAAGGAAAAATTAAATAAAAACTGAATCTCAGGTTTCCAGGGCCCATGAGAGATTATTCACAATCTTTTATGAGGAATGGTCAGGTATCATAATGCATACAAAGGTTTGAAACTATGGCCTATACAGTCAGCATATATATGTAGAATGCAGCTCTTAGCACCATGAATGAAAGCAACATTTGACGACAACAAAGCAGAGATAAGAGCTTATAGAGCAACAGACTCTGATTCTATAAAGCCACTCAACAATAAATAGCAACACTAAAAGCATAACTCATGAAGAAAATATATTTCACCCACCGTTATTGATTCCACTGGATAGTTGTGCATTGCAGGCAATTTCCTTCCAGAATTAGTCATATTCCTGGGACTGCTTTTCGCTTTTACCTGCAAACTCTGGAAAACTGTGTGCCAAGACCTGTGCTCCCTGCCCTGTCCCTCATGATGGTCAAACCACCACCTTTCAGCTAGATCTTGTGCACCTTCAAGAGCAAATAACCAGTCCCTTAACTCTATGGACACATCCACATCATCAGGCAAGCCAAGCTGGAAAATGCCACCATCTTTCTTTTCTCCCAGAGTTCCACCTGCAAGAAAATTTGACACTGCGATTGAATGCCTCGACACAGAAAGACCACACTTTCACATTGATTAAACATTCCAACTAAAGAAATTTTGCATTGCTTCAAAATTCCATACCACATCCTAAATCATCTTCCAGAAGAATTGATGGTTTTAAGAGCTTTGATATTGGTCCAGCTGACAAATTTTCTAAACCCTTAGAAAGACCCTCGCCAGGCCCACCATCGGGCCCAAGAATCCCAAACCTATGCAACAGAGCCTCGGTGTAACTCATTCCTCCACCCAAGCGAACACCCGAGATGCAAGCTGTGACACTTAAACTATGACACTCTTTGTCCCTTTCATTCAAGGGAATAACATGTGCCATGCTTATGTCTAGAAAAGGAGGCCCAGCAGACTTTTGATTTGATGGACGCATCTTATGGTTATGTATCCAAAAGACAGGTCGTAGTGGATGATATCCATTCCCAGTTATCAGAGAACCATTTTCAGCAGGAGTTGACATTGTCCCATACTCATGTCCAATTTTTACCTCAGCATCCACACAGTCCACTTCAACAGACTTCCAAGACAAAGTAGAAGAAACAGCAATGGCACCGCCAAGAGTCCTATGAGAAACCTTGATGAACAAATCATTTCCAATAAACCGAACCAGAGGCCATTCCTGGATATTTATGGAGGAAGATTCCAGAAATCTAAGTTGAAGGTCAGTTACCACTAAACTTACAGCAGTATCAGAAGGAGCCTTTTCTGCGAAACTTCCGCTTGAAGAGGCATTCATTATTTTGTTCAATCTTTTACTTTTTCCAACAGCTGCAATCTTTTCAATAACACTACCAAAGTATGCATAGAGATCCAGAACAAAAAATAACTGCTCAACCGATGTATTGGACAAAAATTGTTGACAGGCAATTCCAATCCTGACAACACCACCTGGAGGAGGAACAATGGTCAGTGGATTACCATCACCAGATACCATAGCCACTTCAACTACAGCTTCCCTAAACTCCACACACATCCACAAGCCCGAATTACAGCCAACAGAGTTCTGTCCACCTAAGCCAGCAGAAGTTTCCAAAGACAAACTGACATGCGATGCTCCAGCCTTCCATTTTCTCTGGCTCGCATCAATTGGTTGACCCTCCCAGAGAGAGAAACAGGCAGGGTCCTTCTCCAAATTCAATAGCTTCTGTTTTAGTGATGGTGACTCTGAAAAATACAGCTTCCCTATGTGAAGCCTAGCCCCAGCAAAAGAGTTTTGCAGGTTAAGGTCCCCATTGCTGTTTGAATAATCCAATTTCTTAGTGTCCAAGGGAACACTAACATCTAACTCCTTGAGCTCAAACAGAAGACAATTGATTGATGAATCTGACACAACAGCACCAGGATTAACAACCACTCCATCAGCTAAGAAGGATAATATCCTTAAACAAGACTCTTCCTGAAGATTAATCTGAATGAAGAAACAGCAACTGATAGTTACGCAATACTCATAACTGGATGGAAATGGATCATTCACCAGAAGTATGAATGCATACCAAAAGTGGCTGAGAACTTATAACTGTTTGCAAAGCAAAAGATGGTGGAGCAGGTGAGGGCTGGACTTGGAGAGAATGGAGGCATATTAAAGGAACACCAACAGGTGACTGCCATGGCTGCTCACAAAGAGGATATATAGGAGGGAGAAAATCCTTGCCTGTTCAAATGACAAAGAATACTATAGTCACATGAATATGTCCTAATTCCAGTATCAGATAGATTAGCATCTGCACGATTGATTATTTTATTTTTCTTTCCCTTCTTCCCCTTCTTGAGGGTATGCATTCTTTCTCATGAAAGCAAGAATCTCCTAAAAATTTTAATACGTTCATTGAGTTACGTCTCTAAATTCTCCTCAATTCGTAGTGCTGAAATGGAAGTTAACTTTTCCTCTTCTAACTTGCTTATTGGTAATGGAATGCTCAATTAAACAGGTGGTTTTTTGTAGGGATGAACAAGCTTCTAAATATCTTTCTTACCAAAGTCAGGAACATTCATATTGGTATCTGCAACAGCACTCATTGATGGCTGCACTAAAGTACATGGAGGACGTGAAAACGTATCCCTGCATCACAGCCATAAAAATATCAAATCCTGTGCGAACACAAAAATGGTAGAGCAATTGAGAGTATTTATGCCAATGCAATCCGAAACAAGTCACATATCTTTGTCGTATTATCTAAAATTTGATTGCTTCAAGACAACTAGATACTTGCGATAAAGGAACTATAAGATTTATAAAATAAAGATAAAAATATACAACTTTAACAAGTGACCTCTAGGCCATATTGATTAAACTGTCAAAACTTCAGAAACACGCACACACACAAAAGTGAAGTTCCAAGGAAACAAAAGAACACTCCACCACTTCAGATGAGAAGCCAATCCATAAGAAATGAATTGAGGTAGTTAGTTATTCCACCACACAGAGTAGATACATGCTCAAACATCAAGGGGAAACAATAAATTGGACTGCCAACTTAATTTAATAAAGATATTTGGTACAAGCAAATATTTACCTTAAAAACAGTCCTCCTATCATAACTTTGGTCAAATTACTCGTAGTTTCCCCACCGGAGACACTGGCCTACAAAAACATGATGTCTGGCATGTCATATTTCAGTTCTGGAGATCATATGCTTCATATTGAATATCATGATGCCTAGGGTCAAAAAACTTAAAAAGCAAGTGAAAGAAGATAATGCAATGGGCATCCAGATAATTCTCATGTCAAAACCAATTTTTCTTTTTTTTCAAAAAAAAAAAAAAAAGCTTGGTCCATCCCACAAACTCCTCTAAATTTTGGCATTATCATTATATTTACATAATAATTACATGTTAAAGATACTGATTACATGTTAAAGTTACTGTATGTCTACAGGAACTTAGTTTGGGGCAACTATGAATAGTAACCTGCTCAGTCCAGGATGTGCCCATAAAAAAATGGAATGGCCCTCAGAATATCGCGCTTTGCCTTTTTTGTTACACTTTTCTTTTGGACAATTGACCCCCCGATTTGTAGTATTTAAGTCTACGTGAAGCCGATCTACCTAGTGTAAATCATATTTTTAAGTCTAAAACATATATACATATATATATAGCATCTGATCTGTCACTAAAATCAATATCACCATGATTCAAAGTATGGGGGATGCAAGACATACTAGATAGTTTCCACAAAAAGCTATACAAAATCTTGCTCTTCATCATTTGATTTGTGTCCAAGAAGTCAAGTGTGCTCCATTAACTTTTACATTGTTCATCTCTCTCTCTCTCTCTCTCTCTGTTTGTGCATGTGTCTGTATGTGTTTCTTACTAACATAACTATGAACTCATGCTAACAGAAGCAATTGAGATTATAATACTTCAGTGTTGCATTTTCAAATTTTACTAGAATGATGTTTTAGTATCCTTGGTATCCTTGACATGCTAAAAGTTGACATATAAATATTTTGAAAAAATTAAAAAATGATACTTCCAATTTTTATCAAGAAAGTGAGACAAACAGAAGAGAAAACCTTATGTATGAGAGAAGCATACCCGAGAAAAGAACAGCGACTGCATTAAGAGCTCAAGCTGAAACTCTACAGGTAAATTCCACATGTCAAAAGATATTCTTCATAAACTACGTAATATTAAGAAACAAGAAAATAAAAAAGGCAGATTAAAAACACTCAAGATTAGTATGTGGGAATGAATTACAACTTTATCAAAACTGTAAATTGAGTATTCATCTCAGCAGAACCCAATAATTAGAAACAAGATGGAAGGAAACAAACCAGCATCTTTAATGCAGAGAAATATGTGGTCCACAACAATTGAAACAAGAGAACGCCCTGCTGCTTCTGCAGATTGCTGTACATAAGAGATAGATGCCTGGTTATACCGCAGGAAAAAAAAAACAGACAAGCATACATACATACGTACATAAGACATGCATGCATGTCCATATAAGCATTACAAACCAAAGATTGAAAGAAGATGTCTAGAACCTGGTGGGCCTGTATATCCACGTCGCCCCGATTTAGGCATACATATATTCCAGTTAAGAACCGAAGAAGAGCTCGGAGTCCTGCATATGTATTTGAACATGATCCTGACACATTTACGTTACTGATAAGTCAAATAGCAACCCAGCATCAGAGAAATTTTACCTGGCTCACTCAGTGCGGGGCAAACAGCTTCTGTAATATGTAATTGAACCTCAAGGCCGAGAGGGCTATTTAGTTCAGTCCTTTGTATTGTGATCTAAAGAAACATCTTGGAGTCAAAATACAAACCACAAGCAACTATATCACTAATTATAAAAATCAATGCTATAGAATGGGACTATAGGAAACTAAGCATTAGTAGGGCATGATTGATTCACATTACATAAGCCTCTCCTGCTATTCCCTCTATAAAGCGCTCTCCACCAAAGAAGACTCGCTTCGCACCGTCATCATCTCTTTTATCTACTCCTTGTGAGCATGCTAAATTAGCATCAGTGAACATATCAGGATGAGGCAGAAGATCTACAGATAAAGATTCCCATTCAAGTTTCTGAAAGGAAAGAATTCGCTGCTGTTAGCTACTGACATAGGTACAATACAAACTGTACAAAACATGCAAACCTTCTTTCCAAACATGGAGAAAAGATAAGAGTATAAAACAGGACAAGAAATGGATAACTCGATGCATGTAGGCACAGAAAAGTAATGTCTTTCTTTCAAGAGATAGATTTCCATAAAGTACCTTGAAAACATAGATGGACATTTTGTTAGAGGAAAAATCTCTTGCCTCCTTAAGATTTACAACCTGTCATGGAAAGTTCATCACCATCAATTGTATACCACAAAGAAATTGAAAGGAATTAACTATAGCAACTATACACCGAAAATACCTGCCAACTTTCATTGGTAGTATATAGTACAAGATTTCGTAGTGTGACACATGCCATAGGTGGTGCCCTGACAACGTTACAAAGAAAGTGATAAGGCTAATCCACAGCCTATAAAGTAAAAGATAGGGTAGAATTGTGACGTAAAATTTCATATGGGGCCAAACTCATGAGAAAGAAAAAGGAACTGAGAAAACCTTCTATGTACTCAGATATAACCAGAAAAGCAAATATCATGAACTTCATTGAAGGAGCATACTCCTTGAGAAGAAAAAATTAGTTAAGAAGACCAAATACAAGTGTTATTATTAGTACAAAAGTATATATCATGAATCTTTAACAAGAAGCATAATGTAGAATAAAATGGGTAATGAGACAAGTACAACATTTTAAACTCAGGACCTCCAAGGCAAACACAATGTGCCAAATAACCAAATGCAAAACTAAATCGTCCAACATTTCTCCCTGCCAAATAACCAAATGGGTAATGAGCACATTAATCGGGTGATAATTCTGATGTACTTAGTCAGTGTCCATACCAGGCCGTGCAAACATCAATGGAAAATAACATTTTAAATATTTTAAGATCGAGTTTTAGTCATCCTGATGAGTTATTTTTAAAAGAACTCTTTGTGATATAAAACTATTCTGAATCACCCCCCCCAAAAAAAAAAAAAACAGATTGTCTCAATGCAATAAAGCCATCAAAAGTAGATTGTCTCAAATTCACTATAGCCCTAATGCCAAAAAATTGCAAGTAAACTGCAGTAACATAAGAAATTTTGTAATGTTGACTTATACATACAAAGGGTATGTTGACAAATCTGAATCAGCAATCTGGTAAAAAAGAGTAGAAAACCTACCATGTTGCATCTCCTTCACAGTAAGCAGCACCACGAGTTTCAAGCATAAGATTGACAGTGCAAACCTGTATAGTCATTCCATCTGCAATCTGGTAATAGAGGTAAATGTGTCACCTTCAAATTCGCTCTCTCCAGTGATAATGATGACACCAAAACCCTGTTTATAATAGACAACCACTTTTTGACATTCTTTAGCTTTTGTGTTTAATCTACAGAACCCAAGCTCTTGAGAGCTATAGAGATAAATATTTGGATTTATCATATCCAACAGAAAAAGGTCTGTTGATTTAATTAGCTACATGCCCATGTAAAAAGGGGATATATCTCTTACAGCACAAAAACATACATACAACTTGATATAGATCTAGCGACAACATGGAAAGACCAACTAGAGGTAACACAACAACGGTCAAATCTCATATGTAGAAGAACGTGAGTTAAAATACATTTGGCAATAGCTTCAACCAATCAGCTTCAAATGAATGAGAAAAGGCCATCTAAAGATAGCAATTAGATGTGGCACTTATGCCATATCACAATGTCCAAACAACAGCTATTGTAAGGGAAAAAGATCTTAACACTTGAGATACACAGGAAAGAAAGCTAAAATCTCATAAACCAAGTAGGAGTAATAGATTACAAAGATAGCAATTAGCTATGGCACTTAAACTTGAGATAAGAGTCCAACCTTATCAGCAAAGCCATACCCACTCCCTTTCCCGGCAGTAGTTGATGGCTGTGAACTGCACATCCAAGTGAGATAATTAGTTTCAAACAATACCATGTACTTCACTAGAAAAGACCAGTCTTTTCCTTTCCTTGAAATACACTTTGATGAAAAATGATCATTTTACCTGCATGGGCTCTTCAGTAAATCAACATCACGATTTTCCTCTAGAACCAAATCAAGCCTATCAATTTGAACGACGATGGGTTCGACTTGGACGTTACTGATGTATGGAAGCTATTAGAACAATAACATGGTTTTCAGGCTAGCATCCAAGAATCACGAGGGAAAAGCATTCACTTCTGTTGATGAGAAACAAGTACATCATGAAGAGTATGATATTCTACTAAACTATGTCGATCACACTTCAGACTGGAAGAAGCAGTAACAGAGTTAGAAGCCATAAATCCAATTTTTATTTACATTTCGGCTTTGCATAAAATGGCCCTACAAAAAATTGCCACACGACCAAAGAGAAATGACAAACGTCACATTCCTCTTAAAGCTGTTAATGGTAAGCAAAACATGATCAACACTTATCTTACATTTCAATTCAATCAAACTATTTCCTTTATACGCTATTTCTGGAAATTATAAAACAATGCTTGCAACTCTCACTTAGATGACAAGTGTTCACAAATACGCTGGAGAACAAATTTTTATCTCCAAACCAAACAAGCCAAGTAACTGAAGATCAAGAACAAAACCAACCAACCATGATTTCCAGTTTCCGAACTTTAGCAGTTGTGACATGTAGCGCTGGCGGCAGTCCCATGCTGGCATGCAAAGCGTCTCCATTAATATCTACAAAATAAAAACGCAACCGTGAAAAACAAATCAAACACTACAACCACGAATTGGCAAAAAGTTTAGATCCAATCAAAGCAGCTACCCAAATTGGAGAGCCGTACAGTCCGACCCTGCAACTTGAACTGATCTCTGGAAAATGACTTAAGCCAATACTTGAGAGTGTACTCCAATGCCCGCGCCAGTATCGACTCCATCGTAACTTCGACCAGAATCACACCGGAGCTCCTACCGACTTCAGGACTGGTAATCGCATGAAAAATTAGCAAAATTCGAGGCTGGATCAACGAAATGAAAAGTGAAAAACCCTATTCGGAGGAGAACTTGGAAAGGGTTTAATCAATTTTCCGCATTGGATTTGTTGAAGAAGGGGTTTTGTGTGGGAAAGCTTTACTTCCAGGTGGGGAATCGGCAGAGCGGCAAAGACGACGAAGAGGGTCGCACGTGCTAGTGGAGGCGGGCGAGTGAGAGAGACTGAACCACACGCTGATGTGTGCGAGTGGGTGATTGATTTGGACCTGCATCGGATCGCGGAATTATGTCAGGGTCAGATTAGTTTGTTTGTCTGAACGAATACAAGGAAAAGAATAATCTAAAATTGCAAACAAAAAAAAAAAAAAAGAAAACAGGTTTATTTTGATGTAGTATATTTTTTACTATCATTATTGTGGAATAGACAAAAAAAAATTATTATTTTTAATTTTATTGGTTTTTTCCAGAATTAATGCTATTAAAAACTAACACTTCACTTATCTAATAATCACCAATAAAAATTTTTTAGAAATAACAAATTTTTAAAAAAAAAATTCCAAAACCAACTTATAAAAAAAATATTCTATAAGAAATTCTTATTTTTAAAAAATAATTTAAAAATATTTCTTGAGTTTCTTAAATTATAGAGTTTCAATTGGCATATAATTTAAGTGAAATTGATAAAAAAAATTAAAAATAATGTAAAAACTCATAATTTAGTCTTTCTGAAACATAATAATTGTTCAATGATACATCAACTATATAGAAGTATTCTCTTCATATCACGTTCTGTTCACAACATTTACTATTTTAGATTGCCTTACAACTTTACTATACTTTTATACTCATCAAACTATTATTTTAATATTTAATTTTTTCATCATTCTTAGTTTACATGAAAAAAAAAGTAAAGGATAAAAGTAAAGATGGCATATAAATTTTTATTTTTTATTAATTTTTCTTATGAAATTTTAATATTTTAGGGTATTTAAGAGGAGGTGGTATTTTTTTTTTTCTGTGTAAAAAGTTTTTTTAAGAAAAGAAAAGATAAAGAAAGTTTGCCAGACAAGCGTTGTTTAAAATTCGATGGCTGTAGCACATGCAAAGACTTGTGATGCGCCGCCGGGTCTTCAACCTGCCTCTACTTTGTTTCTCATGCAAGTTTTTCTCTTCCTTCCATGACATTGACATCCTTACTTATTATTATCTCTTAAAATTATTATAATATATTTTATTTTGAATTGATATAAATTTTGGTAATATTTTTATATTTAATTGATTACTTTACCATACTTAATTATTCAAATTATGATTTTTAATATTTAGTTTTTTTAACATTCTCGTACAAAGGTTAAGAATAAAAGTAAAATCAACATATAAATTTCTTAAATTTTTATAATTTTTGTATCAAATCAAATAATTCAATGGACACATAATGATGAGTATATTTGAAGACAATTTTAAAGTATAAGTAATTTTGAAAAAATAAATTTTTGAAAATTATATTGCACATTAATTTCAATTATACTATGATTAGTAACATGAAATTATAACATCGATTAATTAACTTAAACTAAAGTTTAAATACAAAAATTTATAGAAAATCAAAGTAAAGTGGCATCAATTGCGGAAAAAGGTGATTCAATCATCAAGCATTGGCCTGGCATTACGCATATGAGGTCATAAGGTTAAACAGAATTTCATCTACAACCATGACGCCTGTTGGTTTATTCGCACATTCAAGTTTGGGTTCGGGTGGGCAATTTTACGGGTCGGTATGAACCACGACTGATCTTGTGGGACTAGCCTTGGATTTTGAGGTATTTACAGACTGATGCCACTGAGTAAACCTTCCACTATCTAAAAGTTCCCACACTATTTTTGTCAACTATTGCATGAAAGGAAGATCCGATGACCTTTTCAGTAATAGGTAATCTTTATGACTTTTTCATGTTTTCCAAAGTAAAAAATAAAATTATTAAAATACATGTTCTTGCAAACAAAAATAATAAAGGAAACTTACAAAAATACCCTTAAAGTTTGGACCAACCTACACTTGTCTCCCTCCATTCTCACAAACCTGCATTTTGCCTCCCGAACCTGAATTGTAATCACTGTCACTTTGTGAATTAAGCATGTGCTCTCAAATCTTCTGATTACCCATGGACGTTTAAGAAATAAGCAAATCAACCCCAAAGATTCATCTCAAGCACCTCCAATCCAATTGTTATTTAATACATAATATATTTCTAAAAAGTTTTTTAGTTTATGATAACTCGAATACTCATTTTTTTAATTAATATCAGTAATCAGCAACTTATTACTTTCAATTAGTTAAAATATACTATTTCCGTCTCATATTGACCACACCATTTAACTTTACATGATTTTTTAGGCAAGTTAAAATTTTCACGTTTCAGATAAATATACCCTTTTCTCTCACATGATTCGCTGCCGTTGAGCAACGCCCTGCACCCATCTCTCGAATCCTGGTGTCGATTAGCTGATCCATTGCCCCTACCTCAGTCAATCTTGCCTTAGATTCGTCAATGTGGCGCATCATCCTCATCGATTTGTCAATCCATCGCGTTGATCAATCGTCGGAGTATGAAATCGCGTTGATCACTATTCTCGCCCTAAATGTCTTCGATTTCTGCCTCATATTGCCTCAACCCAGAGCATTGACTTGTCTCAATCCGCCGCCTTGATTTTCATGTTGAACTCGATCTATCGATTTTGATCTGGCGATGGTGAATGGATGATGGCGACTGAATGATGGTGGAAGTGGAGGCAGACAAGCGACGGTGAAGGTGGAGGCGACCGAGCGGAGGTGACTGAACCGTAGTGGATGAAGAAAAGGAGAGGAAAAGGCATCGGAGATAGTGAAAGTTAATGTGATATTAGGGTATAACAGTCATTCTATGCTCTAAAATTTGCCAAAAAAGGAAATTCTGCAAAAAAATTTTAGACTGCCCAAAAAGGAATACAATGCAAAGAATGTGAGACGGATGAAGTATATTTTAAGAAAAATAAAATTTAGTTAATCTTCATTTATTTTAAAAACTAGTTCTTACCATATAAAAGAAAGTAAGATGTTAATTAAGCTATATGGTAATTAAGTTTGTATAATATCTATCATCTATGAAACTAAAAAATTAATAAAAAATATATTATTCCAAAAAATATTTAAAAGTTAGGGATTCTTCAAACTTAATGTTTCAATAAATTTTTAATTTGAACAAATAATCAATACAAATAGAAATAAATTATTTGGTGCATTATTAACAAGGGTATATATTTTTAGTTGTCCGTAAACTATGCCCAAGTTGCTTATTCGTCCCCAAACTATCATGTGTTGCACCACTTGTTCTGAAACTATTTAATTGTTGTTATTTTATCCTGCCGTCAATTAAATCGTTAAATATGGACGGAAAAGTGTTGCCACATCAGCAACCATATCATTTTCCCATGCCACAACAGTGACCACGTCATTTTTTCACTTATATTTAATGGTTTAGTTGACAGTAGGATGAAATAGTAACAATTAAATAATTTCAGGGCGAGTGGTGCAACACATAATAGTTTGGGAATAAATGAACAACTTGGGTATAGTTTAGGGACAATTGAAAATATTTACCTTTATTAATAATTTCAATTAACTAGACCTAAAATATCGAATCAAATACTAAGAAAAGGAACAAACAACCAAAAAAGACAAAAAAAGAAAAAGGGAATAACTAAAGAAAGTTCTCCACCCCAAACCTTCACGGAATTTTCATCCATCGCCTTTAGCCTTCTTCTTCATCATCATTGTCCAACCATCACTACCGTCGTCTTTGCTTTGCTCCTATCTCTAGACCTCCGCTCTCTCAAACTCATCCCCATAAAAGTTGAATCGTAGTAGTCGTTGAACTTGGTACAAATCGAGGAATTTGTTTTTTGATAGATCCGTAACAACAAATTCGTAATCAATTCGAGACTAAGTAGTATCCGTTGGTGGCAGACTATGAAGGAGCGATTGAAGGATGCACTAACAAAAAATTAAGTTTTCTAACAAACAAATTACCAAGAGCATGTGTATTAATAATTACCAACGCGTTAGACCATTACACTACTAAAAAAACACACCTTTTCCAACAGCCATTTCCAACGGCTTCGCGTTGGAAATTTTAAAATTTCCAACGCGAAGCCGTTGGAAACAAGACGTTGGAAAACCCACCGTTGGAAGTCAATTTTCCAACGGTCAAAGTGAGGGCCATTGGAATTTCCAATTGTCAGCCGTTGGAATCTGAGCAGTTGGAAATTTTCCAATGGCTCTAATTTTTTTTTCATTTTTTCCAATTTCCAACTGCCAAGGCCGTTGGAAATTGAAAAAAAAAATGAAAAAAAAAAGAATTATAATAATAATTATTATTATTACAATAAATTGTTATTATTATTATTATAATAGAACTACTCTTCATATATTAATAATTATTTTAATTACTATTATGAATATTACTATGATTATTGTTACAATTATTATTAATTGTACTCCTAATCTTTGTACATTAATTATTATTTTAATTATTATTAGTACTATTATTATTACTACAATTACTACTATTATTATTGGTATTATTATTATTCTACTACAACTCTTACAAGTATAATAATTATTTTAATTATCGTAATTACTATTATTCTTGTTCTTACTACAAATTTTAAAATTAAACCCGAAACTAATAAATAAAATTAACAAAATGGCCTAAAATTTGAAATTACCATTTCACATCCAACAATCAACAACTAAAAATCATATACATTTCATATATTTCAAACCAAAAACTCATATACATAATCCACATTTACACAATTTCACCGGAAAAAAATTTAAAAATTTAAAAATACAAACTTACCTCAAATCGTCCTTCAAATGCATTTATTATGTTTTGCAAGCTGCCACAACTAGTAAAATATACCACCCATTAGCATCAAATATCATCAAACCGTGATAATCAAAAGGAAAAAAAAACCAAAAACGCTGTTTTTACGGCCCTAAACCACGAACTTACCTACAGATCGAGTAGATTCACGCCCAGATCTAACAATGTCGTCCTCGATTAACACGTATCTGGCCTGGGAGACGAATTTTTGGTGCTGTGTGTGCGTGTGGAGTGGAATCGCAGAGAACAGGAGAGAGAGAGAAAAAGTTAGAGCGAAGACGATGAACTGGGCATCGCGAGCTGGGGGGTAATAAATTTTCACTTTCCAACGGCTTTGGCCGTTGGAAAAAACTAAATGATACGGTGCGTTCCATTTTTCAATTTTCCAACGGCTATGGGCCGTTGGAAACATCTCCAACAGGTCACCATTCTCTTTTTCCAACGGCTTTGGCCGTTGGAAAAAAACACACAAATACGTTAAATTTTTTTCAAAATTTTCAAATTCACTATATTCATTTTCCAACGGCTTAGGCCGTTGGAAAAAAACACACAAATACGTTGAATTTTTCTCAAAATTTTCAAATTCACTATATTCATTTTCCAACGGCTTAGGCCGTTGGAAAAACTTCTCCTTCATTTTCCAACGGCTTTGGCCGTTGGAAAAAAACACACAAATACGTTAAATTTTTTTCAAAATTTTCAAATTCACTATATTCATTTTCCAACGGCTTAGGCCGTTGGAAAAACTTCTCCTTCATTTTCCAACGGCTTTGGCCGTTGGAAAAAAACACACAAATACGTTGAATTTTTCTCAAAATTTTCAAATTCACTATATTCATTTTCCAACGGCTTAGGCCGTTGGAAAAACTTCTCCTTCATTTTCCAACGGTCAAGGCCGTTGGAAAATGTGTTCCGGTTGACATCTTCAACTATTCCAACGATTAGGCCGTTGGTAATTACATTTCTTTTAGCTCCGACGGCTTTGGCCGTTGGATATTTTCCAACGGCTTGACCGTTGGAAAAAGACCGTTGAAAAAGAGGTGTTTTTTAGTAGTGTTAGTAAAAAAATTAAAATTTATTAACGGTCAAACACGTTAGTAATTATCAACGAAATGGTCATACGCGTTGATAACAGTTATATATCATATTATTATTATTATTATTATTTGTTGACACCCAATTTCGTCCGACTTTTTTTTTTAAATAAAAATTTTTAATTAAAAAAATAAAAAATAATTAAAAAATTAATTAATTAATTACAAATACAAAGAGAAAATTAAATTAAAAAGTTTTGGGGGCATTTTTTTAAGTTAATATCTATGTGTGTATATCAAAAAAATAAAATAATAAAAAAAAAAAATATTATTATTAATTAATTAATTATTAATTAATTAATTATTATTACTGCAAAAATTTTAATTAAGTTAATTATTTTAAAATAAATTTTTTTTATAAGGGTTTAGTTAAAAATGATATATGTGTGTATATATATATGTATGAAATACAAAAGAAAACTCCATAAAAAATGACAAAATTGGAAAGTTTGGGGTAAAAATGACAAAATCTGGAAACTTTCAGGAGAATTTGGTAATTGTTCACGTCATTTTTGGGCCAAACATACGTTTTTTGCCCAAATTGACAGAAAAAGACAACATTGTCTCAATCAGAAGTTTCAGGAACATCCCCAAAGTCAAGGAGACGTAAAGCACTGAAACTGTCATTTTACCAAATTAAGAGATAAGTCTGTTTTTAATTAAATTTTAAATTTTTTTAATTTATGGAATCCAAGGCCCGTTACCTTATAAATAGGGGGTGAAATATACTAAGAAATAAATAAAAAAAATCCATATTAGAGCTGTTTTAAAGAAAAAAAGAAAACTGTAGCTTAGTCCCTGGTTCTCCTCTTTTCTCCAAAAGAACCCAAAATTTCTCTGTCTCTCTGTCTCTCTGTCTCTCTCTCTGCCCATCACCGTCGCTTCTCCCTCTCCGTTACCGTCTCGCACCGTCTCTCTCTCTCTTTCTCTCCCTCGAACCGTCGTTTCTCCTCCTCTCCTTGGCCTCACCAGCCTTGCCCCCCGATCGCCGTCGCTCTCCCTTTCTCCCTTCCTCCTCTCTCTTTCTCTCCTTCTCCCTCCGCCTCGCTTACCGCCCTCCTGCAGTCGTTGTTCTCCCGCTGCCTCCTCTCTTCTCCTTGCCAGCCCTACTCCGCCTCGCGCCTTCTCTCCGTCTCGGCTGCCTCCTCCTCTCTCCTCCCCAGCCCT
Organism: Aquilaria sinensis; assembly: GCA_005392925.1. Classification (NCBI taxonomy): domain Eukaryota; kingdom Viridiplantae; phylum Streptophyta; class Magnoliopsida; order Malvales; family Thymelaeaceae; genus Aquilaria; species Aquilaria sinensis. The sequence continues at coordinate 67,092 of SMDT01003269.1, forward strand.
CCTCCGCCTCGCCGTCTTTCTCCCTCGCCCTCCACCACGCCACTTCCCCCCGTCACATCACCCCCCTCGCCCATCGCACCTCCCCTGCCCTCCTCCTCCTCCTCTCACCCTCTCTCCCTCGCCCTCCTGCCCCTGCCCTCTCCTCCTCCTCTCCTCCCCTCCTCCTTCTGCGCACCGCCGCCGTCACCGCCGTGCCCCTGCAGACCCGCCAAAGTTCAAAATTTTATTTTTGGTACAACCCTCATTTAATCCTTCATCTCCTTGTATTATTTCAATCAAGCCACTAACTTTTCTTTTATTTTTGCAGAAACTAACTATTAACTCTTGTGTATTTATTTATTTACCTATTTTTTTATTTTTATTTTTTTAAGTGGATAGCCAAAAAGCCCCACTTTTCTTTATTTATTTAATTTTCTATAAATATTTAATTTTATGCATTTTTTTTATATTTTAAGTGGATGGCCAAAAAGCCCCACTTTTTCTTTATTTATTTAATTTCTGTAATTATTTAATTTATGCATGTTTATTTTTTATGGAAGGTTATATCTCCTATTTTTTTTATTTTTTTAAGTAGATGGCCAAAAAGCCACACTTTCCTTTATTTATTTAATTTCTGCAATTATTTAATTTATGAACTTTTTATTTTTAAGTGGATGGCCAAAAAGCCCAACTTTTCATTATTTATTTAATTTCTGCAATCATTTAATTTATGAAATTTTATCTTTTAAGTTGACGGCCAAAAAGCCCCATTTTTCTTTATTTATTTAATTTCTGCAATTATTTAATTTATGCTATTTTTATTTTTAAGTGGATGGCCAAAAAGCTCCACTTTTCTTTATTTATTTAATTTCTGCAATCATTTAATTTATTCAATTTTATATTTTAATTGGATGGCTAAAAAGCCCCACTTTTCTTTATTTATTTAATTTTATTTAATTATTTAATTTATGAAAATTTATCTTTTAAGTGGATGGCCAAAAAGTCCCACTTTTTCTTTATTTATTTAATTTTCTGTAATTATTTAATTCATGCAATTTTATTTTTAAGTGGATGGCCAAAAGCCCCACTTTCTTTCTTTTTATTTATTTATTGTCCTTTAATTTTCATTTATTTACTATTATTTGATTCTTTATTTATTTATTTGCATGTGTTATTTAATTTATGCATTTTTTTAAAGTGGATGGCCAAAAAAAAAAGGCCCCACTTTATTTTTATTTATTTTCCTTTAATTTTCTTTATTTACTTTATGCAATTTTTATTTTTTTTTATGTAGATGGTTAAACTTATTTCACTTATTTCACTTTTAGCCATAAAAAAAATAATAACAAATAAAAAAAAAGAGTTTTTTTTTTTTTTATGTGAATAATTAACCTTATTCCATTTATTTTTTTAGGCCTAATCAAGAATCCATTTTTATTTTTTTTAACAAAGCCCCCATCCTTTATTATTTTGGAACACATTTTTTTATTTATTTCTTTAAAAACAACAAAAAGTTAACCTTTTATTCCTTTTATTAAAAATTAAAAAAATCATAACCAGACGATTCCAAAAAAAATCAATTTTTTAAGTATATCTTTAAAATCTAGGGATTAATTTTTTAAAAAATAAGGATAATAAGAATTTCCAAACAAAATTAATATTAAAATTATTAAAAATCCAATAAAAATTATGACTAAAAATTAATAATTAATTAACTAACAATAAAAAATTTAAATTAAATTCTATATCCAAATGATCCGACAGGATCCATGGTTTGGAAAAATATCAAACTTTTTTTTAAATAAAATAAAGTATAGAAAATAAAAATAAAAATATCAAATTTTTTTAATAAATAAAATAAAGTATCCAAAAATAATAATAATAAAATGATTCTACAAAAAAAAATTTAATTAATTTCTAGATAGTTACTTTAAAATCTTTCATACAACAAAAAAATATTTTTTTTTAATAAAAAAATAAATAAAATAAAATATATGAATATCAAGACTTTTCTTTTACTTATTTTTTAACTCTTTGGTTTCTTTATTAAATAAATAAATAAAAAATCTTGGTTTTAGATAATTAAATAATTAATTTTTGGTTCCTTTATAAATTAAGTAAGTACTAAAAAAAAAGAAAAAAAAAAGATCTTTCATTAAACAAGAAAACAAAAAAAGAAAAGAAAGAGAAGAAAGAAAAAAAGAAAACAAGAAAAGAATTAAAAAGAAATAAAAATAAAATTTTTTAAAATTAGTTAACATTAAGATCATTAAAAAATCTAGAATTTCATAAAAAAAATTATGATAAAATTAATAATTAAATTAATAAAATAGGAATTAAAAATTTAAATTGCTAACTTCCATATCCGGATGATCCGACAGGATTTACGATTTGGAAAATAAAAATTAAATACCAGGATAAAAATCTATATTCGGATAATTCGGCAGAATTTATGATATGGATTAAATTATTTAATTAAAATTTCATCAAAACTCGTGTCCAGGTGGTTCAATAGAATCCATGGTTCAGAAAATATTGAGTTTATAAAAAATTATACAAATTAATTACCGAAGATTTTAAAGCCCATTCATTTAAAAAATCCACGTCTAGATGATTTAGTTAAAATTTCTGGTTTGAAAATTAACTGAAATTATTCAAAAGCAAGCAAAGCAAATTTAAAATCAACTAAGGTACCAACTTTGGGCGTTAAAATAGAGTTATTTTAACGTAACCGAACCCCCGAACTCTCACAGACCATTTTTTTTAGGTGTCCAATCGACCTGAGCGAAAGCCGATTGGTGGCGACTCCCAAAATCCTACACGTTGCCACATTATCATTTTTATTATTATTAAAAATATAATAATATATATTTAAAATATATCATACATATTGAAATGTATATGATATCAATCATATATAAAATTATACACACACACACACACGATTTATAATTAATGTGTATGAAAAATATATGAACATATTTTTATAGTGAAATTAAAATTTATGGTTTTAATGTATATAATAAACCAATTATTCTTTGCTCCACATTACATTATACATATAAAAATTTTCAATTTCTTTTCTCAAATAAAATAGATAGTGTGGGAACGTGCGGGTCGTTTTCGGGAGTTGCCACTAATCAGTTTTCGCTCAGGTCGATTGGATACTTTAAAAATGGTCTGCGAGAGTTCAAGGGTTTGGGAGTACAGTTATGTTAAAACAACTTTGTTATGACGCCAAAAAATTGGTACCTTAGTTGATTTTAATTTTGTTTTACTTGCTTTTAAACAAATTCAGTTAATTTTCGAAACCATAAATTTTAACTGAATTATTTAGTTATAGACTTTGAATTAATGTGGATTTCAAGATCTCAGTAATTAGTTTGCGTAATTTTGTAATAAAGTCGATATTTCCGAACCATGGATTCTGCCGAATCACCCGGACACGGAATTTGATGAAATTTTAGTTAATTATTAAATATTTTAATTAATCAAAGATCCATATCATAAATTCTGCCGAATTGTCAGAATATGGACTTCTACCCTTTTAATTTTTTTAAAATTTTTATGTTTATCCAAGCCATGAATCCTATCGGATCACCCGGATATGGATTTTAATTTTTAAACTTAATTCTTAATTTTGTCATAATTTTTTTTGTGAACTTTTGGATTTTATTAATAACCTTAATCTTAATTTTATTTAGAATAAAATATTATATATATATATATATATATAATATATATATATATATATATATATATATATATATATATTTAAAAAAAATCTATCTAATCTAATCATATAATTATGCTTAAAATTAATTCCTAAGTGAACTTACGCCTTTAATTTCTGAATAAACAAAAGCATAATAGAAAATAAATACCTTAATGACTAAATTGCAAATCAAAACAACATTAGAGTCTCAATTAGACAAATCAAATAAATCCAAGGGCAAAAATTAGAATTATGCCAAAATTATGGATTTTTGAATCAAATCTGGGTTGACAACGGGTCAGTTTGCGATCTAGGTTTCATTATTTAATTTTAATTTTTGTTTTGTTTGCTTTAAATAATATCAATTGATATCCAAACTATAGATTCTAACCGAACCATCCGGATATGAATTTTATAATTTACTAGTTTGCGATTTGGATTTTTGTTATTTAATTTTAATTAATTAATTTTTTTGTTTTTGTTTGCTTTAAATAATATCAATTAATATCCAAACCATGGATTCTAACCGAACCACCCGGATATGAATTTTGTAATTTACTACCGCTCTAAATTCATTCAAGAATTTTTATTAAATCCACGCGGAATGAAATTTTTAGATGCATCGTGAATATTAAATAAAAATGAACTATTCCAAAATTAAATAGATAAAAAGAATAGATATAAAAATAAAAAAAATTCCAGATTATAACCCTACATGAATTTTATGGCTAAATTTAATGAATGGCCAAAATAGACAAATAAACAGAAGAAAACAATAAAAGCTTGCTGTCAGTGACTCATATGCAAACAAAACATATGTTAGTGACTTAGACGAACAAAACAAAGATAACTAAGGATTAAATTAGAATTTTACCCAAAATTTTTAAAATTTTAACTTGGTCAAAACGCAGAATGTCCCTCTGTTTTCGTTCCGGCGTCGGGGCGGCAACGGCTAGGGGAAGTGGGAGCTAGGCGGCGGCAAAATGGGAGAGCTTGGACGGGGCGTGTCCGACGCGGGCGACGTGGAGGACAAAGCTGGACGTACGCGCGAAGGAGGCGGTGGAGCGAGGAGGACGGCGAGGGAGGGACGGAGAAACGAGAGAGGCGACGGCGGCGGCGTAGCGAGGCAAGTGGCTGCGAGGTTGGCGGCGAGACGGCTCGCGAGGCAGGAGGCCGACGAAGAGGAGGAAGGCGGCCAAGGGGTGGCTTGCGGGCGAGACGATGACCGGAGGTAGAAAGGGAGAGACGATGCGAGTGTGGGAGAAGGGAAGGCGTAGGCAGTAGCTGAGGAGGAGGAGGGCTGAGGCGAACAAAAAAAAAAAAAAGAGAAAGGGGTTCGCGATGGCGTCGGAAAGCAGCAGCGGCGGCGGCAAGCGTTTAGCTGCTGGGCGGCGTTGTGGCGAGGAGGGAGAGAGGACACGGCTATGAAACAAAGAGAGGCAAGCAGACGGTGGCCGAGATGGAGGGCAGAGAAGCAGACGGTGGGCGAGAGCGAAGGAAACAGAGGGAGGCGAGGGTAGAGAGAGAAGAGAGAGAGAGAGAGCTCGTTTCTGCGGGGGAGAAAAATTCCTTTTTTTTCTTTCTTTTTTTTTTGGAGCTGAGGAAGAGAGAGCGATAAAAAGGCCAGAGGGAGTGCGAATTAGGTGAGAGCAGGTGAGGGCAGGTAAGGGTTGAGGGAGCAGGTGAGAAGAGGGAGAGAAATTAATGGGAGCAGATGTTGAAAAATATGTCCCCCCAGCTCATGGAAAACGCGCTAAAAGGGGGGGTTAATTTAATTTAATTTTAAATATTTTTTTATTTTTAATTAATTAATTAATTATTAATAATTTTTTTAATACACAGATAAAGATATATATATATTGACTAAACCCTAAACCCTAAACCCTAAACCTTAAACACACATACTACAAAAAAAGCCCCCTAAACTAACAATATTATTAATTAATTTTTTTAATTTTTTTTTAAATTTTTGAACGGTCGGACGAAATTGGATGTCAACAGATAGTTTTATTGTCCATGGTATGATAAGAGCTCATTTAATAATAAATGTCCCACAAACTAAGTGAATGATCAAACAACAAATTTTAAATAATATTTATTATAATAGCAAGATAATGAGTATCAAACTGATTAATTAACTAATTATTATGTTTGGAAGTCAATTGGTAATTTACCAACATCCATACACGTTGATAATATATATTTAAAATATATCATATATGTTATAATGTATAATGATAATAATCATATATAAAATTATATATTATCAATAATAATAATAATAATATAATGTATCATATATAAGAATATGTAATTAAAATATATCATACATATACATTAAACAATTAAATATATGATACATACACACATTAAATATATCATATACATACATTAAATATATGATACATACATACATACATTCATTCATATTGATATAGTCAATTATATCATTTTAAAATAATATTTATATGTAATTATGTGTGTGTGTGTGTGTGTGTAAGCCCAAAAAGGCCACCAAGCCCAAAAAAACCCATAACTCTAACCTAACCCAGATATATGCCCTCACTCCTCTTATCTGCCGTCTCTTACTACTCCTAACTAGGGCTGTTATCGAACCGAGCATTTATCGAACTATTCGAATTCGAGCTCGAAATTAGACTTAACGAACTGAACTTTACGAACTTTGAATACGAACTCGAGCCATTTTTATTATTCGAATCTCTTATCGAACCGAGCTCGAATATGTTAGTGTTCGATTCGATAGGTTTTAGAACCTATCGAACCTATATAATAATATAAATATTAATAATATATTATTAATAATTTAAAAGAAGTAAAATGAGAAACCTAATAATAACAAAAACAAATTGTAGCGAGAAATCGTGAAATCGTGAAATCTGCCTGAGGTTTCCCCTGTCGCATCGGCCTCAGGTTCCCGTTCTTCTCAGCATCGGCCATCGGCGGCCGGAGTTTTCCTCACGATCAGGAAGCAGCAACAAGCAAGCCACCGAATAGATCAAGGTTTGCCCCTTTGTGGCTCTACCTGAGTTCTGCTGTGTCGTGAGTCGCCCTCCGCGGCTCAGCCTGAGTTCTCCTCAGTCGCGCCTCGCGATTCGCCCTTCCAGCTCCGTCTGAGTCCTCCTCTCTTGCGCATCACGATTCGCCCCTCCACGCCACCGGAGTTCTCCTCTGTCGCCCCTTCGCCAGAGTTTTCCGTAGTCGGACTCGGTCGCTCTTCCACCGGACTTCTCCTCTGTGGCGCAGTCGATCGCTCCTCCGCCGGACATCTTCTCAGTTGCGCGTTACGAGTCGTAACTCCGCCAGATTTCTCCCAATTCGAATCGCACCTTGCACAAAGATTCACACCTTACTTCTCTGCCAGTGGAACCAGTCTGCCAGAAGTCGCAAGTCGCAACTCGACCAAACTCTTCCCCAATCTCCCCCAACCGGCGCCGACAGATTGCAATTGGGTACGTAATCTACTCCTGAAAATAACTTGCTAGTTTTACTGGAAGAAGAATTTGGTGATCCCTCCCAAATATCATTGGACAATATTTGCGTTTGACAAGGTTGAGATTTTTTGCAAGAATTAAATTTGACATGCTTGTTCTCACTGTATTGTTCATTGTTATTGTAAAATTCAAGAATAAAAAGTGCAGTAGCTTATAAATATTTTTGCTTCAATTTCATAATAATATATTTGAAGTTTCAGTGCTTGACTTGATTCCCCAATTCTGAGCTAATTCATGTTGCATTGCCTTTGTGACACATAAAGAACCATCTGCCATTTGCCCATAATGCTTCTCAATCCTTAAAAAAACAATTGTAAAATATCCTTTATGTAGAAAAAGATAAAGCACATTTCATGATAATGGTGAAGCAAGAAATCATATTTACCAATGGTATACAGAGACAAACGGACTGTTTCTTCCTAGAGACAAAGCCAATAGGGTATATCCAAAATTGTGCCAGTCTATAACGAAGGCAGACTTCCTCAATGAGCTAGCCCATTTTACAGCCACTAAGGTTGGAACAGACATAAGCAAGACAGGGATGATGAGTGGTTATCATAGAGTAGAGAAGACCATACAAATACTTAAGAGCAACATAGATACAGTGATACTTTTTTATGAATCTGCTACAACCTAAAGTTTGGGAAAAGAGAGTTCCATGCAAGGTCAAAGTGCATAACGTTTAAGACAATTTCAGAATCATTAGACAATTAAATAAATCCATGATAGCAATGGAACCTTTCTCATAATTGTGTGTGCATCATTATTATTATTATTAAGAGATTGTTCATGCTTTATGTTGATGGCCAATAGAATAATGCATCCTATTCGTAGTCACTAGAGATGTTATGAGCTTACCTGCACAATAAAAACATCAGGAGGAGGAACTTTAACAGAAAGAACCTAGAGAAGTGTGATAAACTGAAAGATTGGGTTGAGCAACAGCATCAGCGGATTAAGTAACTTTAGGCAGCTGAGAAGGAGTTTTGGCAATTGTTTCTGCAATTTTTTGGGGGAAAAAATAATATATTAACAGCTAAAAGCATGCTTATACTTAAAACCAAGCATGTTTCTTCACATTAGTACCATGGTGTACTTTATTATATTAAACTTTATGGACTGGCTTGAATATGTAATTTGTGTACTTTGTTGATGTTTTTTTTCTTTTTATTATTTGTGTAATTGAACTTGGTGTTAGCTAGTGTTATGAATTCTGTTGTTGTTTTTCTTCCTTTTTTCAAAACGAGCTCAAACTCGAGCATACCTAATCGAGCCCGAACCGAGCTCGTAAAATTTGCTTTTTAACAGGTTTTTCGAACATTTCGAACCTTCGAATCGAGCTCGAACACTATACCGAGCCGAACTCGAGCACCATTTCCTCGAGCTCGTCGAGCCCGAGCCCGAACCCGAACACCTACCAAACTTAAACGAGCCGAGCTCGAGCCCGAGGCGTTCGGGCTCGGCTTGGTTCGATAACAGCCCTACTCCTAACCTCTCTGCCACCTCTCATCACTTCTCCTCCTTCTCCTCCATCAGCTGCCTGGCCTCCCTTTGTCATTTTCCTTCCATCGCCTCTCCTTCATCCTCCATCTCTCCTTCCTCTCCTTCTCCTTCTCCATCCGTCCTCCTTCTCCTCCATCCTCCGTCTCTCCTCCGTCGTCGTCTCTCCTCCTTTTGTTTTCCCTCCATCGCCTCTCCCTTCTCCGCCATTCACCCTCTGTGGATGTTGCCCCAGCCTCCTGCCGGGTTGCCGAACACCTCATAGCCTCACCTCACCTCGTGCGCCCCAACTCCTTGCCTCTTAGTGATTTCGGTTTTCATTTTCTATAGAATTTGAAGATCCAGGTGTTTGATTGTTGATTTCATTTTCATTTTTTGAATTTTTAGTTAATTTTGTGTTTGATTTTTGAATTTATTATAACTTTTGGAATTTTTGTTAATTTTTAATTTCTTAGTAATTTCGTGGAAATTTTTATGAATTCCATTAATTTTTTTAAATTTTATAAATTTTTATTTATTTTTTGTGGTATTTTTAGTTTTTCAATTTTTGAATTTTTTATGAATTTTGGATTTTTTTAAAATTTTAAATTTTGGTGGTTGTTAAATTTTTGAATTTTTTTTAATTTGAAATTTCTTTTTAATTTGGTAAGTTTTTATGAATTTCAGATTTTTTTTTGAATTTTATAAATTTTTAGTTAATTTTTGTGAAATTATATATTTTTGAATTTTTACTATATTTTTAAAATTTTTATGTAATAATAAAATATTAGTTATATAATTTTTAGTAAATATAATGTATAATTTAAATATTAAGTTTTTTTTAAATGATAGTTGTCAACGGCTTTTCATTGGAAAGCATGAAAGTGCTTTATTTTTTTTTTTAAAAAAAAAATCAACATGATTACCAACGGCTTCGGTGGTTGATAAATTTACCAATAGCTATGGTCATTAGTAAATTACCAACGCGCGTGCGTGTTACACGCGTGTTGGTGATTTATTCGCATGTTGGAAAACAAATTTAGTACATGACCATTGGTAATTACTAATGGACATGTTACCAACGTGTTCATGTTGGAAATTACCAACTGTTTAAATTTTACATATTGACAATTGGATTTTCAACACGCAAATTACCAATGCATATTTACCAATGGCTACGCATTGAAAATTTAATATTACAACACACAGCAGTTGGAAATGCGCGTTGATAAATACCAAAATTTTAGTAGTGATGAAGATGATAACAATTGGCTTAATGACTTGATGCACATAAAGATAATTAAGAGACAATGATGATTGCTAGCAATTTGTTAAGTTCGTTTTTTTTTCTTTTCTTTATGAAAATATGCTTAATTTTTTGTTGATTGTGTGGTTTTTCTTCAAGGATTAATTTGATTTGTACATGGACTTCCCATTCATTAGCAAATGGTAAAAGGGATTTAATTGGAAGTAAAATTGAATCTGAAATTTTTTTTTGCCATGGCAGTGGTTGGACTTTATTTTGATTTCATAAAAGAGAAAGCTGCTGGTAAATTTTCCAAGGGCATGAGGTGGAAGGAAGACCGTCGTGTGATTTGTTGATTGAGGACGAAGGATAGCTTGTTAGATGTAACAACTTCGGGGTCAAAGGTTTGAAGTGAAGAAGCCCAATTCAAAAACTATAGGTTTTGCCTTTTTAGCTTATCGGACAATCACAAAAAGGCAAATGGTTACTTATAGGATCAAAATCTCTGAGAGTTTGCATTTGTCTTTAATCACGGACAATCACAAAAAGGCAAATGGTGACTTATGGGATCAAAATCTCTAAGAGTCTGCATTTGTCTTTAATCCTAATTTCTATAAATCTGCTTAGGTCGCAGGTGTATCATTTAGATAGTCAAGTGATGAGTTTTAGTCTAAAAGATGTGGTATGCCCTTAAAAACACCTGAATAGCTTCGATATCTAATCCCCTTTGAATGAGTTACTCTGTGTAGACTTTCAGCTTAAAGTTTTGTGTGATTTTTGAGCTGTATTACCTTTGAGGCTTAACTCGGGTAATTCCTGAGGCTCTAAATTTTCTCAAAAACCCATTTGGTTTTAAAAAGAAAAAATTACCAAAACTCCCCTGAGGTTTTAGGTAAACTATAGTTGTGTCTCCCATTTTTCAAATACCTACAGTTATCCCTCTCAGCATTTAACTCTCCTAATGGCCACTATTTAAATAAAGAGAAAATGTTTGACTTTGCTCTCCCTACTTTCTTTCTTTAAAACTTTGCCCCAGTTTTTAATAGTTTACGACTTCTCTCTATCTTTCCTCTCTCTTTGCTCTTTCTTTGCTTTCTGCTCTTTCTCGCTAGTTTCTCGACGAGCTTTCTCTGTTCTCTGCTCTCTGCTCTCCCTGCTGTCGATCGGAGGTGCCATGAAATCAGGAGCAATGCAGAGGTGCAATGGACGTCGATCGGAGGCGATTCACAGGCACTATTCCCGCATGACAACGGAGGTGATTCTTAGGCGGAAGCACGACGAACAGACGCCACCGGAGTTCTGGGTCCACCATCATCCTCCAAGTCGCCCTTCTCCCTCCTCGTTACGCCACCCTTCGCCCTTCTCGTCGCCGATGATCCTTCTTCTCTTCATTGTTCAATCCAATCGCCAAAGGATCTTCAATTCCCAGGTAGCTCCTTGATTCCCAGCCGCCCGATTCACATCGTCTGATTCTCAGTTGATTTGCACCATCCGATTCCTAGCCGTCCGATTCTCTCCTCAAGTCGTCCGCCGTTAAGTCCAATGGCTCCGCTGTCACACTAGGTCAGCCAAAACCATAAAAAATAATTCTAGTATGACAAACAACTCATAATAAATAAATTTATGAGCGAGTTCGTTTCAAATTAATAACATTAATTAGTCAAGCAACAAGAGTTGTCAAAGGATGGCATGTGGGAGGCGTAAGAAAAGGGGCCAGACTTGGTCAAATTTACGGTTTCTGCTATTGGTAATTTTCTTTCTTTCCTCCACGAGAAACCAGCCTTCTTTTCGCATTTTTGTCCTCCGCCGAGCACAAAGCTGCTGCCCACTACGCTGACTCCTCTGTCGACCACTAATAACTCCAAATCTGGTTTCCCTTAGCACGCTTCTCCCTTGGAGAACCACCCGCCCAAAAGGAACCCGTCGGAGCACCATCCGCAGACGGAGGGAGAACGGGAGCCGGAGCCGGAAAGAGACAAGCAGCATGATCGTCTCCAAACAGCTTCGTTCTTTTCTTATCAAGCTACAAGCGGAGGCCGGATTCGAGACGAGCGGAGGCGGTAAAACTTAATCAAAGGCCGGATTTGAGACCGGCCGCCTAAAACTTAATCAAAGGTCGGATTTGAGACCGGCGGCGGCCAATGAAACTTAATCAAAAGCCGGATTCGAGACCGATGGAGTCCCGCGAAACTTAATCAAAGGCTGGATTTGAGACTGGTGGAGGCCGGTGAGGGTCGACGGCATGGGATGATGGATGAGGTCCATGAGGATGCGTCTGAGCAGGAGATGACGGCTACGGTTTCACCAAGGGCAAATTTATCCGATTTTTCAAAATAACCCGTGGATCCTCTTAACCTGCCCATGACCCGCGAATAATCCAACCGAATTAATGCCATTAATTCGAAACGAACTCGTACAGCGGCGAAATTTAGATTGAATTTTAAGGAAAATTTTTATCTAAAAGATTTATAACAAAAAAATGAAATAAAAAATTAAGGGAGATCATTTGTAATCAACAATAAAATAAAAAATAATTAAAAAATAAATATTAAAAGAAGTTTATCAAGTGAGAAATAAAATGAAACAATAAAGAATGCAAATATTGACATCAGTCAACATTTACCATTGAATTTTTACAATTGATCATCAATACATAGATAAATCAATCAAAACTTTGAATATTTATCGTTAGAGCTATATTCCTACCTCTTCTTAGTCATACTTAATCAGAAAACAACTGATCTAATTAAACTTAATTGCTAAATAACCTAAGACAAGTACTTTGATTTAATTTAATAATTACATTAAAAATTAAATATATCGATGAAAACTAAATAACACAAACACAAGCAATTAAATTTAATTTAGTTGACTGTTCTTTGTAAGACTTAATAATTTCTGACGTAACAAATCAATAAACCTTAATTACTTCACAGATTAGAGAAACCAAACATGGGAAAATTGTATTATTCTTTTTTTTAATCAACTAACAGTTGACAATTAGCAATAGGAAAATAAGAGAAAAGTTTATATTTCAAACTTGAGGCCAAAGTATAATTTTTATCGAATTCAGGGGTGGGTGTCATTAACCTATGCTTAATAAACTGTGAATTTGGGATGTTCATGTCCGTCTCTCAAAAACATGTGTTTCATTTATTTTATTTTTTATCCATAACCTATATGGTTTAAAATTCTAATAATCACTTGAATAATTAAATTCTTAAGCTTTTTTTTTCTTAGCTAGTCTATAATAAGAAACTTAATTTTTTTTTCTTTTTACTGAAACAAAAAATTAAGAATTTATTTTTAACTCAACAATAGATTGAATTCAAATAACAACTAGTAAGCCTCTTAGCGTATAAACGAAACAATCATGAAATTAATTATAGAAGAACATCCAATGTTCAAAGTATTAATTGAATTAATAAAATAATTTTGATCTCACAGTACTAAAAAATTCGGGATTTCAGTATCCTTCAATAAAAAATAAAATAAATTAGCCGAACATGGCCAAGAAAAATCTCCAAAAAGCAAAGAAAGAAGAGAATAGACAAAGAAAGTTTTTGGCAGCCAGAGGAGCCTGTGGCAACTGCTGGCCTCTCTTTAAGAAAACTTGAACAGATTAACCTATTGTGGTAAAATCCACAAAATCTTCCTAAATTTTCTATATTGTTATAAAATTGACCCACACACACAAAAAAAATATATTCAAAGTAACTAGAATGCCTTAATATGACCAGGGAATTGTGTCTTGGCCTAAATGCATAGTTAGTCCTCCAACTTTGCTAACTCGCACAAGTTGGTCCCTCAAGTTTGACTTAATATGACTTAGTTCTCAAACTTTGCAAAATCATGCGACTTAGTCCTCAAACTTTGTAAAGTGGTGTGAGTTAGTCCTTCAGCTGTAGGATAAACTATAACCTTAAGTCCTAAGTTTCAATCTTTTGGAAAAATGACCCTTCTATTTAAAAACTTTCATTATCATCAAACGTGTGGTAATAAAATTTTCTAAATTGCTAAATACATTGTTAACTAATTAAGTTACTTACAAATGATAATTATATCTACACACACATAGACACACATACATACATGATAATTTAAAAAAATCTCTAATAATCTAATAATTTATATTTTACATTTTTTAGAAACTAATTTTATTTATTTATTGGAAGCAAAAAAAAATTATCTTTTATGCACTCAATTTTTACATTGATCATTTATTTATTTAAATATTTATCTCATTTTTTTCATATAAAACATGCCAATATTAGGGATTTATGAATTTAGAGATCATTTTTTGGAGGAGTTTTTTTCTAATTAGATTTAGTTTTCAAACAATTTTTCAAATTACTCTTTTTGGTACTAATATCTTTTGATTTAGACTTAATATTCCACATCATCTTAAAACCAATTCATCCACTGTAATTGTCATGCTTTTAAGATGGTACTATAATTTCCATGGATTTTTATTTTATGTTTCCAAATAAAAATTTAAAAATACATAGTAAAACCCTTAAATTGAGCCCTTGAACTTATTAATTCTTTGTAAACCATAAAAAACAGCAATGTAAAGATATGTCCCATTCAAAAAAATAATAACAGAAAGATTGCAATCTCAAACTTATATAAGAAATCGAATGATTACTAATATAAAATTTACTAAGTGGTTAAATCAACTCTTTTAATTTTTTCCCAAATCCCTTCTTTTATTTTTCTTTGGAAACAAGCAATAAAAAACTATGGAAATTATAGTACGATCTTAAAAGCATGAAAATTGTAGTGGATGAATTAGTTTTAATATGATGTGGTATACTAAGTTTAAATAAAAAAATATTAATAAAAAAAATGTAATTTGAAAAATTGTTTGAAAACTAAATCTAATTAGAAAAAAAATCGTCCAAAAAATTATCTCTAAATTCATAACTCCCTAATATTGGCATATTTTATATGACAAAAGTGGGATAAATATTTAGAAAAAATAAATGATCAATGTAAAACTAGAGTGCATAAAAGATATTTTTTTGCCTCCAATAGATAAATCGAAGTAGTTTCTAAAAAAAGCAAAATATAAATTATTAGAAAATTAGAAAATTTTTTAAATTATATATATATATAAAACAAATGTGAGAGAAAACATACAAAATATGAATGAAATAAATAAAACAAATGTAAGCTTGTCACACGCCAACCCTCGCCCTCATAAAGTCACTTTAGTGCAAGCTTTTTTGAACACTGGTTATGGATGACTAGGAACCCTTAGCTGTCACGTCAAATGTCAGTCCTTCTTCGCTCGCCGTTCACGTTTCCCTCTCTGATTTGGACCCTCTTCCCTCACCATTCGCAATTCGCTCTCCGATTTAGACCATTTCTGATGTGATTGCCTCTGTCCCTGCTCCGCTTCTCCACCATATTAGTAGATCTTCTTCAGCCCAAAAAAGGAATCGGTCAACCATGTTAGATGGAAGAAGGCGAAGAGAAATAGGGGAGTAGTTTGTTAGATGTATAAGTTGGGGGACAAATTTTCTAAGAAAGAGTGCTAGGATGGCAAAGTTAGGCGCTTTTCCTTTTTTCTTGTAACAATGAATGATGAAGTTAGTTTTAAAAGGGGATAACTATAGGTATTTTAAAAAAATGAGGATACAACTGTAGGTTACCCTAAATCTCAGGGGGAGTTTTGGTAATTTTTCCTTTCAAAAATAAATTGGGCAGAATGTTGGTTACATAAAACCTTAAGAGGAGTGTTTTTTGTAAATTTCCCAAATAATAATTAAAAGTGCAATCTTGAATGTTATGAAGTGTTGTTTGTATGGCGATTATGTAGAGAGAGAGAGAGAGAGAGAGAGAGAGAGAGAGATGGGAACATTAACAAATAAAGAAAGCAAATAAATGAAAGGAATAAATACATGACCATGTAGCTTAAACATATAAGCCCAAACGATGAAATAAGTACTTGAAAGCATTTAACCGAGATGGAAACATTAACAAATAAAGAAAGCGAACAGATGAAAGGGATAAGTACATGACCAAGTAGCTTAAACAAATAGGCCCAAACGATGAAATAAGTACTTGAAAGCATTTAACCACACCACAACTCCCAATAATCCCATCTATGGTAGCTAGGCTACAGCCTATAGGCCTCATGGGCTGGTGGGGTGAGGAATGGAAGTTGGGATAGGGATTTCAGGCATCTTTGGTAGTTCAGGTAATTGAGGAACCTCAAGTTTTGGCAATTCAGGCAATTTAGGCACTTCAGGTTTTGGCACCTCCGGAACTGGTGGGACGTTGACTTTAGGTAGTTCAGGCACTTCATGTTTTGGCAACTCTGGCAGTGTTGGGACTACAACTTTAGGCACTTCAGGTTTTGGGAACTCGGGAAGAGGAGGAAGTTGATGATATTCAGGCTTGGGAAGCTCCGGTATCTGAAGAAGCCGTCGAGCAGAAACCAGATCAGCTTTGCTAATTGCTGACCACATGGCGATGAGGAACAGGGAGAGGCAAAGTGCAGGAAATTGATGGAGACCCATGTTGATGATCAAACTCCAAATCAGACAATGCCAAACACAGTAAGAGTAACACTTCAGAAAGCAAGGAATGGTCTCTGTTACATGTAATATGGGCTTTTTATAGTTTGGGAAGCAAGAACTGAGAGCTTTTGAGTTGGGTTTGGTATGAACTTTTTGTCTTTGGTTGGTTCAACCTCTCACCAATACATGTCCTTAGTTTAGTAGCTTTATACGAAGTTCAGCCGCCCAAATATCCTTAATTTAAAGAGCTTAACATATTTGCAATATTTTTTCTTTCTTCTTTTCTTTTATCTCTTTTTTTAGAAAAAAAAAATTCTCTCAATTCTCTTATGCTTTTTGTGAGTATAGCGTATGGAAGTGGAACTGGGAAATTGCGGGTGTTGGTGAGTTGGTGAATCGGACCTTGAGTTTGGATGGGAAAAGGAGACTACTTTGATATTTGAGTGAGCCCTTCAGTAGCTCACCTTCATCCATGTCGGACCAACTACACCCATATTCAAGCATTTATCGCTACACCAGAGATTGATTTTAGTCATAGTGATGGATTTGTGACCGAAAAGTAATCGGCAAACTATAAGTTTTAAGGTATCATTTTCATATAAAAAGCTTGTATTTCTATGAGAAACATTGTAAGAAATAAAATCATGAATTAATTATTATAAATAATAAATATAACTAGTTTTGTGAGACAGGAGAAGTATTATTATTGTGGAATAAATAAAAATTCATTATTTTTAACTATATTGGTTTTTCCAGAATCAATGGTATTTAAAAACTAGAACTTTACCTATCTAATAATCACTTCAATAAAAATTTTTTAGAAATAATTAATTTTTTACAATTTTTTCCGCAACGAACTAAAAAAATTCAATAAAGATTCTTATTTTTAAAAACTAATTTAAAAATAATTTTTGACTTTTTAAAATTATATATTTTTAATCAGTATATATTTAAGTGAAATTAATAAATAAAACTAAGAATAAAGTAAATAACTCATTATTATTTAGTCTATCTGAAAGACAAAATGGTTCAAGGATACATTAAATTTATATAAGTATTCTCTCTGTATCACATTCTTCGCAATATTTACTATTTTGGGTTGTCTCAAAACTTTTAGCATTTTTATATTTAGTAAATTATTATCATATAACGCATCAAACAATTATCTCAGTATACAATTTTTTCATCTCTTAGTTTAATTACATGGAAAAAAATAAAAAATAAAAGTAAAACGTTACACAAATTTTTCTTTTCGTTAATTTTTCATATCAAATTTAGATATTTTAAAGTATTTAAGAGGAGGGGGTAGTATTTTTTTTTATGAGTAAAAAGTTATCTTTAAGGAAAAAAAAAAAGATACACAAGTCTGACAAAGAGGCGTGCTTTAGAATTTGGATGGCCGTAGCACATGCAGAAAACCTGTGATAAGTCACGGGATCTTCCTTCTACGTCTACTTAGTTTCTTACGCGAGTTTTTCTCCATGCATAACATTGACTGCCTTACTTATTAGGGGATTTCTATACATTGCCACAGCGTCCCAACCACAGCAGTATGCTTTAGCATTCTAGGTGTTGTCGGATGAGAAACTTAAATAAGAGCCATTAAATTTTTAACATGTTATCTGTTAACCAGATATTGATGAGTGAGAAAAAAAAATAAGAAAAGAAATGTAATTTGCTGGTCGATACGAGCTGCGAGTGACCTTGTGAATACGAGCTGTGTTACTTTGTGAAACTAGCCTTGGATTTTAAGGTATTGACAGGTTGAGAGAGAGAGAGAGAGAGAGATAATTACAATGAGATAATTACATCAAAGCATATAACCGAGATGGGAACATTAACAAATAAAGAAAGCAAACAGATGAAAGGAATAAATACATGACCAAGTAGCTTAAACATATAGCCCCAAACGATGAAATAATTCCTTCAAAGCATTTAACCACACCACAACTTCCAATAAGCCCATCTAAGGTAGATAGGGATGCAGCCTATAAACCTCATGGATTGGTGGGGTGAGGGATGGAAGTTGGGATAGGGATTTCAGGCAGCTTTGGCACTTCAGGTAATTGATGAGGAACTTCAAGTTTTGGCAATTCGGGCAATTTAGGCACTTCGGGTTTTGGCAACTCCGTAACTGGTGGGACTTCAACTTTAGGCAGTTCAGTCACTTCAGGTTTTGGCAACTCTGGCAATTGTGGGACTACCACTTTAGGCAATTCAGGCACTTCATGTTTTGGGAACTCGGGAAGAGGCAATTCAGGCTTGGGAAGCTCAGGCATTTCAAGAAGCCGTCGAGCAGAAACTGAATCAGCTTTGCTGCTTGCTGACCACATGGCGATGAGGAAGAGGGAGAGGAGAAGTGCAGGAAATCGATCGAGGGCCATGTTGATGATCAAACTTCAAACCTGACGAGATGATAAACACAGTAAGAGTAGTAACACTTCAGAACGCAAGGGATGGTCTCCTATACATGTGAGATGGGCTTCTTATAGTTTGGGAAGTAGAGGACCGAGAGCTTTTGAGTTGGGTTTGGTATGAACTTTTGTTCTTGGTTGGTTCAACCTCTTACCAACACATGGTCTTAGTTTAGCTTTATCCCAAGTCCAGCGGCCAAACCTCTGAATCCTCTTGTGCTTTATGTGAGTACAACGTATGGAACTGGGAAGTTGTCTGGTGTTGGTGAGTTGGTGAATCCGATCTCGACTCTCGAGTTAGGAAGGAAAAAAGAGACGACTTTGATATTTGAGGGAGCCCTTCAGTAGCTCACATTCATCCATGTCGAACAAACTACACCCCATATTCAAACATTTATCATTTCACCAGAGACTGATTTTAGTCATAGTGATGGATTTGTGACTGAAAAAGTAATCGAAATATTAACAGTCGTTTTTTGATCGGAAACATTTACCTTTTATTTTGATGTATTATATTTTTTACTACTCTCCATCCTGCAAAACTTGTCTATTTAACCTTTTTTTTTTTTAAGTTTTTTTCTATTAAAGTTTAATTTAAATACTATTATCTTAATTTATATTACAAAAAATTCGTAAAACTTATATTTGCAAACTATAAGTTTTAAAATATCATTTTCATATAAAAAGTTTATATTTCTATGAGAAACATTGCAAGAAATAAAATCATAAATTAATTAATATAAATAATAAACATAACAAGTTTTGTGAGGGAAGTATTGCCATTGTGGAATAAATAAAAATTCAATATTTTTAAATTTATGTGGTTTTCCATAATTACTACTATTTAAAAAGTAAAACGTTACCTATCTAATAATAACTTAAATAAAATTTTTTTAGAAATAATTAATTTTTTACAATTTTTTCCTCACCCAACTAAAAAAATAAAATTTAATAAAATTTCTTATTTTTAAAAAGTAATTTAAAATATTTTTTTAGTTTTAAAATTATAAAATTTTAATCAATATATATTTAAGTGAAATTAATAAATAAAATTAAGATCTTAATTTGGTCTATTAAAATTAAAATTTTTTAACCATAAACAAAATTTATCATAAATTATAATCTATATTTTGTAATAGACACTAAATTAGCGAAGACAAGCTGTCACTAAATTTAATGATGACTAGCTATTACTAAGTTAATTAGTGAGAACAAGCCGTCGCTTAATTTAACGAGAGCTAGCTGTCATTAAGTTCACTAGGGCAAGTCTTCACTATTTATTGTCATAATTTAGTAACAGCTAGCATTCTCTAAGTTAGTAAGGGCAAGCCGTCACTAACTCTGGCCAGAAGTTAATGACAGCTAGCTGTCGCAAAACTTTTATCAGACTTTAAGGTACGTATCTCCACTGCATTAATTTAGTTAGCTAGACTTAGCAAAGACTAATCGTTATTAATTTTTGGGATTTTACCGAGAGAAAGTCTTCACTAAATTTAGCGACAGCTAACCATCACTAAATTAGCCAGGGCAAGCTGTCGCTAAATTTGGCGGTCGCTAACTGTCACTAAATTAGCAAAGGCAAACCGTTGCAAAATTTAGCGACTATTAATTTTTGCTAAATTAGTGACGGCAAGACGTTGCTAAATTAGTGACGGCAAGTGACAGACAACCGTCACTAAACTTTTACCAGACTTTTAGTGACTATTTGCCGTTGCTAATTAGTGACTATTTTTAGCCATCGCTAATTAGTGATGGTAACCATCACTAAATACCCTTTTTCTAGTAGTAAGAATAAGGTAAATAGCTCATTATTTAGTCTATCTAAAACACATAATGGTTCAAGGATACATCAAATACATATAAGCATTCTCTCCATATCACATTCTTCATAATATTTACCATTTTGAGTTGTCTCAAAATTTGTAGTATTTTTATCTTTAGTAAATTATTATCATATTACTCATCCAACAAATATCTATATATTCAATTTTTTTTCATCATTCTTAGTTTAAGTGGAAAAAAATAAAAAATAAAAGTGAAATTGTTACACAAAATTTTCTTTTCTATTAATTTTTCATATTAAATTTAGATATTTTAAAGTATTTAAGAGGAGGTGGAATGAGTAAAAAGTTTTCTTTAAGGAAAGCAGAGAAGAAAAAGGATAAGCAAGTTTGACAAAGAGGGGTGGCTTAGAATTGAATGGTTATAGCACATGCAAAAACCTGTCATGCGTCACCGGATCTTCCTTCTATCTCTACTTTGTTTCTTATGCAAGTTTTTCTCTTTCTTCACATTTATTGCTTTACTTATTATCCTCCTCCCTCAAAAATATTATAACACATTTTATTGGCTTAAATACCTCCTGTCTCTTGAACTGTCACCACTTAGACTAATAACCCTTCAACTATGACTTATTACAACTCAGTCTCCCAACTATTAAAAATCGAATATATGACTCATTGACGTGGTCATGTGATGTCACTTGAGTCACCCATCCATCAGCCATAACAGCAGCTCAAGTCTTCATCACCCAACTATTGGCCTTCATGAGCAACTGACCACCAAAACTATCACCACTCGGACAAATGATCCTTTCGACTATCACTACTTGGACAGATAAGTCCCTCAACTATGTATAAAAATATATTTATTTATTTTATTATATTTGATTGCAGCATCTTCTAAAAATGAATTTACATGAAATAGTAAATTTAATTTTTTTTTGATTAATTCACATTATTTTTTTACAAGATATATGAATATTGAGTTATCCTAATATTTACATACATTTTTAGTTATTTATTTTATTTAAATTATCACTTTATTTAACTATCAATATATTTAAAATAATTTATTTTATTTTGATTTTAATAATTATAATTAAAATAAAAAAATGGTTAGGAGCAACTTAACTAGCAATTGCTAAGGCGAGCAACTAAACATTTAGTTGCTCCAAGCTTGGGGTGTCACTCATCTGAGCAACTAAACTTTTTAGTTGCTAGCTCTGTCCTCCTTCAATCGTGACAACCATTTTTGTCATTGAGTTGATGACTGAGGTTTCAGTGGCTTGCTATAATTAACATGTGACTAGAAGTTTAGTCAATTTTTTTGCTTCAATCTTGTAGTGTTACAAGTTAAGATAAAATTAATAAGAAATAACTAATAACTAAAAAATGTATATAAATATTAGTATAACTTAATATTCATATATCTTGTAAAAATAATGCTATAAATTAATTAAAAAAAATCAATTCTTACTAATTATTGAGTTGAGGGGTCATCTGTTTACTTGGTCATAGTTGAGGGAGTCATTTGTCCAAGTGGTAATAGTTCAGGGGGCTATTTGGCCATAATGGCTAATGGCTAGGTGACGGAGACTTGAGTGGCCTTTATGACTAATGGCTGGGTAACTCACGTGATATCACGCGACTACATCAAGGGTCATTTTTTTATTTTTAATAATTGAAGGATTGAGTTGTTACAAGTCATAGTTGAGAGGGTCATCTGTACGAGTAGTAATATTTCAATGGGGTGGGAGGTATTAAGCCTATATTATTTTAACTGGTTTTAAATTTTTGTAATATTTTGTATTTGATATATTATTTGACCATACTACCATTTAAATTATTATGTCATTATTCTCTTTTTCCAATATTTTTGATTTATGCATAAAAATTTAAGGGAAAAAATACAAATAACATATAAATTTTTTTCACTTTCTTAATTTTCGTATCAAACTAAATATCTAAAGACAATTCTAAAGTTAAAATAATTTCAACAAAAAAAAAATAAAACTTTGAGCATTAATTTCAATTATACTATGATTAGTAACATTAAATTTATAAAATCAATTAACTGATTTAGATTAAAGTTTAAATATGAAATTAATTCATAGAAAATCAAACTAAAGTGGCATCAATTGCGGAAAAAAGGTAACCCAATCTACAAGTATTGGCTTGGCATTACGCATAAGAGATCACATGGTTAAGGAGAATTTCATCCACAACAATGACATAGTTTATTTGTGGGTTTAGGCGGATAATTTGCTGGTCGATACGGGTTGTAATTAAGTGACCCTTGTGAATA
Source organism: Aquilaria sinensis (assembly GCA_005392925.1). NCBI lineage: Eukaryota > Viridiplantae > Streptophyta > Magnoliopsida > Malvales > Thymelaeaceae > Aquilaria > Aquilaria sinensis. The sequence goes on from SMDT01003269.1 coordinate 90,050, forward strand.
CGAGCCGTGAGTTAATTTGTGAACCTAGCCTTGGATTTTAGGGTATTTATAGACTGAGGATTTTAGGGTATTTATAGACTGACGCCACTGTGTGTGTGTGTGTGTGTGTGAGAGAGAGAGAGAGAGAGAGAGAGAGAGAGAGAGAGAGAGATGAAAACATTAACAAACAACGAGAACCAATAGATGAAATGAATAAATATACATGACCAACTAGCTTAAACATATAGGCACAAACGATGAAATAATTACCTGAAAGCATTTAACCGAGATGGGAACATTAACAAATAAAGAAAGCAAACAGATGAAAAGAATGAATACATGACCAAGTAGCTCCAAACGGTGAAATAATTCTTCAAAGCATTTAACCACACCACAACTTCCAATAAGCCCATCTAAGGTAGCTAGGGATGCAGCCTATGGACCTCATGGATTGGTAGGGTGAGGGATGAGAGTTGGGATAGGGATTTCAGGCAACTTTGGCACTTCAGGTAATTGATGAGGAACTTCAAGTTTTGGCAATTCGGGCAATTCAGGCACTTCGGGTTTTGGCAACTCCGGAACTGGGGGAATCTCGACTTTAGGCAGTTCAGGCACTTCGTGCTTTGGCAACTCTGGTAATTCAGGCAATTTAGGCACTTCGGGTTTTGGCAACTCCGGAACTGGTGGAATCTCGACTTTAGGCTGTTCAGGCACTTCGTGCTTTGGCAACTCTGACGATTGTGGGACTACAACTTTAGGCAATTCAGGCACTTCAGGTTTTGGGAACTCGGGAAGAGGCAATTCAGGCTTGGGAAGCTCAGGCACTTGAAGAAGCCGTCGAGCAGAAACTGAATCAGCTTTGCTGCTTGCTGACCACATGGCGATGAGGAAGAGGGAGAGGAGAAGTGCAGGAAATCGACGGAGAGCCATGTTGATGATCAAACTTCAAACTTGACGAGATGCTAAACGCAGTAAGAGTAGTAACACTTCAGAAAGCAAGGGATGGTCTCCGATACATGTGAGGTGGGCTTCTTATAGTTTGGGAAGTAGAGGACCGAGAGCTTTTGAGTTGGTTTTGGTATGAACTTTTGTTCTTGGTTGGTTCAACCTCTCACCAACACATGGTCTTAGTTTAGCTTTATCCCAAGTCCAGCGGCCAAACCTCTGAATCCTCTTGTGCTTTATGTGAGTACAACGTATGGAACTGGGAAGTTGTCGGGTGTTGGTGAGTTGATGAATCCGATCTCGACTCTCGAGTTAGGAAGGAAAAAAGAGACGACTTTGATATTTGAGTGAGCCCTTCAATAGCTCACCTTCATCCATGTCGAACCAACTACCCCCCATATTCAAACATTTATCATTTCACCAGAGACTGATTTTAGTCGTAGTGATGGATTTGTGACTGAAAAAGTAATCGAAATATTAACAGTCGTTTTTTTGATAAAAAAACATTTACCTTTTATTTTGATGTAGTCTATTTGTTACTACTCTCCATCCTGCAAAACTTATCTATTTCACCTTTTTTTTAAAGTTTTTTTATTAAAGTTTAATTTAAATACTATTATCATAATTTATATTACAAAAAATTCGTAAAACTTATATTTGCAAACTATAAGTTTTAAAATATCATTTTCATATAAAAATTTTATATTCCTATGAGAAACATTGCAAGAAATAAAATCAATACAATTTTTTCCAGACCCAACCAAAAAAATAAAATTCAATAAAATTTCTTACTTTTAAAAAGTAATTTAAAAATATTTTTTGAGTTTTAAAATTATAAAATTTTAATCAATATATATTTAAGTGCAATTAATAAATAAAATTAAGAATAATGTAAAATAGCTCATTATTTAGTCTATCTAAAACACATAATGGCTCAAGGATACATCAAATACATATAAGTATTCCCTCCATATCATATTCTTCACAATATTTACTATTTTGCTTTGTCTCAAAATTTTGTAGTATTTTTATCTTTAGTAAATTATTATCATATTACTCATCAAAAAATTATCTATATATTCAAGTTTTTTCATCATTCTTAGTTTATGTTGAAAAAAATAAAAAATAAAAGTGAAATTGGTACACAAATTTTTCTTTTCTATTAATTTTTCATATTAAATTTAGATATTTTAAAGTATTGAAGAGGAGGTGGAAGAAGTAAAAAGTTTTCTTTAAGGAAAAAAGAGAAGAAAAAAGATAAGTTTGACAAAGAGGCATCGTTTAGAATTGGACGGTTATAGCACATGCAGCAACCTGTGATGCGTCACCGGATCTTCTTTCTATCTCTACTTTGTTTCTTATGCAAGTTTTTCTCTTTCTTCACGCGTTGACTGCGTTACTAATTATCCTTCCTCCCTCAAAATTATTATAACATACTTTATTGGCTTAAATCCCTCTTGCCCCTGAACTATCATCATTTAGACTAATAACCAATCAATCAATATGTTAAATACTATTACTACTACATATACTGTATCATAAATTTTTAAGGTATATCATATGGTATACCAAGCCACATGTTGTTACCGTTTTCATAAAAAAATAAATACTACAATATTATTTTAAGATGACATAATTTGTTTAATAATTTATTTTTACACATCTTATATATATTCTAATTTTTCTCATCATAATTTGTCAAATATAAATAAAATATATATGATAGAAGATATTCAGTTGGGGTACCATGCACAAAAAATTCAATTAAGGGATATTGTCTAACACTACATAGACCTTCAAGCTACTACTATCTATTAAATTTTTATATTAATTAAGAAAAGTAACAAAAAAAAATAAAAGTAAATGCTTATTTTATGATATGTGTATTATTTATATTTTAATGTTTTATATATTTATGATATTTTTGATGTAAAATGAAAAAAAATAGCTACAAAAAATAAAATACTGCGATACGTACCACGCGGCATTTACAGTATACCTGAATTTTTTGATAAAATGTATATAAAAAGTGAGTGGTATGCCGCATACCGTGAAATATCGTGGTATACCGAACGATAAAGTGATAAAAAGTGAAAACATTTGTATTGCATACTGCGTACCCCAGTAAACGGTATACTACGGTATTTAACATTATGCCTTCAACTATGACTTGTTACAACTCAATCTCCCAAATATTAAAGATCGAATATATCACCCATTGACATGGTCATCTGATGTTACTTGAGTCACCCAATCGTCAGTCATAACAGCAGCTCAAGTCTCCGTCACCCAGCCGTCGGCCTTAATGAGTAACTGACCCCAAAACTATCACCACTCAAACAAATGATCTTTTCAACTTTCACTACCTGGACAGATAACTCCATCAACTATGTATAAAAATATATATATTTATTAATTTTATTATATTTGATTTCAACATCTTCTAAAATTAATTTACATGAAATAGTAAATTTAATTTTTTAATTAATTCACATTATTATTTTTACAAGATATATGAATATTGAGTTATCCTAATATTTACATACATTTTTAATTAATTATTTCATTTAAATTTTCACTTTATTTAACTATCAATATATTTAAAATAATTTTATTTTATTTTGATTTTAATAATTACAATTAAAATAAAAAACAAAATGGTTGGGGCAACTTAACTATTAGTTGCTAAGGCAAGCGACTAAACATTCAGTTGCTCTAAGCTCGGGGTGGCACTCATCTAGGCAACTAAACTTTTCAGTTGCTAGCTTTGTTGTCCTTCAGTTGTGACTATCACTTTTGTCATTAAGGTAATGACTAAGGTTTCAATGACTTACTATAATTAACATGTGACTAGAAGTTTAGTCAATTTTTCGCTTCAATCTTGTAGTGTTACAAGTTAAGATAAAATTAATAAGAAATAACTAATATATATATATATATATTAGTATAACTTAATATTCATATATCTTGTAAAAATAATGCTAGAAATTAATTAAAAAATCAATTCTTACTAATTATTTCTTACTAATTATTGAGTTGAGGGGTTATTTGTTTACGTGGTCATAGTTGAGGAAGTCATTTATCCAAATGGTAATAGTTCAGGGGGGTTATCTACCTATAATGGCTAATGGCTAGGTGATGGAGACCTGAGCGGCCTTAATGACTAATGGCTAGGTGACTCAAGTGATATCACGTGATTGCGTCAAGGGTCGTTTTTTTATTTTTAATAATTGGAGGATTGAGTTGTTACAAGTCATAGCTGAGAGGGTCATCTATACGAGTAGTAATATAGTTCAAGGAGGTGGGAGGTATTTAAGCCTATTTTATTTTAACTGGTTTTAAATTTTTGTAATATTTTGCATTTAATATATTATTTTACCATACTACCATTTGAATTATTGTTTCATTATTCACTTTTTCCAACATTCTTGATTTATGCGTAAAAATTTAAGGGCAAAAGTACAAATAACATATAAATTTTTTTCACTTTCTTAATTTTCGTATCAAACCAAATATCTGTAGACAATTCTAAAGTTAAAGTAATTTCAACAAAAAAAATTGAGCATTAATTTCAATTATACTATGATTAGTAACATTAAATTTATAAAATCAAATAATTGATTTAGATTAAAGTTTAAATATAAAAATTAATTCATAGAAAATCAAACTGAAGTGGCATCAATTGCGGAAAAAAGGTAATCCAATCTACAAGTATTGGCTTGGCATTACGAATATGAGATCACATGGTTAAGGAGAATTTCATCCACAACAATGACATAGTTTATTTGTGGGTTTAGGCGGATAATTTGCTGGTCGATATGAGTTGTAAGTGACCTTGTGAATACGAGCCGTGAGTTAATTATTTTGTGCACCTAGCCTTGGATTTTAAGGTATATATACACTGACGCCACTGAGAGAGAGAGAGAGAGAGAGAGAGAGATTAACAAACAAAGAAAACCAATAGATGAAATGAATAAATACATGACCAACTAGCTTAAACATATAGGCACAAACGATGAAATTAAATAATTACCTGATCAAAGCATTTAACCGAGATTTGAACGTTAACAAATAAGGAAAGCAAACAGATGAAAGGAATAAATACATGACCAAATAGCTTAAACAAATAGCCCCAAACGATGAAATAATTACTTCAAAGCATTTAACCACACCACAACTTCCAGTAAGTCCATCTAAGGTAGATAGGGATGCAGCCTATAGACCTCATGGATTGGTAGGGTGAGGGATGATAGGGATTTCAGGCAGCTTTGGTACTTCAGGTAATTGAGGAACTTCAAGTTTTGGCAATTCAGGCAATTTAGGCACTTCGGGTTTTGGCAACTCCGGAGCTGGGGGAATTTCGACTTTAGGCAGTTCAGGCACTTCGTGCTTTGGCAACTCTGGCAATTGTGGGACTACAACTTTAGGCAATTCAGGCACTTCATGTTTTGGGAACTCGGGAAGAGGCAATTCAGGCTTGGGAAGCTCAGGCATTTCAAGAAGCCGTCGAGCAGAAACTGAATCAGCTTTGCTGCTTGCTGACCACATGGCGATGAGGAAGAGGGAGAGGAGAAGTGCAGGAAATCGACGGAGAGCCATGTTGATGATCAAACTTCAAACTTGACGAGATGCTAAACGCAGTAAGAGTAGTAACACTTCAGAAAGCAAGGGATGGTCTCCGATACATGTGAGGTGGGCTTCTTATAGTTTGGGAAGTAGAGGACCGAGAGCTTTTGAGTTGGTTTTGGTATGAACTTTTGTTCTTGGTTGGTTCAACCTCTCACCAACACATGGTCTTAGTTTAGCTTTATCCCAAGTCCAGCGGCCAAACCTCTGAATCCTCTTGTGCTTTATGTGAGTACAACGTATGGAACTGGGAAGTTGTCGGGTGTTGGTGAGTTGATGAATCCGATCTCGACTCTCGAGTTAGGAAGGAAAAAAGAGACGACTTTGATATTTGAGTGAGCCCTTCAATAGCTCACCTTCATCCATGTCGAACCAACTACCCCCCATATTCAAACATTTATCATTTCACCAGAGACTGATTTTAGTCGTAGTGATGGATTTGTGACTGAAAAAGTAATCGAAATATTAACAGTCGTTTTTTTGATAAAAAAACATTTACCTTTTATTTTGATGTAGTCTATTTGTTACTACTCTCCATCCTGCAAAACTTATCTATTTCACCTTTTTTTTAAAGTTTTTTTATTAAAGTTTAATTTAAATACTATTATCATAATTTATATTACAAAAAATTCGTAAAACTTATATTTGCAAACTATAAGTTTTAAAATATCATTTTCATATAAAAATTTTATATTCCTATGAGAAACATTGCAAGAAATAAAATCTACAATTTTTTCCAGACCCAACCAAAAAAATAAAATTCAATAAAATTTCTTACTTTTAAAAAGTAATTTAAAAATATTTTTTGAGTTTTAAAATTATAAAATTTTAATCAATATATATTTAAGTGCAATTAATAAATAAAATTAAGAATAATGTAAAATAGCTCATTATTTAGTCTATCTAAAACACATAATGGCTCAAGGATACATCAAATACATATAAGTATTCCCTCCATATCATATTCTTCACAATATTTACTATTTTGCTTTGTCTCAAAATTTTGTAGTATTTTTATCTTTAGTAAATTATTATCATATTACTCATCAAAAAATTATCTATATATTCAAGTTTTTTCATCATTCTAATATGTTAAATACTATTACCCCTAGGTATACCACACCATGAATTTTTAAGATATATGCCGTATGGTATACCAAGCCACATATTGTTACCGTTTTCATAAAAAAATAAATACTACAATATTATTTTAAGATATAATTTGTTTAATAATTTATTTTTACACATCTTATATATATTCTAATTTTTCTCATCATAATTTGTCAAATATAAATAAAATATATATGATAGAAGATATTCAGTTGGGGTACCATGCACAAAAAATTCAATTAAGGGATATTGTCTAACACTACATAGACCTTCAAGCTACTACTATCTATTAAATTTTTATATTAATTAAGAAAAGTAACAAAAAAAAATAAAAGTAAATGCTTATTTTATGATATGTGTATTATTTATATTTTAATGTTTTATATATTTATGATATTTTTGATGTAAAATGAAAAAAAATAGCTACAAAAAATAAAATACTGCGATACGTACCACGCGGCATTTACAGTATACCTGAATTTTTTGATAAAATGTATATAAAAAGTGAGTGGTATGCCGCATACCGTGAAATATCGTGGTATACCGAACGATAAAGTGATAAAAAGTGAAAACATTTGTATTGCATACTGCGTACCCCAGTAAACGGTATACTACGGTATTTAACATTATGCCTTCAACTATGACTTGTTACAACTCAATCTCCCAAATATTAAAGATCGAATATATCACCCATTGACATGGTCATCTGATGTTACTTGAGTCACCCAATCGTCAGTCATAACAGCAGCTCAAGTCTCCGTCACCCAGCCGTCGGCCTTAATGAGTAACTGACCCCAAAACTATCACCACTCAAACAAATGATCTTTTCAACTTTCACTACCTGGACAGATAACTCCATCAACTATGTATAAAAATATATATATTTATTAATTTTATTATATTTGATTTCAACATCTTCTAAAATTAATTTACATGAAATAGTAAATTTAATTTTTTAATTAATTCACATTATTATTTTTACAAGATATATGAATATTGAGTTATCCTAGTATTTACATACATTTTTAATTAATTATTTCATTTAAATTTTCACTTTATTTAACTATCAATATATTTAAAATAATTTTATTTTATTTTATTTTATTTTGATTTTAATAATTACAATTAAAATAAAAAAACAAAATGGTTGGGAGCAACTTAACTATTAGTTGCTAAGGCGAGCGACTAAACATTCAGTTGCTCTAAGCTCGGGGTGGCACTCATCTGAGCAACTAAACTTTTCAGTTGCTAGCTTTGTTGTCCTTCAGTTGTGACTATCATTTTTGTCATTACGGTAATGACTAAGGTTTCAATGACTTACTATAATTAACATGTGACTAGAAGTTTAGTCAATTTTTCGCTTCAGTATTGTAGTGTTGCAAGTAAGATAAAATTAATAAAAATAACTAATAACTAAAAAATGTATATAAATATTAGTATAACTTAATATTCATATATCTTGTAAAAATAATGCTATCAATTAATTAAAAAAATCAATTCTTACTAATTATTTCTTACTAATTATTGAGTTGAGGGGTTATTTGTTTACGTGGTCATCATTGAGGGCGTCATTTATCCTAATGGTAATAGTTCAAGGGGGTTATCTACCTATAATGGCTAATGGCTAGGTGATGGAGACTTGAGCGGCCTTAATGACTAATGGCTAGGTGACTCAAGTGATATCACATGATTGCGTCAAGGGTCATTTTTTTATTTTTAATAATTGGAGGATTGAGTTGTTACAAGTCATAGCTGAGAGGGTCATCTATACGAGTAGTAATATAGTTCAAGGAGGTGGGAGGTATTTAAGCCTATTTTATTTTAACTGGTTTTAAATTTTTGTAATATTTTGCATTTAATATATTATTTTACCATACTACCATTTAAATTATTGTTTCATTATTCACTTTTTCCAACATTCTTGATTTATGCATAAAAATTTAAGGGCAAAAGTACAAATAACATATAAATTTTTTTCACTTAATTTTCGTATCAAACCAAATATCTGTAGACAATTCTAAAGTTAAAGTAATTTCAACAAAAAAAAAATTGAGCATTAATTTCAATTATACTATGATTAGTAACATTAAATTTATAAAATCAAATAATTGATTTAGATTAAAGTTTAAATATAAAAATTAATTCATAGAAAATCAAACTAAAGTGGCATCAATTGCGGAAAAAAGGTAATCCAATCTACAAGTATTGGCTTGGCACTACGAATATGAGATCACATGGTTAAGGAGAATTTCATCCACAACAATGACATAGTTTATTTGTGGGTGTAGGCGGATAATTTGCTGGTCGATATGAATTGTAAGTGACTTTGTGAATACGAGCCGTGAGTTATTTTGTGAACCTAGCCTTGGATTTTAAGGTATTTATAGACTAACGCCACTGTAAGAGAGAGAGAGAGAGAGAGAGAGAGAGAGAGAGAGATTAACAAACAAAGAAAACTAATAGATGAAATGAATAAATACATGACCAACTAGCTTAAACATATAGGCACAAACGATGAAATAATTACCTGATCAAAGCATTTAAACGAGATGGGAACGTTAACAAATAAGGAAAGCAAACAGATGAAAAGAATAAATACATGACCAAATAGCTTAAACGTATAGCCACACGATGAAATAATTACTTGAAAGCATTTAACCACGGCACAACTTCCAGTAAGTCCATCTAAGGTAGCTAGATAGGGATGCAGCCTATAGACCTCATGGATTGGTAGGGTGAGGGATGAAAGTTGTGATAGGGATTTCAGGCAGCTTTGGTACTTCAGGTAATTGAGGAACTTCAAGTTTTGGCAATTCAGGCAATTTAGGCACTTCGGGTTTTGGCAACTCCGGAGCTGGGGGAATTTCGACTTTAGGCAGTTCAGGCACTTCGTGCTTTGGCAACTCTGGCAATTGTGGGACTACAACTTTAGGCAATTCAGGCACTTCATGTTTTGGGAACTCGGGAAGAGGCAATTCAGGCTTGGGAAGCTCAGGCATTTCAAGAAGCCGTCGAGCAGAAACTGAATCAGCTTTGCTGCTTCCTGACCACATGGCGATGAGGAAGAGGGAGAGGCGAAGTGCAGGAAATTGATGGAGACCCATGTTGGATATCGAGCTTCAAACCTGACGAGATGCTAAAAGCAGTAAGAGTAGTAATTAACACTTCAGAAAGCAAGGGATGGTCTCCGATACATGTGAGATGGGCTTCTTATAGTTTGGGAAGTAGAGGACCGAGAGCTTTTGAGTTGGGTTTGGTATGAACTTTTGTTCTTGGTTGGTTCAACCTCTCACCAACACATGGTCTTAGTTTAGCTTTATCCCAAGTCCAGCGGCCAAACCTCTCAATTCTCTTGTGCTTTATGTGAGTACAACGTTTGGAACTGGGAAGTTGCCTGGTGTTGGTGAGTTGGTTAATCGGATCTCGACTCTCGAGTTAGGAAGGAAAAAGGAGACTACTTTGATATTTGAGTGAACCCTTCAGTAGCTCACCTTCATCCATGTCGGACCAACTACACCCCATATTCAAACATTTATATCACTACACCAGAGATTGATTTTAGCCATAGCCAAATTAGATCCATTTGTGACAAGTGTTTGCCTGAAAAACTTGGTTATTTTTAACTTCCGTTCATTTTTCAGTTACTTATTTTTGGCGCTTTGCAGTTGCTTCAATTGTCATAGTGAGGATGGACTTGTTACCGAAAAGTAATCGAATTTTTAACAGTCAGTTTTCGAGGCTAGTGTCTGCCATTAAAATCAGTCACTTGTTAGTTGTTAGTATATCAAACACCAGTCTATACAATCTTCTTAATCATGGGACGATCAGAACAGCTAACAACCAAGCCAAGACAGATGACAAAAAAGTGAGCACCTTTTACTTCTACCTCCTACCTTACAGATCTAGTCTAAGCCCATTTTAGGAATTTGGTCTAACAAATCAGGTTTAATTACTTACACTTTTTTTTTTTACTCAAAATCATCTCTATAAATTTGCAGGGCAGAGAGAACATATAAATTTACTGGTGGGAAGCTGCCATTGTTGTCCTATTAGGCATTTGTTGGATTCACCCGCGGGAGGAGTTCGGGAAGCCACTTGCTCTGGAGATATTGATTCAGCACTCAAACCACGAGCACGCACAAGGGATGGCGTGAATACTTGCAAAAAAAATTTTGTTTTAATTTAAATCTAACTTAATTTAAAATAATTTATTTTTATTTTTATTTTTTTCACCTAGAACTAACTTCATTTGAAAGACAATCTTACATAATGTAATAATCCATTCAAAAATTTTATGATGTTATTAAATTTCTTCTATTTTTTCTAAAGCCTAAAATAGAAAAATTCATAAAAATTTAATATTATCATAAAAATTTTATAATTAATGAATTATTTCACCTAAATAATATTAGTTTTCAAATATAATTTGTTTCCAATTAAAAAGATGTAATCATAAAATTAAATCATTTTAAATTTAACTGACTTAAATTAAAATGAATTGACTTTAAGGATGTGATTACTTACTAACAGTCAATAACTATAACAAAAAAAAAAAAAACGAAACATTAAGATGGTGTTTGGATGTAAAAATTTTATTTATTTTTCTTTTCCAAATTTTCTTTGATAGAAGTTTAAGTGTGGTAGTTTTATCATAATTTAGAAAACCTTGTTTTCTAAATTTTAGAAAACTCATGTTATAAAATAGAAAACTTTGTTTTTAGATGTTTTCCATTTTAACACATGAATTTTCCAAATCTTAGAAAACAGAATTTTCCATATTCTTAAAACATGTCATACACTCAAACTTTAATCAAAGAAAATTTGAAAAAAAGAAATGGGAAAATTTTCTACAACTAAACGCCAACTAAGGACTACCATGAAATTCACCCAAATGACAATCTTACGACTCCAACAATTCTTAGGCTCTTTTCCACCACCGACTAGTATTTCATATCATTTCTTCAATTATCATGTTAAAGAAAATAAATCATAGGAGCCGTCAGGTGTTTTTAACTGATGCAAGGTCAGAAAAGAAAAGTTAAAAACACAAATGAGGAATTCCTTGCATTCCAGGGATCGCGATAACAAACAATTTTCCGCTCTTCTTCGCCTAGTTTGTTTAGAATCACCAGACGTCAACAAAGCTAGATACCGGACTTAATTCAATAGGTCAGTTCACGGGCTGTGCTCGATCCTGTAATTGAGGAAGGAGCTTGTTGTGGGCTTCCGAGCCAGCCCGCCAAGCTTGGGTACCACAGAAGAATAAAAAAAAGACGACAGAGGTTATGCCCCGGAAGGGGGCCATACTGAAACTCCGTTGAACAATGATGGAAAGATCAAACGACAAAAGAGACAGTAACAGAGTAAAATCTCCATCCTCCATGCTAAGAGTAGCGTTACAAAATAGAAATTACAGCTTTTATCCAATGGAAATAGAAATGCTTCGTTAATACATCAGACCCAACACATCTAGAACATGTTTTGGATATTTTGGAAATACACATAGTACCACATCCTAACCATTTTTTTTTTCTTTTTTATTTTGGAGGCACTTGACAATAGAGGAAGCAAAATCACACTCATAAACTGCAGATCAGCCTGTTGACTGAGGTCTTATGGGGGTATGCAGGGACTAACCTTCAGGGGGTCTTTAGAGCTATTTGAAGCGCCAAACGCACCTAATCCAGCTTCGCCTGGCACCAACGACTGTGACACCTAAGAAGCATGATTTGACAAGCCCCGTCCACGGCCCCGGCCAATATAACCATACCCTCTTCCATACCCATAATAACCACCTCGGGAACGACCACCACGTGGGAATCCACGCCCACCTCGTCCACCTCTGTGCCTAGAAAAGTCACCAAATGTCTGCACCACCACAACGAACCAAATCTCTTCAACAACTTCTGTCATTTAAAAGCCATTTGACAAAGCCACCAAAACAGAGGAAAAAAGAATTACCTCAGTGTCTATCTTCCTCTGCTCAGAGAATCTAGTCCTTCCATTTTGAGGATCATTACCAAGTGTATTGCCGGATAGTGTATCAAAAAAGTCATCTTTATTATAAACAGGCTGCAGCAGAGATTAAAAACTGTCAGAAGCATCACCAAAATTAACATGGAATTCATCTACAATTAACCAATATTACCATGACATCAATTTTTGGCACTTCATCATCATCATCATCTTCAGACCCAGATTCGTAACTGGCATCCCCTTCTCTGTCTTTTGAATGAGATTTGTGACTCTTACCTAGATGACCCCATACTTCATCCTTCTTGAATTTTTCATTCATTGCCATGAAATCAAAATCCTCCGTAAATTTTGTTACTGGATGGGACGTCTGCCAAGTGAATTTTGAAAAACATAAGTACACTCTCACCAGAACATGTGGTGGATTAAGTTTACTTAGTAAATAAACAAAAAGGATATAACTAAAAAATAAAATTGGTAAAAAAAAAAAGAGAAACCTATTATATTAAAAACATGAAAACCACCATAACAATACTAACAAAAAGCTTGCGCCATGTACATCTTTGCTGCATTAACTCAACCTAAAGAAATATTTCAAACTTAGTGAAAGAGCGAGCAGTATTACCCCACTTCCTCTTCCTCGTCCCCTGTAAGCATGACGATGCTGGAAAGAAGCCCCATTTGGCTAACAAAAGAAAGAGAAGTCCACTTGTCAGAGTCCACAAAATCCAAAACTTTAGGAAGTAAAATCAATTTATACTACTCCTATAAATTCTCTACAAAACTGAATTCCCCAGACTAGGTTAAATCCACTTCTCTGAAAAAATTATGGGTCAGGAACTGTGCATCCAGTTACATATCTCTGCAGAAAATGAAGCCAAGCCAACTATCCAAAATTTAAAAAGCACATGCATTTTAACTGACAGAGGTGGCCATATATAGCAACAAATGGGAAAATAAAAGATTCAAAGCTTGAACATTTCAAAATAAGGAAAATAAAAGATTCAAAGCTTGAACATTTCAAAATAAGGAAAATAAAAGATTCAAAGCTTAAACATTTCAAAATAAAGTAGTCCATTTACAGTAAAGTTAGTCCATGCAGTTCCTACAGACAACCACATGCTCTCGATCATTATGTATCAGTTGAAAATCTATTATAAGCAACCTTAGCTTTAGCAAAAGCCATGCAATCTTGTCTCATCTTGAAATAACTTTCCTCATTCCAAAAAGAATGATACTTCCCTCACTTCCACAAAATTTAAGGATGCTGTGCCACCTTTGGTAGCTTATAAGTTGAGGTCAAGTTGGAAAACCATATGAAAAACATATGGCACCATTCATTTTGAGAAAATTGTTCTTTTAAGGATGAGGGAGCACTAGTCTCCGTAAGAGCATATATTTTTAAGCAGGAAGGTAAGGCCTTCTGTGAAACCTTTGGAGCAGCTCTTGAAGTTACTGGTAATGGCAAAATTGGTGGCTGTGCCTCTGTGGTTGCAGTTGCTGGTGGTTCTGATACTGTTGATGTAGATACTTGAACCACCTCCACATCCTTATCGGCAGCTGGCATGGGCTGAGATGAAGGTACAATGTTAGAACTAGACTGCAAAAGCTGACCTGGGGTCACTAGAGAAGGCATCGGTGCTGCCTCTGTCCGAATGGGGTTGGAAGCTCCAGCTGCCAAGGAAGCAGTCTGGGCTGCACTTTGAAATGGCAAGGATGGGCCAGTAATCACATTTGGCTTCTCAGAGATCGGTAGAAGAGACGGACTTATTTCTGGAGCAGTAGTCAAAGGTGATAGTGATGATAGGCTATTTGCTACTGTGGATGAGAGAAGGGAATTAGGAGTTCTGTTAGGCAAAGGACTAGGCAATGTTTCAGATGCTAGTGTAGCAGAAGGTGCCAAAGGCAGAGTTGATGGCAAAGATGAGGGTAAGTTAGTCGAACTAATATTAGGTGCATTTATACTTGAAGGAAGCAGAGGAGGAGGAGCTTCTGTCAAGCTTGAACTCTGCAAACTTGATGGTCCAGGGGGCAAAGCAGTATTGAAGTTCGGATACTGGAGTGGTTGCTGCATGGAAGGAGGCACTGACAATCCAGGTGGAGGCCTGAGCAAAGCTTGCTGGTGCATATGAGGAAGTCCACCAGGGGGGCCATAGTAGCTGTGCCAATACATGGGCATAGCAAGATTGCCACCGTTTGCACTTGGAGGGGGTGGTGATGCTCCCCATGAGCCTAAATTCCCTGCAGGTTGATATAGAGGAAGTCCCCCCTGAAAATTAGAGCCTGGCAATCCCAGCTGAGCATTATGAGGACTCAAGTCAGTCAAGGGCCCACTAGCAGCAGAAGGCAAACTTGTTGATGTGGAAACAGGTCGTGAATAGTGTGACTGCAAAGAACAGATAGAATTATGAATAAGGAACATTCCTTTGATTAAATCCTAAAACTGCCAATGCATTATAGTGACCTGAATGATAGCGGGGTCATTGTTTATAGCTGGACTGGGCTGAACAGGTGGGGAGGATTTGACCTGCAAATCCTGCAATAAAGAAATGACAAAAAATTTCAGAGTTTTACAAATGTTACATGCATAAATAAATAGTAACATTAAGGAATGATCACAGCCAAAGCATATGCCTCTTTTACCAAGAAAAAGAAGATTCTTTTAGAAGATGAGCAGACCGTAAAAGACAGTCTAAAAATAATATATCAAAGAAAGAAATTTTCCCCTTGATCAAATTAAATAGCAAGCATAATCACCAATTTCTGAAACAATGTGACAAATATCAGGTTTCAGAGTGTTTTGTTGACAATCACAGCAAAGACATAAAACCAAAGTTTGATTTTGCTACATGATTTTTTTCATTTTATCAAGGGAGGTATTTACACTTCAATGAAGCCGTCACCTATTGCCTTTCAGTTCTGACTACCTTAACACTGATTCAAATCTTACAATGAAACGCTACAATCTAGCAAAAAATATGCATTTCAGCTTCATAACAGTAAATTCAACACATCCAGACAGCGTCAGAAACCTACACGAACACAAAAATCAGAATTCTTTTAACATGTGCAACAAGAAACTCAATTTAAACTGAAGTTGAAGAAAATTTTCAGAAGTTCTCATGCACCTTGATGTCGCTTCCACGGAATAGAATGTATTCATAAACTTTGTCACTTGGTGGAACTTGTGGTCCATCCTTTTTTCGTCCTTCAGTTCCAAATGACCGGACTGCTCACATGGTAGGAGAAAAGTAAGCAGAAAACTTAAATATGAAAAAAAAATAGCAGGAAAATTTCAAATATATCAAGGTAACATAGACAAATACTGCAAAAAGAACCGAAGGTCACACTAAAGCCTCATGTGTTTCCTGCTATTAGAAGTTTCCCTTTTACCCTTTTTGAATTTGTTTCTTTTTAGTAATATATGATACCATTTGAAAGCCAAAATTCTATCCGTCAAAAACATATTTGCAGAAAATGTTTCCAAAAAAAAAAAGAAAAGCATTTTTATGAGCTTTTTCCTCTCCAGAAAAGAAACAGATTGTAAGAAACTAATTGCTTCCTAAAGAACGCTTTTGGAGTGTTTGGTTTTCAAATAGTAAGAGATGTCACCACAGAATAATCACTTCTTAGAAGTTTCCACCACATGGACTTGGGAACATTCTCAGGTAATCAAGTTGAACATTACCATAGGAGCAATTACAGAAAGACAAAAACCACTGTAACCCAGAAATAAATTCCAAATCCTAGCACAGTCCAAGGCATCAAAAGTTAAAATCAGCATCATGATTCAAATAACAAAAAATAGATTTTCAAAAAAAAAAACAACAAGCCACATGCTCCAAGAAAAGAGTACCATTTTTCAATCCAATACTTGACTCTTCAGTGTTGATATTGTACAGAACACCTTCATATCTGATTTCACTTTTTGAAGTCAAGCTTATCAAGCTCCCAATATAAGAATCTGCTGTGGAGCTAGATTTTGAACCAGAACTTTCAGTCGTCATTATTAATCTCTTGTCACTGCAACAAGCACAATTTCATAAATTTTTATACATATATGTGCACACATTATGTTGGTAGTGGATGAAGGGGAGTGAGAGAGAGAGAGAGAGAGAGAGAGAGAGAGCTGCTATTATTTTTTTTTTAAAAAAAAAAAATCCTGTGCCAAGTTTAGCTCGGCATGTGACCAACTCGCTTCAGGTAAGCTCAAACTCGAGCCTGAATAAATTCAACATGAAAACTCAAGCTCATAGAATTTTACGAAGACATAATTCCACTCAGTTCATTCCAGCTTAAGTTGACGCTTAGCAGCTGAGCAGCATAAGCTTGACACAACATATATCCAAAACCACATAAACCTCAAAGACCAAGAAATAAAGGAACCTTGGCGTCCAAACTACAAAATAATTTTGGAAAAATTTCCACACAAAAATTATAGCATAAAAACATAGTAGTCCGAATTACAAGATATTAGGAATAACAATCCAAACACAAATTTCTGATTGAGAAATTAAATAAGAAGTGAATATTCAGCATAAAAGACTGGTCATAATCGAAGAAACATGAAAACTCAAACACAAGAAATTGAGTTCAGTGCCTTGTAATTTTACAAGCGTTTTCCACGTTCTCTTGCAAAACAAGCGTATCGTCTCCAAGACGAATAAATGAACAAAACAAAAACAAGTCCCCATCCAATTTGAAAACACTAAAGTCGGCATAATGCTGGCTTTCTATATCAGATTAAGTGCAAGTACATTAGGTCCAACCATGCGAGACCAATCCCGATACCACTCTTCCATAATTTCCGACGAGATCTTAACCACATCCATTGGGTTTCCTCTCAGGTTCAAGGTCGAAAAGGGATCCAATGGTTGCAGTACTCGAGAGGCAATCCAAGACCGCAATGAGAAATAGAAGAGAGACAGAACAAAAGAAACGGATCGAATTGGAAAAAATCGGGGCAGGAAACGAAATCAAAACCCTAAATTTCAGAAACGATAAACCGAAAAACAGGAACCCTTACCTTAGGAATTGGAGGCGTCAGACCCAGAGAGGGAAGCCTTGGAGGTCGGCCGCCGGACAACGAGAGGAGAGGCGGAGATGAAGTGGTGGTGCGTGAGGTGAGGCTGTGAGAGAGATTGTGTCGTTGGTACTGGAGAGCGGTTGCGGCGCAGAGAGATGGAGAGCAAAACGGGCCGGGAGTAAGAAGTGGATCTGTGACTTTATGCGCTGCTACTGGTAAAAATTCATGAATGATCCCATAACGTCTCATGTTGTTTCAATTAGGTCCCTGATTTACATTCCTTGTCTATCCATCCCAACTCTTTTTAAAGCAATTTACTCAAGTCAAGAC
Organism: Aquilaria sinensis; assembly: GCA_005392925.1. Lineage (NCBI taxonomy): Eukaryota > Viridiplantae > Streptophyta > Magnoliopsida > Malvales > Thymelaeaceae > Aquilaria > Aquilaria sinensis. The sequence goes on from SMDT01003269.1 coordinate 108,039, forward strand.
GAGAAGGAATGCTCATCGTTGCCCTGGTGGCGAATATTTACCGTCTTTCATTGAGAATCTCAATTTGGTTTAAATCCCGTACCTATAGCTGATCTAATTTCAGGCAAGTACTTCCTTTCATTGAGAATCTAAATTTTGGTCTAGATCCCATGTGATGGTCCAATTTATACTTAGTCTAATTTCAAGCAAGGTACGTCAGCTGTCTAAAAAATCTTGTACAAGACTTACTGTACTGAGAGTTAGCAAATATTCATTTGGTGAACCAGGCTATCTAGCATTTTGATCATGCCCCCCTTCTCCTTAACACACTGCCAACTAGAAAGTTCTATCATTGTCTAAGAAGATTCAAAGCTTTCTAGTTAATGTATACAAAATGTAAGGATGTAGTCATATCAATCTGGGGTAAGCCAATTCGGGCCTAAAAAAAATGTTCTTGATGGCTTCTAAATACTCTCAATTAGTGCCAATGCTTTGTCAATGGAACAAGCTCAATCCTCACCCAATCTTCTGGGTTGCCATTCTAATAGTCTAGGATTACACCTTAAGCATAACTCGCTATTAGCAAATGAGCAATAACTCTAGGCCTAAATGTCAAGAATTTAGTGGTTGGCTATAAGGGTTAGCAATACCATATTCTTCCATCTCATAACTTGAATTAGAAGGCTAAAATCCCAAATTTCGACTCATGGATCTATGATAAAAAGGATATATGACGGCAGATTCTCTTATACTATGAAAAGTTATTCCCAATAACTATTTGCTGAAAAGCCTTTTTCTTGTAGTGTTTAATGTTTATAAGACAGAGCCAAACATCATTAGTAAATAATCCACTAATGGGGTTTGTTAATCCAGACAATATCCAGTAATGGCTTCACTAGGTCAATCTGCACAAATACTATGGCATATTGGCCTCTCAAATCTGTGTGCATACCTATTTCTTGGAATTCTCCAATTTTTTATGTTATCTGCTTAAGTAAGTGGATGTCATGCATTTCATAGAGTAAGCTAAGGAAACAGACCCACACAGTTGTAGTGGCGAAGATGGCTAATTCTAGCTTGAAATGAGGTTCCCACATCCTGATTGTAACGAAGCATCCTGCTACAAATCAAGGACCTCCATATTGAACATGAAATAGATCCTTCATCGGATAAAACTTAAATAGATCAAATAATCTTCACTGAGATCAAGCTATTTGTCATTCTTGTCGATGGCCTATTGCCAAACTAGTATGATGTCCACTATTCTTTGTGGACAGCCAAAGTTCAAATCCTGAGTTGTGTAAGAGGTTTTTCCTCGTTACAGCCAGAATGTGGGTTTAGGTTAGGTAAGGGGGATCTAAGGTAGACTTATTAATAAATTTTCTTTTGTAGCTTTCTCTTACATTATAATTATGAGTACAAAACAAAAAAGGGAAACATATTTGTCGTTACCTAATCTATATTATACTCCCTCTGTTCCAATTTAGTTGAAACGTTTCTCTGGATACGGAGATTAAGGTATATGTAATTTGTATTAATTTTTTATGTAGTAAAAGTTTAAATAATGATTAAAAAAGAAAAGATTCTTTTTTAGATTTTGTGCAGTGAGAGATTGAGTGGATATTAAAAAAAAATCTTTATTGGGTTTTGTGTAAAAGAATAATTTAATTGTTTAAACTTTTCCAAAAGAGAAAACGTTTCAACCTTTTGGGACATCCCAAAATGGAATACGTTTCAAGTAAATTGGGACGGAGGAAATACTATATTTTAAATGAGGAAGTGATTTCACTGTTCATCAATCGTGATTACTATAGATGAACAGTTCTGTGTATTTTTTCTTTTTTTTTCTTTCTTCAAATGTGATTTGCTTCGTTTTAAGTTCAATCCTATTGTTGCAAAGTGCTCTGCTTTTTTAAGGCCTTTGTTGCAATTTTTTTTTCTTTCAATCTATTTCACGTTTTGTTTCAGTTAAAATGCGGCATCAATCCCTAACTTTCTATTATTTATATTTTAGACTCTGAGTTATTTCCGTGTTATATTTTGGTTCATAAATTTTATAACTATTTAACTGGATCTTCTATTTGCTCTCTTGGTCCCCAAGTTTTTTTTTTTGTTTTGTGTACTATATTCTAAAGTAAGACATTAGTGACCTTAATTTGTTTACTTTTTAGTTAAACCATTTTTTACCTTTAGTAAGTCAACTATTAAATTCTTAGTACCTAAAGTTTTCCTTTTTTTTTTTTGTCTTAATCCTAACTTTTTTATTGATTTTTTTTATTATTGTTTTCTAAAATGAAACTTTAATCATTATAATTTGCCTATTTTTAGCCCATTGATTCGGCTTTAATCAGCTTATTTTATTTTATTTTCTTTTTGTCTTTATTGAGTTAATGGTTTGACTGTTAATTGATGAACATATATTAAACATAGTTTTGTATTTCGGTCATTTTTTGTCATTATTGATTATTAAGTTTTGTAGTATTAATTATTTACTTCAAACTCTATAGTTTAATAAAGTAATTTGATCTATAATTGTTAAATTTGAAAGTGAATTTTTCTAGATATATAAGTTTTGTATCGATATTAAAAATTGGATTTTGAGTTAATAAAAGATGAAAATGAAAATTTTTAGCAAATTATTTTTTAGTTAACAAAAAAATATTCATTGTTTCAAAGTATATACCATGTTTTGTTTCATAGTGTTATATTTTGATCATAACTAATCATTTTAATGATATAAATATAACATGAAGAGAACCCAACTCAAATATGAAACAAATAGAAATTTTAATTGATTACCATAAATTTATTGATGAGAAATATTTATTTATTTATTATTAAAATTTATTACAAAAAAAAATATCCACTATAATGTGCAGATCACTAAACCTCTCCATTTGTTTTCTTGATTTTTTTGTTGTTATTTTTTTATTTATTGTCTTCTAAAACAAAATTTTGGTAACCATGGTTTTTTTCTTTTGTTTTTTGAATTAATCATAGTGACTTCGTTTAACCTTTTTTTGTTTGTTTTTTATTATTATTTTTTTAAACAAAACTTTAATCACTATGAGTTGTCTACTTTTTTGCATGGTTTAACCTGATTCGTTTTAGTTAATATTTTCATTTATTTTCTTTTTTCCTTTACTAAGTTGATGGTTAAACATTTAATTCCTGAAAATCTTTACATTTACACTCTTGGCCTGAATACCTTTTTTGTTATTTTTTATTTACTAATCATTAAACCTCATTTTTATCACTGAAATTCCACTCTTTGTCATATAATATTAACTTTTTCATATTATTTCTTTTTTTAAAATTAAAATTTTAGTCTCTACAGTTTATCTCTTAATATTTAGATTTTTTTTTCTTACTCTCTTAGTCCCAAAACTCTACCTTGGCTTTTTATGAAATTTTTTTTCTTTATTAATAATCATCACTGCTTATATTCATGTTTAGTTTTGACACGAATTAAACCATCACAATGCGCAGACACCATAAACCTCATTTATACTATATATGAAAGCAGGAGTAAGTGAGTGTGTGACACGTGGATGTTTCCTTGAGGGAGAATGCTTTTTTTTGTCCTCCCTTTTTCCATTCTGGGTCGTTTCTTCCTTTGAAGTTTGGGATGATGCAGGTTGTCCATGCCTTGAGTTGTGACACTTGGCATGTAGTTGTTTGTTTAATACCTGGGATAGGCATCTATTTCTCAGTTGCGTCCATTTAGGCCCTTCTATATTTAATGTGGACATATATATACCTATATGAAAGCATCCGTTTTAACCACTTTCTTTTTATATAGTATAGGTCGTATATGGCATATGATTTTGTGGGTAGATTTCACATATCAAAATTTCTGTAGATTGGGGAAATTGTATGGTGTAAGATGAACGAGGGAAAAGTTGGGTTGTTAAAAGGGTTAAAATTTGCATTATTGGGATAAATCCAATACTAGCCCTCCATTATTTCTCCTCATTGAATATGAGTCATGATTTCTTTGTATGTGGCAATTTGTTGGACAAAGTGGAACTGTTTGCACATATGGGGGCATCATGATTCCTTAGCCAAAAGTATTTGTATCATCTTTTACTCCTACACCATCTCGGTTGGCAAGACTTTCTCATAGGCTTTGTTTTTTTGTTGTTAACAACGTTTCCGGAACGTGGTAATTCAAAATGTTTGAGGCGGGTGCAGCGCGGGTTGAGAGCTGGACTAATCGGGTCAGGAGTTGGGCATAGAAAAAAAGGCTCAAATTTTACTTGTATTTACAACCTATGCCACAAGGGTTGTTTTTACTCATCGCACACGGTCACCAGCCCCATCTAATTGCATCCCTCTCACCTGTCCCTCTTAGACAAACCCTCCGATCCCAACAAAATGCAATCGAAGCTCCACCCACCGACCTCCGCCAGATCCTTCGCGACGCGTTTGCTTACACAGTGAAGTCCGCACATTTGGCCGTTTTCGCTCCGCCTCCGCCTCACTCCGATCCCAACTTGCCGCCTCGATTCTTTGCACACCGACATCCGCCGACTTCACCATGCGTTTGATCTATGTCTAAGAACCCACCTCCGTCCCGCCACCCGACCGTCAATTCCTCCCATCGAAGAACGAAGGTGAGTCTGTCACAATCTGGGGATTACTCTTCTGCTCTCTCTTAACTGAACCTTACCATTCATCGTCACTCAGATTTGTGAGTCCCTTTGCAGGTGTGTGTTTGCGATTCTCAGTCCTGCCCTATTTCTGCTCGTGCATCCCCTGGCTTATGTAGCCCACCTTCAGCCTGATGCTTCTGAAGGTGAATCTGAAGGTGAGTCTGTCACAATCTGGGGATTCAATCTGCTCTAATTTAGCGCTCCCTTACCATTCTTCTCTGCTAAGATTTGATACTCCCTTTGCAGGTGTATGATTGCGATTCTCATTTTTGAGTTATTATTTCTCCGGAATCCCCCGCCTTATGTAGCCCACATTCACCCTGTTTGCTTCTGAAGGTGAATCTCCCCACTTCTGCTTCTGCCATTATCCTCCTTAAGCATATTGTATGTCATTGTCGTCCTGTGAAAACATGTCTATGGTCTATGCCTGTCAGTGAGTAGTTAACATTTGTTTGGGTAAAGATGATAATTTGTGTCCTTGGTTGCCCAGAAACAAATTGTCCTTCTTAAGGATGAAACTTTATTCCCTATATTTATGTAAAGGTACATTTCTTTAAATTTTTTTTTAAAATGTCACTAAGCAGTGAAACCTTATGTCGAATTGTATTAATTCCTGTGTTTGTCATCATACTGTAATGTCCTGTGTCCATCGTTCTAGTATGGCTTAGACGCTCAATGTTACTCAATCACTGCTTTTTGGATCTTTGCTCACTCTCGATGTTGTCTAACAATGTGTCACTATCATTCCTGAGATTCTTTCTCTGTCATTTTATCCTTGTCCACTTCGGGAAAGTATATAATTTGACCTAATTGTGTGATTACATTTATACTCAACAGTTTGACTCCTCATTTCTGTTGAAAGCCTTTTGATAAATGACTTACCAAATACCCCATTTTTCTATTCCAGTTATTGATATCTTCCTTTCGGAGACGGTTACAAGGCTTACGTATCACTTTGCTGACTATCGTGTTGTATGAAGCTTCGTAGTCAAGTTGTCCACCCTCCTAACACTCCTTCTGCTTCCAAATGATATTGGGTAATTGGTTAATTTCTACTTATCACATTCCTGCGTTATCCTGAAAAAATCATAAGTTATCTTTTTTCTGCATATGCACCATTCTTCATCGCATGGCACATAGTTACACATGTGCACATCCTAGATGTTACATCTGCATGTTCAGTAAACTAGGGTAGAGTGTGGTGCTTGCTCATGTGTACATATTAGTATGCCATGTGACACACATTATTGTGGGTTTCCATGGCAGTTAAGGAGAAGGACAATAATGTATGGCATCAATGTCCATGGTCATCATGGATGTCAAGATGAGGCTCTTAGAGGGTCAAGGGCTGACTGGGACCCGGGAACCACTGATGTTTTCTGTCGGTGGGCTGCACAAGCCGCTGACCAGAGATTAACACAAGGGGGCACTTTATCCAAGGCTGGGTGGACGTACCTTATGAAAGGATTTCAGGAGGAAACGGGTTTACAGTACACAAGGGCTCAGATCAAGAATAAATGGAGGCAACTTAGGAAGCTATACAAGGAGACAAAGGCACTGCTTGGGTCTACGACCGGTTTGGGCTGGGACTCTGCTCGGGGAACAATAATCGCTGATAATGATTGGTGGGCGGCTCGCATTCAGGTAACTAATGGCAGTCTTCTATTCTTTGTTTCTACTAATTGATTCATGCTTTATATTGTGTATGTGTCCATTACACTTTTGGCGTTCTACTCTATTGATAAGTCAAATTCTGGAAAAGTCTACTCAGAAAGAGTAAATCCATGCATACTGTGGTGAACCCATACAAGAGATCTGTGCATTTTTCGCCAAAGATTGTCTTACATTTTATTTCGACCTGAAAGATGACCTTGAAAAGTTTTTCCAACGCAGAAGCTTAACAGGTTGGATATTCACTTCTCGGACATAATACAATTGTATAAAATAAAGCATGTATAGTTTAGCTTTATGTACATCTGGACAAGTTACAGATGCTCTATCTTTTGAGCTGGTCATAACTTGGAAAACAATGACATAAACATACCTCTACGTTCTAATATAACTAAAATGTTGTGATCTTGCATTTTTTTTCTTGTATACATTATTCCCTGGGGTTTGATGTTTCAAGGGTTCGCCTAGTTATTGCAAAGTTGCCCAGAAACAGTTATGGAACTTTGATAAACAGAGTTCTTTTGTTATGTAAAATTGCTACGTCGTCAAGTTCCATGGGAACTCAGTCATTTTGAGGGAAACAGTAAAAACTATGCACAACCCAAAAAATTTTACTGTCCACCAAACTGTGTTTTCATTTTTTGGAGAGCACATTTGCTAGAAATTTGTTGGTGTGTTCAACTGTTCCTTTTGTGTATTGATAAGCCTTATCTCTAGTTTGCATATTGATTTTCTCATTATACTTTGAAATGTAGGTATGCCCTGAGGCAGCTTCGCTTATGGGTAAGCGGATTCCAAACTTAGGTGACATGGAGAGGATGTTTGCAAGTGTACGAGATTTGTCAGGTTTTGGGTGGTCGTCTCAGATGGGGGGCAATCCATGCATACCCAATTTAAATGGAGACTCCGCTGCATTATCCGATGATGAAGATTTCCCAGAAACCTCAACCCATGAACCTACGCAGTATGTCCTAACTGGTCTTACGCATCAAGGCAATGATGCACGCGGTGTGGGTACACAAGGGTTCAGGAATCATGCAACACCACCAGGAAGAGGAAACCATGCTGCCGGTACTATGAACAATCCAATTGGGCGCATGTCAGAAACAGCGGAACGTTCCATTCGGGCATCCAGACAATGTAAGCGTAAGTCAGGGGAGGAGGAGCGGACGGAGATACTTTCAAGGATGTGTGACTACCTCACAACTGGCCGGAAAGAGCAATGGAAGGAGATTGCAGAAGCCATGAATGACCGGGATGATATGGGTACCGTTATGGCAGCAGTAGCGGCGCTTCCTGGTCTGACTGCAGGATATCCTACTTGGATGGCAGCATCAGACTACTTTTTGGAGAACGAAAAAGCTATTCCCCTGTTTCTGTGTGGTTGTGGTTCACCCGAGGTCCAGTTACAGTGGCTACGTTATCAGCTTGAAAAAAGAGGGGTCAATTTAAGGTGATTAAATTGTACTAGTTGATTAGCCCTGTTGTATCAGAATTTCCTCCCTTTAGTGCTCCAGATTGAAACGGTCATTTGAAATTTGTTAGGATAGTTGTGATACATTGTTGTATCATAACGCGTTGGTTGAGAATGTTTGCCCTTAAGGTTAGTTAGGGGGACTAACAGCTTTGGTTGCCCTTAAGGCTGCTTAGGATTTTTAGACCGAACAATCATGTGTTGAGTGTAGTTTTCTTCCAATGAAACGGATAAATCATTTCGTTATTTGGTCATAATAGGTTCGGAGTTTAGATAAGCATACTCACTGAGCACCATGCATATTCATCCATTGCACGCATGTTCACCTTTAGGTATGTAACTCATGTTGACAGTGTTATGTGGCATATTGACCAGGTGTTTAATAGACTCTATTAAAGTCAACATTTTAAAGAACATCATGCCTCCATTGTTACAACGCCTAAAAAGGTTAGTAGTAAGTACAACAGTGGCTGAGAACGATGATGTAGTAGCAGGAGCAATGGTGCAAGAATTTTTGGCTGAAACAGCAACCAGTTCACAAGTTGGGAGACGGCCAAATAGAGAACGGACCAGATGAGTTTTTCGATGAATATAGAATGACAGTCACATGCTTTTGGGAGTTGCACGATACATTAGTGCAACATTATGGGTTACAAGGATCAACTAACATAACCAGTTATAAGGCCTTGGTCATTTTCCTTAGCTTGTGCGGACATGGAGACACATAACGTAGACTTGGTAGGTGGTACGAGCATTCAGCGTCAACAATTAACACATGGTACAAAGTTGTTTTGGATGCTGTATGTAAGATGTCAGAGAAGGTTATACGTCCAGCAGATCCGACATTCTTAACTGTACCCAAATATGTTATTAGTAAATGCCCCCAATTTTATAATGCCATAGGGGCTATTGATGGTACACACATTCCTGCAATTGTTGAGACAGAAGAGATACGAAACTCCTACATTGGTCGGAAAGGCGAACCGACCCAGAATGTGCTTGTTGCATGTGACTTTGACATGCAATTCACATTTGTGTATGCCGGAACACCTGGGTCGCAACATGACATGGCTGTTCTCCGGAATAGTATGACCAACCCAAGTTCTGGATTCCCATTTCCACCACCAGGTACATGCCCTTTCTAATAATTTTACTATGTGCTGAACGTAGATCAAATTACGTGAGAAAGCTGATTAGTACTAATAAATCTTAAAATTTGTGTTACAAACAACATACCAAGCCCTTATTTTCGAACATATAAATTACGCAGGGAAATATTATCTTGTCGACTCAGGATATGCAAACAGCTCGGGTTTTTTCACTCCATTTAGAACTGCACCATACCATCCATCTGACTTCAATGGCAGATCACCACGAGGAATGGAGCAAAAATTTAACTTCGTCCATGCATCATTACGCAACATCATTGAGCGTACTATAGGGGTTTGGAAGAAAAAATGGAAAATTCTCCGACTTATGCATGAATTTGATGCTGAGATTCAAGTGAAATTGGTTGTTGCGACAGCTACATTGCACAACTTCATAAGGATGCACAATATCGATGATGAGGACATAACAGCTGCGTTACATCAGCAGTATACGCAACATGATGCAGCGGCAGATGACCCACTACCCTTTAACGAGTTGCATTTGGATGGACATGAAATGGCTACCGTGCGTAATGAAATTGCACGAACCTTACATCAAGGGGCTAGTATGAGACGTTCACGATCAAGACACAGCGTTAGTTGACCCATAGTGAGGAGTACCAATGTGATATCGTAGTACCCATGTATTATTACCACCAGAGCATCGTTCAGTTGGATTTTTTTATTGCATTCAAATTTTGTAGAGGTCCATGTTCGTATTGCTTACACATGTATCGAACCTGATGTAGTATTGAATTATGATTGAGAAAGCCATAAAATTGCCACAACACACTATACATGGATCTACCTATACATTGGACCAGAGATAACTCATCAGAGGTCCATGGACAAAGCTCTACAAATGTACATTAACAAAAAATGCTGGTACTTGTTAAGATTGTTATTCTAAATGTCACATCAACATACAGACGAGAGAACCACATCCCACATACTCTGTGATACTGAACACACAACAGCGAAATTTGAGCTTAGGTTCCTCTTCACGTCTGTTGAGATGAGAGAGAATACAAAGCACTTCAGGTCCTGTAACACCAGAGTTGGAGGAAAATTAGTGCTGTCATCTACACAAATAATTACAAGACATGAGACAGAGAATGGACAACCAACATGAATAGACTTATTAGATTAGAAGTTATACTCACATTCAATTCTCCAATAGACGCCCATCCCTAAACCAGTAAGTATAGCAATCCCACCCAACCCAATATTCATCTCCCCCAACACAGGCATGTTTTATGCCTGTTATCCCAATATAGAGTAAGAGGAAAAGGAGCTATGTCAAAGAATGACAGCAATAATCAGGGTTTTTGTTTTGTTGTTGTTTTTATGTTTTTTTTAGGGAAAAAATGGGGGGATTCTGATGTTAAACGTCCGTAGTTGTCCAACTAAAGAGATGCAAAGAGGTATATGCTACATGCCATAATCGTACTTCACAATCAAGAAACTTGTATAGGAGGGCTTCTTCTGTACAACCTCCAAATTTGAGGTTACTAGTAGTATGTGCTAACTTCTACTTCTAAGCTAACAACAACTATGGAGGCCCTCGACCTTTTAGCCTCCTTAACAGGAAAATGAATAGAAATGCAAAGAAATAGGCTGCGGGTAACCTGAATGATTGCTGAATGGCACCAAGCAGGTTTTAAAGATACCAAGTTGCGGAACAATGTATCTATTTGATTAATATATGAATGGAGCTCAGTACAGTAGGGTATGGTAGCCAATAAACCAAACATTGCGGACTAGTAAGCAACAATGACTCAGACTACATTACCTGAACCAGGTAGTAGAAAATTCGAAGACCATCCGGGTGTTTGCTGTTTCTGACATCAACCAAAGATCCAATCTTGGAAGTAGTGAATGAAATATGCTCATTTCCCATTACAGTTTCAAGTTCCTGCCGCCCAACCCGGGCAGGATGCGGCCACTTGTTGGCATTATTCCTTCATGATCTGCACAAAAACATCAACAAGTTTCAAATATTGCACACACCAAAACCCCAAAATATGTGCAATATCACAACATAAAAGTTCTCAGCCAATTGGAAAGCCTCCGAGGCTGGTCCGCAGATAAATTTTAAACTACCATAAAACCAACCCATCATTCTTAAACGCCAAAAGAAACATAGATGGTTATAAATTTTCATCAACATCTGAAAGAAGAAACTTTCTTGTAACAGTCATATAAAACCGTTGAACAACATGGCATCGCAGATACAATAATGAAAGGGAAAATAATACGGAACAAGCCGCGACCTCACTCTCGGCGATGATACGGCGGCACTCCTTGAGGACAGTGGGGGTGATGAACACCTCCTTCCGGTTCATGGTGTCGTTTTTGTAGTTTGAGTTGTTGGCATAGCGGAGCTTGCCTCCCGGCCTGAACTCCAACTGGAGAAACTCGTGGCCGAACTTCCCCGTGTGCCCGACATAGTAGCGAAGGTCAAATTCCTCGTTCTCATCCTCTGCCACCGCCATTGTCTCTGCCCTCTTCCCTATTGTAGTTTCTCGACGGAGCTTTTCAATTTTTCTCGAAAGCACGAACTAGGATGAAAAGGACCTGGAAAGGCACGGTTCTCAGACATAGATCAAACGCATGGTGAAGTCGGCGGATGTCGGTGTGCAGAGAATCGAGGCGGCAAGTTGGGATCGGAGTGAGGCGGAGGCGGAGCGAAAACGGCCAAATGTGCGGACCTCACTGTGTAAGCAAACGCGTCGCGAAGGATCTGGCGGAGGTCGGTGGGTGGAGCTTCGATTGCATTTTGTTAGGATCGGAGGGTTTGTCTGAGAGGGACAGGTGAGAGGGATGCAATTAGATGGGGCTGGTGACCGTGTGCGATGAGTAAAAACAACCCTTGTGGCATAGGTTGTAAATACAAGTAAAATTTGAGCCTTTTTTTCTATGCCCAACTCCTGACCCGATTAGTCCAGCTCTCAACCCGCGCTGCACCCGCCTCAAACATTTTGAATTACCACGTTCCGGAAACGTTGTTAACAACAAAAAAACAAAGCCTAAATGTGGCATTTGGGGAAGGATTTGGTATATACATGTTAATTTGCACGTGAGAAGCAAAGCCACCATGCTAGGTGAACTTTTTACTTGGCATTGTATCTTATATAAGACAAGGGAAAATGCATTTAATGCATCTGAGAAATTGCAGAGGTACGTGGGAGGAAAAATAGCCCATGAACAATGCTTTATCTCAAGCCCCTAAATTAGATTAATCTACTCCTTCATTTTCCTGGAAATTGAATCCCTTATTTTCATTTTCTTCTAGGAAAATAGCTCCTTGATATGTTGGTTACTCATAGTCTCATATGTGTTCTTAGTGCCAGCCTTGAAAAATAGCCTCGTCATTTGTGCTTAATTCTGGAAGACTTTGTTTTGTACATGTGTTTTTTTTATGTTAAATTGATGTAGATCTTTCCAACAGCTTTTTGTGTGCATGTGTCTCTATTACTTTGTTGTTTAGTTGGTACTAATTTGCATATTTTACCAGGGCTAACTCTGCCATGGAGGATTCCATTACAATGACCATCAAAGATCTGCCTCAAGAAGTGTGAGACAGAGAGCAGAAGAACTAGAAATCTGGGTATGTTTGGAAGTCATTATAAAAGCCTTCTTCTGGTTACAAATGCACTGTAGCCATTCTTCTTCGTGTTAATTATGCATTTTCAGCTTCCTTCTTTTTTTTTTTTTTTCCTTTAATGTTCATTTTTTCAATAGGTTGTTGAACTAGAGGAATAGTTAAAGATTGTGTCTGGTCAAAGAAAAAAGTCTTTCGGAGAAGAAGAAGAAGAAGAAGAAGAGATATAATTCTTTCGGAGAAAGGGAAGGGATTGAAATAGAGATCTAGCGGCCATTGTTCTTTGATCCAAACAAAACAGCCTTTTGCATGAGCTGGATATTAGCTTCATTATATAGCTCCCAAAACTTCAGGCTACGTAGTTCCACCAATACAACTGCAAAACCATTTCTCATCTCCACCTCGACAGATAGATTTTTTCCCCCTAGCTAACAGCATCACATTTAGAACCTCTACTGCCAATAAAAATATAAAAGGGGATAACAGTTTCCTTGATCAACTCTTTTCTCAATTTTAAATTCTAAAGTTGGACTCCCATTATAAGTAAAAGTAAAAAATGCAGCAGTTAACCAAAATTGGAAACCATAGCATTTAACTAAAATCATGTGAGTACCTTAAGTAATGGCATTTGTTTTTTTGAACTTCACACAATTTTTGGGACCAAGATGATAGTCACTACGCACACTACTAGAGAAATGAAATTTTCTAATGGATAGCTATTAAAAATTAAGCACTAATTCATTTTAACTTAAGTTAATTAACTTATTTTTAATTTTACATCTTTTTTACTTGAAACTAATTTCATTTAAAAGCAAATATTATGTAGATGTAATAATCCATTTGAAAGTAAATTTTCATGATGTTGTTAAATTTTTATAAATTTTTCTGTTTTAATGCATTAAACTAAAACAATTCATAAAAATTTAGTAAGATTTCATAAATTGTATTTTCAATAGATTATAAAAACTATATAATATTGACTTTTAATTAAAATTAGTTTCAAATAAAAAAGATATAAGAATAAAAATAAATTATTTTGAAGTCAATTAACTTAAGTTAAAACGAATTGAGTATTAAGTTTTTCAATGGAAAACCATTGGAAAACCGCCGATGGGTTTAGTAACTTCAGAAATTTCCTTTCGAATAGCTAATCATTAGAATTCCCGATGTGTAGCCATTGGAAATTTATCTTTTTTTTTAAAAAAAAAATAATGTTAGAGGTTACTTGATTAATTTTTATTTTTCATACTAGTATGCATGAAAATGGTGAGAATGCGAGGAAGAAGAAGATGGCAAATCAAAAGAGGGAAAAAAGAAGAAGATATGAAACTGCCTTGTGCGTCTCACTCAAACAACACAATATTTTCTTTCTTTTATTATTAAGAAGTGTTTATACAAATGTATAAGCTCGAGAGGGCACATCAATAGCTAACAGAAAAAGGATATTTGTTGTTTCAGAATTCAAAAGATTATCGAACCAGCATATGTGGCATTTACGGGGGAAATGACGGTAGAGATAGTGTTCGAATGCTTAACCTTTACCGTGTATCTCTTACAACTTAGCCACTAGACCAAAGCCTTTGGGAAATTTAAGCAACACTATAAATACAAGTGGTTTTTTTCCTCCCTCTTAGCTTTTAATTTGTTTTATGACAAATATGAGCGCGAGGCTTTTACATTTTGGGGCTCTCGGATGATACCCAATTATTTCTCGAATGAAATTTGGATAGGATATGAAGCTAGCCCAACAAAAATCTCGTAAGGCCACTAAGATCTTTATAATCTACCAATTATATTATACAAAACGCAATCCTACCACGATTTTACATCCCAACAATAATCTTGACATGACCGAGCTCTTTTCCAGATATAGGATCATGCAAATCCGAGGATTTGGAAAAAAAACGATCCTAACAACCTTGATCCATATTATAGATCATACGTTTGAAGTGTTTTTTTTTAGTGACAAACTCACAAGTTCTTACGGTAAGGATTATTGTAAAGATCAAAATTTAAAGACTGTTTAAAGCATTTCTTTAGCCTCCCAAACAAATCTCTCGACTTGTTATAATATGATTCTGTGTAATGAAAAGAATAAACAAAGAAAAATTTCTATCTTGGTTATTACTTTAAATTATTCACTCAACCATTTCTAGTAGTTTTATATGAAAAAGCATAAAGAAAAAAAAAACACAAATTTGATCAACATCATCAACATCAAAATATTGCACCTTAATTTCAATTATATTCAAGTCAAGAAATGTAGACTGTCAATTAATTACTGTTTAAAATTAATCAAAACTACAAGTTCATGCAAACACTAAGTGGCAAAATTTTACGAACTCCTTACACAACCCTCTTATGGAAGAATAAAGCACATTTAAATGTAAGATTAAATGGTATGAGTTTTGAATCTAAGATTTTTGTCGATAACAAGTGAAAAAAATGTCCTAAATATTGATTTTTACTCAAAATGAGATAGTAATTGTCAGTCTAATAAACTGGTGATGAACTATATGGATCTACATGCCACCTAAATGACAAAAAAAAAAAAAAGTACACCAATTGTCATGGTGACCATAGCAACAAGAAAAATATGCATAAAAGACATAAGACACCTGCAAAAAGTTTTGGTTTTGGGTTGATTTAGGGTCAAAGATTTTGTTTTTTTATCAGTCCAGAGATCAGTTTCAGAAGATGTTCCTGTATTTTCACTCCAACGACCAAACCACTTAGACTTCATCTAGAGAGGGGAAGTCATTTTCCATTCAGAAACCCCGTTTCTGTCAAGCCTCCTATTCCTCACAGCAATATACTTCATCTGCAGGAAAAGCTATATATCACCAAACCCAAACAATACCATGTTTCAGGTTTTTTTTTCTTTTAATGTTACTGTACATTTTTTTCCTGTCTGTTTGGGTTCTTAACTTCGCTCCTTCAGAACCAAGCCAGGCAGAATTCCAGGTCTCTTTCTCTTTAACAACCCCTCCTTTCTTCTTTAAAAACAAATTCAACACCCAGAAGAAGATGCCAATTTCATTTTTGTTTATTTTTTGTTTTCTGAGAGAGAAATTCACACATATATATAACCTAGATGCTAAGCAAGGTTAGGTAACTGATGGCAACCTGTCAAACTCCTATCAAAATCCTCCTCTCTACAGTTTTTCCCCACCTGGGTTCTTCTTCCCACTTTCCTCAGTTCTTTCCTTTTGTTCCCAAATGAGCTAGGAACCAAAGAGGAAATAGAACACGCCCACGCCCACGCGCACACGCAAGTAGAACACAAACAACCTTGGTGTTGTTTGGTTCTGCATGCTCTTGGGTTTTTAGTGGGGGAAGGGAAAAATGCAGCTTCACATTTCACCAAGCCTGAGGCATGTGACAGTGCTCCCAGGCAAAGGTGTGAGGGAGTTCATCAAGGTGAAGGTTGGTTCAAGACGAGTTTCGTATCGAATGCTCTTCTACTCGCTGCTGTTCTTCACATTTCTTCTTCGGTTCGTGTTTGTGCTGATGACAGTGGACAACATTGATGGACAAACCAAGTGCACCACCATAGGTTCATGTTGTGTTTTCCTGATCTCCAATCATATTGTTCCTGGGAAGATGATGCAATTTTAAGCTGAATGACCGAAAAATGATTTCTTTTTATTATTGTTGGGTGCTTTGTTTTAGTGTTTATAAAGTTAAAAATGGATTCTTTTATGCTTTAGGATTATATTAAATTGTGTTTTTGGTTTTTTAACCTGAAGTTAAGTAGTAAAGTATATTTTCATTGGTCTCCTTGTTTTATTCATTCCTTTTTTTTATTTGGGGTCATCATAGGCTGCCTGGGAAATAAGCTAGGACCAAGGATCTTGGGGAGAAGTATTCATAAGCCAGAAGTAAACTTCTCATCTGTTTCAGCTAAAATTCCTCTGTTTTTAATTGTTTAATTAGTAATATCCTAATTAATTAACTTAATTTTTGTTAATTTTATTAATTTAAGATAATTATGATTCTTCTAAGGTTCCTGAAATGATATTACAAATATTAGAAGAACCCTTAAGCACAGATGAACTAAAGGGAAGATCAGACATCCCCCAAACATTAGAAGACTTCATGGCTGAAGTGAAGGGAAGCAAAATAGATGCAAAAGCCTTTGCCTTCAAGCTAAGAGAAATGGTATGTTACTACTTTGATATCCAATTTCCTATCCATACTGATAGAATCTAATGGCTCAGTTGAGTTCAAAAAGTTTCTATAAACTCATCAAGCCCGACATTTTCTGAGATGAGTCAAGTGGAACTCAAGTTCATCTCAGTTGCCCAGCTTTGGTAGAGAATAGTCGTTCATTCCTAACAAGGGGGGAAATTTTGTAGGTGACTCTACTAGAGCAAAGGACAAGAACAGCCAAAATCCAAGAATACTTGTACCGTCACGTAGCATCAAGCAGCATTCCAAAACAGCTGCACTGCCTGGCACTAAAGCTAGCAAACGAGCATTCCATCAATGCAGCTGCCCGCCTCCAGCTCCCAGCACCGGAGCTCGTCCCTGCCCTCGTCGACAAATCCTACTTCCACTTTGTGCTTGCCTCAGACAACGTGCTGGCAGCAGCTGTGGTGGCCAAGTCACTCGTAGAAAATGCCCTACGGCCACAGAAATTTGTGCTACACATAATAACGGACAAAAAGACCTACTACCCGATGCAGGCTTGGTTCTCATTGCACCCTCTGTCACCAGCCATAGTTGAGGTCAAGGCATTGCATCATTTCGACTGGTTTTCGAAAGGGAAAGTACCTGTCTTGGAAGCGATGGAGAAAGACCAAAGGGTAAGGGCTCAATTCAGAGGAGGGTCACAAGCAATTGTAGCAAATAACACAGAGAAGCCTCATATCATTGCAGCTAAGTTGCAAGCTCTAAGCCCCAAGTACAATTCTCTCATGAATCACATCAGAATCCATTTGCCAGAGGTAAATATTAGTAATTGTTTTCTGTCCTTTTATGCTTGCTCTAATCTACCTTCTGTTTTGATTGATATTAATGTGATTGTTGCTTCTGTTTTTTGGCAGCTGTTTCCAAGTTTGAACAAGGTGGTGTTCTTGGATGATGACATAGTGGTACAAACTGATCTCTCGCCTCTATGGGACATTGATATGAATGGGAAAGTGAATGGAGCAGTGGAGACATGCAGAGGAGAAGACACATTTGTCATGTCCAAGAGATTGAAGAGCTATTTGAACTTTTCTCACCCCTTGATATCGAGCAATTTCGATCCTAACGAATGTGCCTGGGCCTATGGAATGAACATTTTTGATCTTGAGGGTTGGAGGAAGACCAACATTAGCCTTTCCTACCATCACTGGCTAAAACAGGTAAATCTGAAAACTTCTAAACCAGTGTCGGACAGATGCATCTTATCTGACTGGGTACTGTCATGGTAACTGTAATCATTTAGAAGTGCACACAGAGAAATCGAAGAACCGGAGTAGCATCGCACATCAGGTTCATTATCTGTTTTTGTTTCTGACTTGTAGTGTTTTTGAATTTTTTGCAGAATTTGAAATCCGATTTGAGTTTATGGCAGCTGGGAACTTTACCTCCGGGACTAATAGCATTCCATGGCCACGTTCATGTTATTGATCCATTCTGGCACATGTTGGGATTAGGGTATCAAGAGAACACAAGCTTGGCAGAAGCAGAGAGTGCTGGCGTGATCCATTTCAATGGCAGAGCGAAGCCCTGGCTAGACATAGCCTTCCCTCAGCTCAAACCACTGTGGACCAAGTACATAAATTTCTCAGATAAATTCATCAAGGGCTGTCATATTAGGGCATCTTAACATGGATTTTTCAGAAGGCCATGTGATTAATGATGGGCTTGTATGTTACAAACAATGAAAACGAAGAGAGTTCTTCAAGAATTCAAGGCTCTTTTGATGTAGAAGAGGTGAAAAAGGTTACAGAATCAGCCATTTGATATTTTTGGAACTCTCGTTGGAATTTTATTAATTACACACGTCTTCATAATTCTCTCTTCATGTTTGACCCCTAAATTTTTCTAATGAGAATGTATACCACCAGAAACTATTACAATAGTACATCAGGATATGTTTCACGCTATAGTTTCAAAGGGGTTTCTAGATGAAATCTTGGGAAGATGGCAATAAGGGGCTGCTTCAGGTCATTTTGTTGAAACATTGATGTCAGAAAATGAAAGAAATTAACCATTTCTTCCAATAACAATAAAAGATTGCTCAATTTTTCAGCAACCAATCAAGTTCAAAAAAAGATTCAAGTATATCTATTTCATCTGACAACATCTTCCCAACCAAAATGCAAAAAGTTCCATTCACACATTATATAACCCAACAAACTTTAAATTATACATTAATCAAACTACAAACAAATCTGAGCCCAAACAAAATGATTATTAAAAGAAGAGCTCAAATATAACAGTAGGGAAATAAATGGAGCTAGAAACTCACTTCTTTCCAGTCACATTGGACACCAAATCCCTCAAGAACTTTGCAGACTTGGTGATGGGGGAATTAACAGCCATCAAATTGTACAGAACATTCTCAACTTCCTCAATGCTTGGCCGCGCCTTGAACCTTGTGACAACCCTCATTTGTCCATCTTCTTCCACAAGAACCTCCCATTTCTCTCCACTCACAACCCCATCGCTGACGCACTTGAACACCAGCCCCTTTCTCTTGCTCAACAGACCCTGCACTTCCAACCCCACAAGCGAGTAGATCACATCAAAGGAATCCACAAAGCCCTTCATCTCGCCAAAGCCTCTGTCATCGTCAAAATCCCATCTTGGATTCAAAATCACCACCGGCTTTGGGTACAAACTGTCACAAATTCTTCTCACAACATCCAAGTTTGATGCCTCTGGCGCCAGAAACACAGCCACGTCAGCAGAAGCGATACCCCTACTGTCACTTCTGTTATTGTCGTATGTTGACTCAGACAGGTCAATCTGTTCAACCTCAACGTTGCTTGATTCAGACATATCATCAAACGCTCGGAGTGCGGCCTGTTTCATTGGGGCGTCAGGCCAGAGCAAGACGAACTTTATGGAAGTCGAGGACCCTTTTCGCTTGATGGGAATGTCTCTGAAGATCTGGAGAGCTAATACGGAGAGAGACGAAGGGGAGTCATCCACGATCGGAATTTCGACCTGGAACCTCGGTTGCTTGAGCTTCTTAAGTTTTCCGGCGAGCTTCGGATTGTTCAGAGGCTTTTCGAGAGAGCTGGAGAGGCAGGTCTTGGCCTGGCGTATGGCTTCCTCTTTGGAGGAAGGAGGGGATGCGGAGGCGGACAGGGACAAGGTGGGGAATTTGGACTTTTGAAGAGCGTTTGATGGGGAGAGAGTGAGTCGGCGCTGGTGGTGAGCGTAGAATGGAGGTGGAGGTTTGAAGGTCTGTGGAGGCGGGTGGTGGGGCTTAAGGGAATTGGAAGCCATTAACGGTGGAGAAGTGTTCGCTCGAGCAGTTAGGTGTGGCGCCATGTAGGAGATAAGGCAGGTAAAAGTGGTCCATAATGCTGATTTTGGTCCCTAACCTTTTTTGATTCGTCCAATTTGGTCCTAAACCCCAACACCATCTCATACATTGCATCTCATTGCACAAAGGGGAAGGGCACCCAATGTTTTACAGACAAAAAAAAATACTATCCCTGTACCCTTTTTTTTTTCACATTTGGGTATAGAGATTAAAAAAAAAAAAATTATACGTAAATCAAAAAAATGGAATAAGTGAATATTGAAGCTATAATTGAAAGAAATGTGGTAAAGTAATTTATCAAATATGAAAAACCATGCAAAGAATGTGTGGGGAGGAATAGTAAAGGACGAGCCCAAGAAGAAAGCGAAGAACTTCCATTTAATCACTAAACGATGGCTGTTTCCAGAACACATTTACAAATGCTCTCATCCCGGATATTAGAGTCACCACCATATATCCAGCTTCAACATTTAAAACAAAACCTAAGAAATGGAATGTCCCCGAGGTGACACAAAACAAGCACTCTTGTTTTGGGTTGGGTCAAGATACGAACCAGAATCATCGGTCAAATGCGTAAAGATTACGCGGCAGGTGGGCGGAACATGTGATCCTGTGAGGTATCTACTGCAGCAGGAGGCACAAACTGCCACATTGCAACACTGGGGTAGCCGACAAGTGGAACGAGCTTGCTGCCGGGTGCCTGACCTTGAGCCGTTGCAAATGCAGCAGGGATAGCTGGTGTGAGAGACATGAAGCTTGGTTGTGACTTAATTGCTTTTAGTTGTTGCTCCAACTTCTCTTTATCAGCCCTGAGCTTTTGTTTCTCAGCATGAAGCTCGTTTCTTTCAGCCTATGAGAAAGAGCATTGTCTTGAAGAATTAGGACTCTCTACACTTTTCTCTCTGCTATGACCGAAAATACCTTAATCCAGTTGACGAATTACATATAGGCTTTAATCTTCAAGATTTCATATTAAAAATATCATTGATCTACCTTCAGCTCTTCAATTTTTTCCTGAAGACTTGAATTTGAGTCCTTCCATTTTTCAGCTTCATTCTGTAGTTGTCTCACCTTCCGGATGGCATCAGCCAAAATAACAGCCTTGTCCGTTTTAGGAGGCCTTCCTGGATCCAGAATGGATCCTAGTTCCAGAAACCTGTTTGTCATGCCAACATTAGGTCTCCACTGTTATGTGAAAGGATGTTATGCACAAAAAGAAGAAAGCGGCTAATTGGAAGCAGAAGGGGGTGATACCAGCAGTGTGCATAAATGTGCAGACATGAGACACACATTCATAGGGAAGAGAAGAGAATACTACCTGTCATTGAGCCTATCCCTACGCAATTTTTCCTGACATGCTTTTGAGCTAGAAGAACTGCACGCCTCAGATCTGACCCTGCAGCAGAAAAGTGCTAAATTCTATTGCCTAAGATATCACTTGTATCAAATCAATTGTAAATCCCTTTCTGGAGGAAAAGAAATGAAGGCAAGCCTCCCAAACGTGTGCCTTATGCCATATCCATCACTCCCACGTTTAAATATAAAATAAAATAATGATGACATGATGTATGTTTCAGACGTATGGCAAGTCTTGCTTAATGCTACTGTCAGCACAAAATGAGAAAGGTCTTTCATAAACAAAACCAAAGGAATCAGTCAGCACAAAAAAATGTTGACCTCTAAAGGTTACTACGATAATCCTGAAACAATAAAGTGCATTAGAATTAGTCTCACCAAGGAGCTTTCAGCTTTGTAATTACTGTAGGAACAGCACAATACACGTTAAGAATGTAATTTAGAAGTCAAGACAGCTTAGCTGTTCAACTATAAATATCCAATTTTCTGTCTTTAACAGCTCCATGGATTAGTAAAACACTTGGACTAGAAAAAAAAAAAAAAAAACAAAGTTCCTTGACTTTGTGGGTTAATTAGCTTCGACCACACTCCAAAAAATTCCTAATATCATGATTGCAAGCTGATAATTATTCATTGAGCTTCCTTATTGAGACTCCACTATGAAATGCAAGATGCAAAAGATTTTCAAACCTCTTCTTTGAACCAGGCTCCTTTTGGCCCTCTATTTCTCCAGATGAGTCTCTGATATCACCACTGTCATGGAAAAAAAAGAGTGACCCAGGTAAAAAAAGAGACAAAACAGAAACAAAGATTAGCATCCAAGCCTGTTAGATAGAAACCATCAACATAAAAAACAGACACTTCTTCAGGTTCTAACTCAAATAAAACAAAATATAAACCAAATTCAAAATAACTAAAAAATTTTCTAGTGAATATCATAAGATAGAAACCATCAACATAAAAAACAGACAATTCTTCAGGTTCTAACTCAAATAAAACAAAATATAAACCAAATTCAAAATAACTGAAAAATTTTCTAGTGAATATCATAATAGGCTTCAAAAAGAAATAAACTTTTTTTGGGGACTAACATAGAAGAAACTCATGGTGATTTTGAAGCACCCTGTATGTCTATAACTCAAGTAGCTATACACCAAAACAGCCAACTAATTATTTTACTAACAGTGCTAGAAGAAAACATCAACTTTGCCATAGCAAAGCTGCCAAATACTGATCCCAATTAATAAATGGGAATGGAATTGAAAATCCGAATACCCAGAAAAAACCCAGAAAGAAATGAATATGCCAAAGCATTATTTGAGAACAGGCATGACTGCATATTGAAGCATGCCAAGTATCCGCACCCTCATCTCTAAAACATTGTTTAAGCCTAATTAGTAGCATCTTGCACTTTGATGTCTACCAAAGTTATACATACACAGCCTCCCGCTTCCTTATGAAAGAGCAGTTACATGCTGCAGTTACAAAATCTTCTCTTCACCAAAGTGGAACGAAATTAAAGCTTTCGTACCAGGCCATGCAAGACTCAAAAGTGAGAGCCATGATCTTAAATCTTGCTTTCTCTGATTTCAGCACTCAATCTTCTCTGTTTCAATTTATCTCTCATGATAAACAAGTTCAGAGTAACGTTGCTGGTCATAATAATTTTGACGCAACTGCAATGACAACTACTAACATTTCGGGATAGCTCACGATACAATGAATTTTCATAACAACTCTTAGTTCAACATCTCCAGTTTCAAGTTCATAATCAATCCGCAATGCTAACTTGCCCGCACATATTCCTTCTTCCTGAATCCTTCACAAAGAGAAGGCCATACGATTTACTTAATGCTGATGGTTTTGAAACTTATTCTCATTTTTTTGCTTCCATCCGGCTTAAAACATTTAACTGATGATATAAAGTTATAAACCCTATATGATCGAAAAAGCACAAGTCAAAGACACCATATAAAAACCAGTTATCCTCTTTGATTCTCACAATAATTCTGACACATGAACCGCTACAGAGCTAACATCTCTCATATCATTTCCGCAATAACATTTCTTGCCACAATTAAATGTAAAATCACAAAACAATCACAGAAAAGGACTGAAATTTTGTGACCAAAAACAATTAAAAAAAAGCGCAATCGGAAGACCTATAGGGCGAGAGATAAAGAGTACCCAACAATACCAACAGAAGGAGCGTTGATTGGCGGGGATGACAAGAAGAACTCAGAACAAGGGCCGGCCAAATTGCCGTCGGGAACAGGGACATCGTTGATAAAAGCGGCGTAATCAAACTGAGACCAATTTCTATCAAACAAATCAAACTGAGACCAATAATTGTTGCTTTCTGGAGATCCCATTCTCCT
Organism: Aquilaria sinensis; assembly: GCA_005392925.1. Lineage (NCBI taxonomy): Eukaryota > Viridiplantae > Streptophyta > Magnoliopsida > Malvales > Thymelaeaceae > Aquilaria > Aquilaria sinensis. The sequence goes on from SMDT01003269.1 coordinate 131,793, forward strand.
ATTGGCCGGCAAAAAGTGACGGGTATTCGTTATTTCCCGATTCGTCGTTTATCTGAAAAGCGAAGAAAGATGATGAGGGAATCTAAAAGGAAAACGCTGGGTATTGGTGGCGGTGGTAGTTTCTCCAGTGATCGCTTTGCTGCTGTTTAAAGCGGGGCCTTTGTGGGCTCAATTTTCACAGCCCACTAAGCTAACTAGGCCCTTAGAACATGGCTCAAGAAAATAAAAAACCTTTCTAGTTCCGCCGATTGGATCTCCCCAGCAATGATAATTCATTTCAGATCTTACCAGCCGCGGAGCCAGTGATAATTAGCATCAAGTTCCGCGCGCCTAGCTTAATCGGCTGCAACAGGATGATAACTGAGTGGATCATGTCAAACTTGGATTAGGTTGTTCAGATTTAGGTCTACTCGAATTAGTATGATTTTGTGTCCAAATCAGATTATTTGAGTTTAAATTAATTTTTGGGTTCAAGTTGTATTGGGTCAAGTTTTTTTGGGTTTGAATTTAATATAGGTCAAGTCAATTTCAATCTTAGGCACTTCTAGTAGAGTTTTGAGCCAAATTTGAGTTGCCAGTGGGTTTACTCAAGTTACTGGTGCATAGACCGACATAACAGAATCGATTCAATTTTTGTTAAAGTTTAAATTAAATAATTCAATTTTTTTTGTGTGATTTAATTTAAGTTATTTTTTTATAAATAACACAAGTTGTCCCTAAAGTATACCAATGCTACTTAATCGTTCTGTCGTTCATCACAACTGTTCAGAATTGATGGAAAAATAACGTGACTGCTGATATGACATGAAAAAATGACGTAAGTATTGATATGACACTTCTTTTCCATCTGTCCTTAACGGTGTGATTGACAATATGACGAGATAACAACAATTAAATAGTTCGAGGACGATTTATGCAACGTTTGATAGTTTTGGGACGATAAAGTAACATAGGATATACACTACTAGAAAATGGTGATTTAGCGGCGGCAAAATTAGAGACGGACAAAAAACTGTCGCCAATTAGATATGGCAAACAGTCGCTAAAAGTCTAATGAAAAACTAGCAACAGCTAACTGTCACTGAAATTTAGTGACGGTTTGCCCTCACTAATTTAGCAATGTTTAACCGTTGTTAAATTTAGCAACATCTTGCCCTCGCTAATTTAGTGACGGTTAACCGTCACTAAAAATTTAGTGATAGCAAGCCCTCACAAAAATGTTAAAAATTAGCGATGATTAACCTTTGCTAAGTCTCAGCCAAATTTTGCGACATGTAGCCCTCGCTAAGATCTAAATAATTAGGGGTTAATAGTCACTAAGTCTTGGCTAAATTTAATAACAACTTACCTTCATTAATTTATCAAGGGTTAATAATCATTAGTTGCCTAAGGTCTAGTGATAATTAGCTATCGCTAACTATAATGATGGTTTACCCTCACTAGATTGCCATAGTATAGTGGCGGGTAAAAGTATGGATTAATGGATTTATGTATCTATTAAAAAAATATAGATTATAATTTATGATAAATTTTTGTTTTATGATTAAAAAATTCTTTCATCTTATTAATTATTTTTCTAAAAAAATAATTAAGTTATCAATTACTTATATGCTGTTAAGCTTTTCACATTTTATTTTAGTTTTTATTAAATCTAGCTAACTAAATTAATTATTTTAGTTTACATTTTAGTTTATTTTTAGGTTTTATTAAATCTAGCTAACTAAACTAATTATTTTAGTTTACATATTAGTTTATTTTTAGTTTTTATTAAATATAGCTAACTAAAGTAATTATTTTAGTTTCCATTTTAGTTTATTTTTAGTTTTTATTTAATTTAGCTAACTAAATTAATTAAAAAAATGAAACTGTCGGTAAAAATTCGGTGAATGTTTAGCGACGGCTATATGTCACTAGCTTACCGACGATTAGCAGTCACTAAATTTAACAACGATTTACTATTACTAATTTAGTAACGGTTAGTGACGGCTTGCCCTCGATAAAATCATAAAGATAATTGTCACTAGCTTTGGATAAAAGTTTTATTCCATTTTCTTTTCATTTGTTTCGATAATGAATAATTCCAATTACTTTCAATTTATTTTCTGATCATGATGTATGGATCAATAGATCTATGTGTCTATAAAAAACTACATTATAATTTAGGATAAAATTTTATTTTATGGTTAAAAAATTCACTCTCTCAATTATTTTTCCATAAATAAATTAACAAAGTTTGAAAAGTGATGGCCAGAGGTAATGATAAATTGCCTTAACTGACTGGGCATGGACTAGTGAAGGTTATCTGTTGCTAACTTATGGCCCGAGTTAGTGACGGTTTGCCATCGTTAAGTTAGCGCAGGCTAGACGTCACAAACTTATAGCCAAGGTTAGTGATGGTTTGCCTTCACTAAGTTTGCGAAAGCTAGCCGTCGCTAGTTCAAAAAATTTTAAAACATCTATCCTTTCTGACTAAGAAACTCGCGAAGTAAAACTCACCAATCAGCCCATCCATGCTCTTTCATCTATGTCCCTCATTCTTCATCATTCACCAGTCACCGGTGCACCTCTCACTTCCCAGCCAACCCAGCTTACCACTCCACTTCGCCATCGTTTCTTAACCCTAAGCAACTCGATTCGGCGATTCCCTTCTTGCTTCCTAACTTGCTCACCATCGCTCTGCCTCATGACTTCTTCCTAATTGTTCACAATCAGCAATTGCTCACCATCATTCCATCAGCCATCATAGCAGTGCTCTGACACAATTTAGGGAAATCAGTCGAATTAGAGCTTAAAGGACTGAGAGGTCCAAGACCGACCATCCCTGCTCTTTCATCTTCCTGAAAAACTTTTTTCTTTGAGAGGATTGAGACTTGCCGGCAACATGCAATGGTGCTCAACAGCATGAACTCTGTCTCTTCTTGTTCAATTGGTTTATTTTGATATTTGATTGCTTCGTAGTTAATATTCAATTGGTTTAGTTCTTGGTTGATTGACTTCTTAAATTGTCTGATATTCAATTGCTTCATATTCATTTGGTATGCTTATTCCATATATGGAGAAGTTACTTCATAATTTGGTATGCTTTTACTTTAATTATTTGATTTACTTCATACATTGCTTGATATTCAATTGCTTCATTTACTTCACATAACAATTTCTCTGAAAAATGATGGACAAGTTCAAAGATATGCTTATTCCAATATTGAACTTTTACTTATTCTTGACAGTGGAATGTTTTATGTGTATATGGAGTATTTTTCTCTAACTAAATAGCCTATTTGCAATAGCAAATGTGATTGTTTATTTGAGCTTATTTTTTGTAGTAGAATGTTCTGCTTGCATGGAAAAGAGATATGAGTAGTATACTAGAGTATGTGATTAATGAACATCTGAATATGGTCTATGTTTGTATCAAAATGGTTTGTAGAGGTACTTTATTGAACTTGTTAATTAGACACTTAAATTTAGTTCCACATATATATGTTCTTATAATTCTACTTGTGTTGTACATTTAATGGTATCTATTTGGTATGGTGCTGTTGATTTTTCTCATAAGTAGACAAGTTTTAACTAAAGTTTGACTTTTGAGTTAAAACCTCATTATGGGCTAATGTTTTAAAGACAAGTGTGGTTATATAATTCAAACATGTCTAAAGCTTAAAAACCTTATTATGAGCAAACAAGTTTCTTTGGATATCCAAACTTGATTTACAGTCTTAGTCTTGGTTTATTCTAGTAAATTTACAAACTGTGCTACAAAAACCTGTATATTCTTGGATTGTCAAACAAATGTTTGACTTTTTGCTAGGAAGTTTGTTTTCATCTAAAACTTTGTGATCATAACCTTGCACTTATTGGTGATGTTTTGATAAATTAACACAACAAACAAAAAAATTTATCTAAGGAAATGTAGTGTTTCAGTTTCCTACTGAAAATTGTTCTCTGTGGAACAGTTTGACTTTGCTCTTAACCTTTTGTTAATGAATTCATTTGAGGCTGAAATTTTGTGACCAAGTTCTTGATCACATTTAGATTGTGTGTAAAGCATTTTGAAGTTAAAAGAATATGTTTATAAGGCAAAACGTACCACTTTAGTCTGCAAGAATGAATATGTTCATTAATAATGGTTAACAATCTTAACCTCTAATGGTTAATAATATAAGTTTTAGCTCAAGTTGTTTGTAGGTAATAGGATTTTTTGGATGACAGGATGAATATAGATATAAGTATGAATCTTGAGTTATTGTAATCGAAGTCCATCAGTTAATTATTTGAATTAGTGAATAACTTATAAATTGCAGGGTTTTATTGATCTTCCTCTCAAAATAACAATTTTATTGGTGATTGAGAATTTTTCTGACTGTGAACACACACACACACACACACACACACACATGGCTGACTTTTGAGCTTTTATGAAGTAAGCTAATACTTTGTTGATTCAGCTTGTTTTATCAAATTTAGGCTTTTAGCAGTGAGTGATCTATCTTTTTGGATGTTTTGCTTTTTTAAGGAAATGCTGATATATTCTTCCTTATGGACTTTTTGCTTTTGGATGATCAAGTCATAGATTCTAGCCTTGACATAACTAAACAAATCTGGCATGACAAAAGTAGCAGCCTGTGCAAAACATGTTGTTGGAGATTTAGATACAATGAAAGGTATTGATGAGAACAACACCGTGATTATGGGAATGGATTGTTTGACATCTACATGCCTGTTTATTATAACTACATCAGCAAGGGTGTTGTAATAGTTATGGTGTCCTACACTCCTACTCAAGCTTGAATGGAATGAGGATGCATCCCAATCATGAGTTAATAACTGGATACCTCAAAGACAAGCTTAAATTTAAGGTATGAGAATAATTTAGAAGCAATACTTTCCTAACTTGGGATGAACCAGAGCTTCTGGGTTAATTTTTTTTTTCCTTTTGTGTGCATGTCAGGTTTTTGTCATATCTGATTGGCAAAGTCTTGACCAGATTACATCTCCTCTCCATGCTAACTATTCTTATTCGGTTAAGACTGGAGTTGGTGTTGGGATTGACATTGTGAGTTAAAGTTAGTCTCGTAGTCATATACTCTTAATTTTATTGCAACAGTTTTCTCGCCCTGATCTGTTCAAATACTTCTATAGCATGTAGGCGAGCCCCCCCCCCCCCTTGGCATTTTCATCTGGACCTAGAGACGCTCTTTGGGCAACCCTAACTACCATTGTCGGTTAATTTAGCTTTGCCTATTTTTCTGTTTTTTTTAGCTTTGGAACTGTGCGTCTATGGTGTTCGGGTTTGATCAAAATTTACATAGGTAAAAGTAAGGGGCAGTAGACTAGATTGATTTAGCCTTTTGATTACTAGATATAAGTTAGTGATTCTTTGTTGCATGCGAGCTAATGTTGTCTAAAATTATGGTGTTTTGCTCTGGGCTATTGTTCTTACTCAAGGGATATGTCGTGTTTATTGGCATTAAAATGTGTGGTAGAATGTCCCATGAATGCACCAACTCTAACCACAAAACATAAGTTGCTGCTGAGTTGCTCTTGAATTTTAATATTAACTTATCTGGTCATGGTTGTTTATATATGGGGACCATTATAGTTAGCACTAGGTTCGGTTGAAATTGGACCATTATAGCTGGTATTGTCTCACATGTACTTGGAACATTATATCTATCACTAGGTTTCAGCTAAAATTGGCTTTGGAACTATATATGTTTTAATTGTCAAATGACATATTAATGTGAAATTATCATATTTTGGCTTTAATGAAAATTGTGTTTGTTTTATGAATGTTGGAATTGTGCGGAATGAACGACAATATTGAAATATACATAGGATTAAGGAATGGATAGGGTAATATGAAGCTAAAGATATTGATATAAATTAGCGAATACCAACTGTTACAAAATAGCGAAAGCCAACCTCACTAATTTAGTGAAGGCCTACTGTCGTCAAATTAGTGATGGTAGACCGTCGCTAATTAGTGAAAGCCTACCATCGCTAATTAATGATGGCTAGCAATCGCTAATTAGTGACAGTTGGCCGTTACTAATGAGCAACAACTAACCGTCGCTAAGTTGAACACTTTAGCGACATAGAGCCTTCACTACCTTATCGACAATTTACGGTCGCTAACTTTAGTGACTGCTAGCATTCACTAAATTATAGACGGAAAACCATCACTAAAACTCTAGCAATGTAGCGTGCCAAAAAATAAGTGACCATTGAGATTGTGAAGGTTAACCGTCGCTAACTAGTGATGTCTGTTGTCACTAACCAATTAGCAACGAGTAGTTTTGATGCGAACTAATTAGCGATTGTCTACCTTCACTAACTTCTAATTAACAAAGGCAAGCCGTCACTAACACCGTCACTAATCATTTTTTTTAGTAGTGATAGTTTAGGAACAACTTGTGGCATTTACCTTTATTTTTTTCTTAGCATATTTAATTCAAAAAATTCATAAAAATTTTCTTCATTATAGTTTAGGAATAACTGGTGACATTTACCTTTATTATTGAAAGTTTTTTAGACCCCTTAACAAAAATGGCTGGGAACTTACAAGCTTAAGCTCTATAAGTATCAAATTGAGCTCGAACTCAAGTTACCCGATAAAGGCCTGACTCCTTTACACCCATATTCAAAGATGCAACAAGTACAAAGGGTGTACTTTACGGACCACTCTACTATGATGATTATAGTATAGGGATTAATGGTGAATCTGCTCTTATCTTTAATTTTATTTTTAAATAAAAAAAAAAAAGAATATAGGCACCGTAACATATTTCTGTAAATTTCTTAGGAGGACGAAGCAGTACCAAAAAATTGTAACCCATGCCACAATATTACAGCCTTACACACGATAAAAACCAACTACAAACATGCGTCTAATTAAATGTGATTCATTGGACGTGTATATACAATGTATTAATTTATATATTGATCTTAATTTTTGGTCTGCGAGTGGAATGAGTTAACGAATGCATTAACCCTTCTGCTTATAGCATCCGGATTGGCACCAACAACCTTGTCAACTTGAGTGCCTCTCTGGATCATCGTAAACGTAGGCATCGCCTTTACATCCATCTTCGAAGCTACTCCCTGTGAAAATTTACATATTCGCAAATGTGGTAATTATCACATGTGCAAGAGTTTGACGACTGGCACTTTACTGATAAGACGTTAGAAAATGAGGAAAAAGTGCAGCTTTTAAAACCATAAGGGTGAAAGTATAATTCGGATTAAATATTAAGGAGGTAATTGGTAATTAACTCAAATTAGAAAGTTAAACATACTCTAACATCGTCGACATCAACGGTGAGGAAGAGCGTATCTCGGTATCTCAGAGCCAATTCTTCAAAGCAAGATTTCATAGCCACCGAAGGTACACACCAAGAGGCCGTGAAGTGCACAACTACCTGCAAAAATAAGTTTAGAAGTAAACTAAAACACAAAAGGAAAAAAAAAAAAAAAAAGGACTATGTTCTTTTTTGTAAATATTATATATTATGAATGTTATGCTACTCAAGATGTCAAAAACCTTAGTGAAAACCAAAATTTTAAATGTTAGTGCAATTAAAACCTATACAGTACAATATCAATACTAGTATCATACCATTTCGGATGTACATTTTTCTGCATATATGTTCATGAAAATTATATACACATGCGTAGAATTATATATGATATACCAAAAATTGAGATTGTGTGACTGTAAATATATGTGTGACATGAATGTATGACATGAATATAGATCCATTAGGAGTTTTCTCCGCATAAACAATCTGTTATATATAATAAAAAAACAACTTTAAATACATAAAAAATAAAAATTTAAACTTTTTTTCAAATATTAATAAAATTACAATTAATCAATTACATATAATTATCATATATTTGACTTAAAAATAAAAAAATATTTATTCAAAATCAGTATAATACGAGATGCTTTAAGACACTCGGTATCAGCCAATTTAAGCCCGACACGGGATTGCACTAGTGAGTCAAGACTCATATGTCTCATACTGTCTCCATGTCTCCATGTTGCTTCCAGTACGGTATGATATTTGAACCATAATGAAAATTTCTTAAAGGAAAACTCTTGTGAATAAATATAAGAGAAAACTCTTGTAGAAGTGTGTTTGTGTGGAAAAAAAGAACAAGAAAACCTTGATCGATACCTAGAGACACTATTTTTTCTTTTTTTTGTTTTCAAATATTATAGATGTTAGAAAACTTTTGCGTTAGATTTTGTGTGTACGTCCATGTACACAAAATTAAATATTCCATCAGTTACAAATTCTCTACTTTACGTCAAATTTCCACTTAAGTTCGACTTGAAGTCATTTATATTATTATTTGATAAATAAATTTTTTTAAATAATTATAATGTTTTAAAACTATAAATCTTATAGTTTTTAAATAAAATTTTTTAAAAAATATTAATAAATAATATATAATACAAATAAATTTAAATCAAATTGGAGTTAAAAAAAAAATTTGACATGAAGTAAATAATTTAGAAAAGTAATAGAAAGCTTACAGGACAGCCTTGATCATTAGCTAGTTTGGTGAAAGAATCCCACGAATGTTCTGAATCGACCCTGACGACCCTAGACTTCCGTTTCTGTGCCTTATCCATCTCTTCCTGTCAGGACCTGTTTCTTCGTCAAGGTTGTAACTTTAATTTATATCGGAGAAGCCATGCAAGTGCTCCTGGTTTTCTTGTTAATCTCTTGTTCCAACTTGCAAGAGGGCCAACCAAATCCATGAAACATGGGCCCCATTAAGCGCTATCCGTAATTCCATGTTTATCCATAAATTGGATATCAATAATTTGAGAAATATTATATATATGAGGTACATAGAACCGCGCATTATAACGGTTCATATGATTATTATATAAATTTTTTGAAAGATATAGAGATTTGATATAACAAAAAAAATATACTTTTAAGTTTCAGCATTTGTAATTTTAGAATAAAATAATGTTTACACTTTGCTAGGTGGAAACTTGGGTAAAAAATGTTTCTACAAAAAATATAAGCGAGACAAATCATGATTACCAATATTTTTCTTTAGAAGACAAAAAAAATGATAAAAAAATTAGAGACCAATAGAACAAATGGAGAGGTTTGGTGACCCGTATATTGTAGTAGATATTTTTTGTAACAAATTTTAATAATAACAGTGCGATACATAACATGTTATATGCTTCAAAACAATGCATATTTGGTCTATTAATTAAAAGCAATTCAATAAAAATTTTCATCTTTTATTAACATAAAATCTAATTTTTAATATAGATGAAAAATTTACTATCAAATTTAACAATTATGGACCAAATTACTTTTTTAAACTATAGAGTTTGAAATAAATAATTGATGCTATAAATCTTAATAATCAATAATGAAAGAATAATGATAGAAATAATGATTAAAGCTTCATTTTAGAAAACAACAATAAAGAAAATCAATAAAAAAAAGTTAGGATCAAGACAAAAAAAAAAGAAAATTTTAGGTATTAAGGATTTAACAATTGGCTTAATGAAGATAAAAAATGGTTTAACTAAAAAATAAACAAATTATGGTCACTAATATCTTACTTTAGAAGATAGTACATAAAAAATAACAAAAAGAGAAACTTGGGGGTTAGAAGAACAAATAAAAAATTTAATTAAATAATTATAAAATTTAGAAACTAAAATGTAACACTGACGTAACTTAGGTCCAAAAAATTAAAAATTAAAAATTTAGGGAATAAATTTATGTTTTAATAAAAAAAAATGTGAGACTGACAAAAACCGAGAAAAATTCAATCTAGGCCTTGATACAAATTTTGGGGTTTATAGTTGTTTCCACACGCATGACGTCTAAAGATTCCATCTTCCACCTCCCCTAGACCTCTCATTCATATATCAAAAAAAGTAAACAACTTACGTGAGCGAATTCCATTGCACTCGCAATAATTTACACCTTACACTCAAATGTTGTTGAAAGTAAAATGATGAAAGACTACCAAAATCCTAACCCAACAGTACATAATTAACTCACATTCAAACAACACCAACAGAATTAACTTTACTCGTTTGAGTAAGTTTAGAGTAGAAAATTAATAGCTTAACCTATTCGGTTTGAGTATGTGGTGGGACTTTCGACATCAATTTGAGGGGTGTTTGAATGTGAAAATTTTTTCATTTTCTTTTTAAATTGTTTTAATAATTAAAAGTTTGAGTATAAAACTTATTTTTGTTGAGGTCGCGCAGCAGGTGGTAACTCTGAGGGCAAGATGATTAGTAAAATGGCACCAGAAAATTTATGTGGTTCACCCTTAATTTTAGGGCTACGTCCATGGGATAAACTCTGAGATTTTCTTCCACTATAAAAATAGTAGGCTTACAGAGAGAGAATTTTTTCTAGATAAAACATTCTAGAGGTATGAGATAAACCCAAAATAGTGGCACTCAAGTGTTTCTCAAACACCTAAAAAATTATCTCACTATTTTTTTACTCCCCAAAATAAATTTCTTTCTCACATAATTTCTTTTGCTCAGAGCAAATGAGCAAGCTTTCACCGGGGGTGCTCTGAAGGAGGAGAAATGGCTATTTATAGCCAAAGCATAGTCTCATTCCCTCCCGAGTTGCCGCCTCCAACTGTTCTTCACCCAATTTCAATTTCTATAGCGAAATTTGCGGCTTCATTTGCTCAGCCACAACACTTGACCAACATCAGAAGGAAAAACAAGAGAAAAAAAAAATAAAAAGAAGAGAGAGAAACAAAGTAGCAAGAAAGAGAGAAAAACAAATGGAGCCCCATATGGGGAAGGGGGGGAGTCAACAATCTCCCCCTTTCGCCTCATGTGGGAGTTCCATTATTCATGCTACCAATCGACAATATTCAAACTTTTCTCTCGGTAAAATCTTGGTCAACATATCATATCTGTTTTCATCAGTATGGATCTTCTCAAGCTGTAATAGCTTCATCTCCAATGCATTCCTTATCCAGTGATATCTTACGTCAATATGCTTCGATCTGGAATGAAAAGAGAAATTCTTACCAAGATGAATTGCGCTCTGACTATCACAGAACAATTCATATTTCTTCTGGTGAAAACCAAGTTCTTTTAAGAACTTCTTCATCCACAACAACTCTTTACATGCTTCCGTTGTTGCTATAAACTCAGCTTCAGTTGTTGAAAGAGCAACACATTTCTGTAATCTTGATTTCCATGCCACAGCTCCCCTTGCAAATGTAATCAAGTATCCTAATGTAGACTTTCTTGAGTGAACATCGCCAGCCATATCTGCATCTGTGTAACCAACTAACACAAGTTTTGCATTTTCAAAATATAAACACATTTTGGAAGTACCACAAAGATACCTGAAAATCCATTTAACTGCAGCCCAATGTTCCTTACCAAGATTTGAAAGGAACCTACTCAGTACTCCAACTGAGTAAACAATATCTGGCCGTGTACATACCATGACATACATCAAACTTCCAACTACTGAGGCATATGAAACTTTTTCCATTTTTTCCTTCTCTTTATCGGTAGAAGGGCATTGTTTGAAACTTAATCTAAAGTGATTAGCAATATGACAACTAACCACTTTAGCCTTGTCCATATTAAATCTCTGAAGTACTTTCTCAATATACTTATCCTATGATAACCACAATTTCTTAGCGCTCCTATCTCTTGTTATCTTCATGCCAAGAATTTACTTTGCTGGCCCCAAGTCTTTCATAGCAAAAAACTTACTCAAGTGCTTCTTCAAATTGTTGATTCTGGAAATATTATGACCAACAATCAACATCATCCACATAGAACAATAGAACAATGAAATCATCATCAGAGAATTTCTGCACAAACACAGTGATCAAAAGTAGTCTTCTTGTAGCCTTGCTCCCCCATAACCGACTCAAACTTCTTATACCACTGCCTGGGCACTTGCTTCAAACCATACAAGTTTTTCTTTAGCTTGCAAACGTAGTCTTCTTTTTCTTTTACTTTGAAACCCTCTGGCTGCTCCATGTATATTTATTCTTCCAAGTCACCATGTAGGAAGGTAGTTTTCACATCCATCTGATCAATCTCCAAATAGAGACTTGCTGCAAGTCCCAAAACTATACGGATGAATGTCACTTTCACAACCGGTGAAAAAATCTCATCAAAGTTAATACCTTTCCTTTAGCTGAAAACCTTGACAACTAATCTAGCTTTGAACCATGGTTGTAAATTAAATTCTTCAGACTTGATTCTGAATGCCCATTTGTTTTTCAAAGCCATTTTACCTCTTGGTAACTTCACCAATTCAAAAGTCTTATTCTCATGCAAGCATCTCATTTCATCTTGCATGGTATCAATCTATTTTTCCTTGTGTTCATCATCCATAACTTTATCAAAGCTTTCTGGTTTTTCCCTGTCAGTCAATAACACATACTCATTTTCAGGATATCTAGTAGAGCGTTGCCAGACTCTATTAGATCTCCTTAAAATAGGAGAACCTACTGGTACTAGTGGTTGTTTATGAATATCATCATCAGCAGCATTACCTGGTTCACTCTTAATAGGGGCATCATGATCACTTTCCTCTAGTTGATCATTTTGTACATCATCTCCAACCTCTCTTTGCACTGCCGTTGAAGGAATCAGTTGTAAATCTGTTAAACTACCATGAGATGCTGAAGTGTCCTTCTCAGCTTTCTCAATATCCTCAATGGTCTGACCTTCAACAAATACAGCATCACGGCTTCTGATAGGCCTCCTCGTGACTGGATCATAAAATCTATAGCCAAACTAATCTTGGCCATAACCAGTGAATACACACTGTCGTGTCTTGATATCAAGTTTAGACCTTTCATCCTTCGGGATATGCACGTGGGCTTTACAGCCAAATACTCGCAAATAGTCATAGGAGACATCCTTTCCTGACCATACTTTCTCTGGGACATCATACTGTAGAAGGACACACGGTCAAAGATTCAACACGTGAGCGACTGCTAGTAATGCTTCACCCCAGAACATCTGAGGTAACTTTGCATGTGAGAGTAAACATCTCACTCTCTCCATCAAAGTTCTGTTCATCCTCTCATCTAAACCATTTAATTGCGGTGTCTTAGGAGGTATTGTTTGATGTCGAATCTCATGCTCTTTGCAGTAGGCATCAAATGGTCCAATGTACTTTCCACCATTGTCTGTTCGTATGCACTTCAGCTTCTTGCCGGTTTGTCTTTCATTTGAAAACTTCTAACACCCGATCTTTTGACTTCAGAGTGCATACCCAAGTTTTTCGAGAATAATTATTAATGAAAGTCACAAAGTATCGAGCACCACTAAGTGGCTTTGGAATTGGCCCACACATATATGAATGTACCAGATCCAACACATTCTTCATTCTGGAAGGAGGGGAATTCTTGAAAGACACTCTGTTTTGCTTTCCTGCTAGATAATCAGCACATTTCTTCAAATGAACCTGATCCAGTCCAAGTAATGTCTTCTCTTTTACAAGACGGGTCATGCTTTTCTCACTCATGTAACCCAATCATTTATGCCATAACTCCACTGTACTATCATTCTCCATTGCATTCACAGCATCCTGGGAGAGCTTTAACTGCATCATGTGCAGTTTTGAGTTCTTTGTTCCTCTGGCCACCACCAGAGTTCCTTTTGTCAGCTTCCACTAACCATTAAAAAAGATGTTGCAGTAACCTTCATCATCAAGTCTGCCTGTTGAAATCAAATTCAGGCATAAATCTGGAACATGTCTAACGTCCTTTAGGATTAATCGTGTACCATTCTGCGTCTCCAGAGAAACATCTCCTTTTCCTGCAACTTGTGAGAGGCCCTCATTTCCCATTCTCACAACACCAAAATCGCCAGGTGTGTAAGATGAGAAAAATTCTTTCCGAGAAGTGACATAAATAGTAGCACCATTGTCAATCACTCAAGTGTCTCCCAAACACCTCAAAAATTATCTCACTATTTTTTCACTCTCCAAAATAAATCTCTCTCTCACACAATTTCTTTTACCCTAAGCAAATGAGCAAGCTTTCACTGGGGGTGCTCTGAAGGAGGAAAAATGGCTATTTATATAGCCAAAGCATAGTCTCACTCCCTCCCGGATTTCAACAAGTTTGTTGACGACTCCAACTGTTCTTCACCCAATTTTAATTTCTACAGCGAAATTTGCGGCTTCATTTGCTCAGCCGCAACACTTGACCAACATAAGAAGGAAAAACAAAAGAACAAGAAATAAAAAGAAGAAAGAGAAACAAAGTAGCAAGAAAGAGAGAAAAACAAATGAAGCCCCACATGGGGGGGGAAGTCAACAATTTTAACGGTATGAAAAACCTAGTCTGAACTATGAAAAACTCATGTTATAAAATAGAAAATCTTACATGTTTTTAGATATTTTTCATTTTAGCATCTGAATTTTTTAAAGTTTAAAAATGAGAGTTTCAACATTTTTAAGTCATATTATACACTCAAACTTTTATAAAAAAAATTAAAAGATGAAAAACAGAAAATTTTTCCATAACTACATATCACCTTAACTTCCGAGTATGACTGGTTCTGAAACTTGACCTACAGTCCTAAAACGCCGTATTTTGCTTTTTATTCTATCAAAAATCCTTACTCTTTGAACATTTATCTGTTTGAATCCTTAAGTTTTGATCTTTGTAATATCGTCCTCTCATTTAAGCCTACCTTTATTCATAATGTTGGTTTTGTTAGCTCAAATCTAAGAAGTTTAAGGATTTTAGATTGTTTAGGAGTTGGTTTTATTTTTTCAATTTTTTTAGGATTTAATTTTCCTATTTTGATTCGGTTTGAGTTTGTGTATAACCTATAAAAAAAAAATTTTAAGAGTTTTTAGTATAAGAAAGAAAACTAATGTGGTGAAAAGGCAAGATATAAGAATTTTCAAAGGGGAAGAGGTCTAAAAACAACAATGAGTAAGATAAGAAGTCTTTTGTTATTTTCATATTTTGTAATTGTGTGTGGACAATATATTGAGGTTGTTAGTAATATGTAATGGATCTAGAGACTAGTATGACCACTAAAGGCAGACCTCTATCGTAATCTCTATTTTTTGTTTGAGTGGATTTTTTTTTATCCGTAAATGTAGGCTAATTAAGCATCGAATAATGTTCAATTTACATGTGCTTATTTGATCTTGTTTGTTGTTCCGCTGCTCGTAATAGGTAATTGGGAAATTTTTTCTTAGCAAAAAGGTATCGGAGCTTATAGTTTGGTCTTGGCATGGTTGAGCGTATGGTATGATGCTTAGCATGGTAGAGCATTTGGGTTAATGAGGGCATGGAATCGATGATGATTTGAAATTTGAAAATTGTTCGTGGTATTGTGAATCTTGAGGAATTGTCTTAGGTGGATTATTTAGTTTGTTTATGTTGTAATAAAATGTTGCATGTTTGCAGTACAATGGAGCCTTGGGGAATCGTTCTACGAATGTTTGGTAGTGGTTACGGCATGCATCAACGGCTTCGTGTGTGATGTGATGTGATGTATTAGCAATGCAGTACCGAATGCTCGGTACAACATTGAAGATTGAAAATTTTGTTCATGTGCATTAATATTCATGATGTTGGTATGCGAAATTTTGTTTGTTTATTCAAAATCATTTATGTTTGTTGATGTATTTGTGTTTTGGTGATATTCGTGGTCTTCATGTCTATGATCATATTCTTAGTACTCATGTTTGTGTTGATATTCGTGGTGTTAACGTTCATGGTGAAGGATTTAAGCAAATGTGGAGATTGTTGGGTTTATTGGCTCAAATCCAAAACGTTTAAGGATTTTGGTTTTGTTTAAATTTTGGTTTTGGTTTTACTAAATGTTTAGGATTTAGTCTTCTTATTTTGATATGGTTTAGGTTTATGTATAGCCTATAAAATGGTTTATTGTATTAGGGTTTTGAGTATGAGAGAAAAACCAATATAGTGAAAAGATAATATTTGAGGATTTTCATTGGGGGTGGGGGGGAGATCCAAAAAGGGGAAGGAGTAAGACAAGAAGCCTTTTATTATTATCATATTTTGTAATTGTGTATAAGCAAGATTTTGGAGTTGTTAATAGTCTGTAAGGAATTCTCAGCCAATATAAGCACTAACGGCATACTTTTACTATAATCTTTATAATTTATCCGAGTGGATTTCCCTCATCCGTAGATGTAGGATAGTTAAAAGCTAAACTACATTAAAATTGTGTATGCTTGTTTGATCTTATTTGTTGTTTTATTATATATAATGGGTGACTGAGAAATTTTTCCCCAGCATATAACACTAAAATCCTTACGCCTATCAACCTTCCAATTAAGTAAAACTTCAAAAGAAAGGTACATCAAATTGGCCAGAAAGCCATGAGCCATGACTCATGTTAATAATAATGTGCCAGTGATAAAGCTTTGTGTTTGGGTTCCCTAAAGAGTAAAGAGTGCGCTCTGTTGATAATCGGGTAAATTGCATTCGTGCCCCCTAACATTTTATTATTATCCTATTTTGGACCCTAACCTCAAAGTCTTACATGGGTAGTTCTCAACCTCAATTATTTGTTTCATTTTAAACCTTTGGAGAACAGAAACTGTTAAAATTGACAGAATTAGTCATGTGGCACGCTAGCGATGGGCAATTTACCACGGTGGCATAAAAAGGGAAGAAAAGTAATAAAAAAAAGAAAGAAAATATGAAAAAAAAGGAAAATTAAAAAAAAAAACAGGCAAAGGCGTTCACACCCTCCCGCCATCACCGTTCAAACAAAATTGAAGATTTTTGGATGAATTCGAGTTGGTCAAATGAAATTGAGGCCAATCAGACGAATTTGAATGGATGAAAGTAGGGAGGCATTCAAATGAAGGGGGAGGGGTCGTTTGATTGGAGAACAAATGGGGAAGAGATTGGCGGACAGAGGTGGATGGGCGTTCTATTTTGATGTGAACGGATGGGGGAAGAGTTGTACATCCATCATCCTCCCACACATCATTCCAATTGTCGAAACCCAGATAGTGGCAGCTTCTGCATCCTCTAGCAATGTCACAACTGCCTCGGAAAAATTAAAGGCTTTCACATCCTTCAGCACAAACACTTTCAATCCCCCCTGTAGCGAAACCAAAGTTCTAGGGATTCATCATCTACCGATCTTTCTCTTTCATTGCTTGATTGGCCACCTATTCATCCCAATTTGACGGCAAGCAAAATAGGCACGATTCAATAGCAAGCAAAGCCATGATTTGACGATGGGTGAATATGCGATTAACGGTGGAGGATGGCAATAAAAAGGCATTAGGCGGACAGCAGGAAGGGCTTCTGAAAAGAGGCAATGAAGAGGCATTAGGTGGACAATGGGAGGGGCGGTGAAGGCAACCAGACATTTTTTCCCCATTTTTCATATCCTTTATTATATTATTATTATTTTATTTTCCACATCATATAAAGCTTGTGATTCATAGTGCCACCATGGCAAATTGTTCATGTTGGCATGCCACGTGACTAGCTCCATCTATTCTAATAGTTTCTATCCTCCAAGGGTCTAAAATGGAATAAAAAAATTAAGATTGGGGGCTACCCATGTTAGATTTTGAAGTTAGGGTCCAAAATAGGATAATAATAAAAGATTAGGGGCCATGGGTGCAATTTACCCGTTGGTAACCATTTGTTTGCGAAGAAGCATAAAATTCCCTTAATAGTTCATGAATTGCTTGCCAAGAGTCACACAGTACCCTCGAATGTTGGTGATGCTATTGATTTGGTTGTCGGTTCAAAATTATTTTCAATTACGGCACCCAATAATCTAATAGGCACAATTTTGAAAGTTTAGTTTGGTGGGCTGCTACCAATGATGGAAAGTTTGATAGGCTAATAAGAATATTTGTGAAAGTACAATGAGCATTATTGGATTTAAAGGCACCGAATTTCTATTATTTTATAGGTACTATATTTTATTTTATGTAATTTACTGCATATTAGTATATGATTTAAAAAATTGAACTTTAAAATTGGAAATTTATGATAAGCTGTGATGTACGAAAATACATCTGTGAAAAAGAATAGTAAGTGCTGTGATAGTTTGTTGTCCTTGAATTTCCACCGGATGTCGTGGTGGAGTTGAGGTGACCCAAGTCCCCTTGTAGTAATATATTTTAATCTCAGGGAGTAAAGTGAAATTAAATGTTTGTATAATGGCTCATAAAAAGTTCTCATTCAGGACGAAGAAATTAGATAGAGATTGCTTGTTATAAACGAAGACGCACCTACATCAACAAATAAAAAATAAAAATAAACGCTCACTAGTGGACAACAACAAGTTTAAACGTATTACGCTTCACTGGGACTCTTTTTGCTCTTATCTACTAAAATCGATCATTATCATACTGTTTGAGTCGTAATAATTGAAGATCTAGAGATCCTCAGTTGGGAAATCCTCCTTAATCAACAAGTGTCGAAACCGTCAAATAAGTTTGAAATGATCGATTGGGTAAAGGTTGCTCGAACTCATTTAGCCTCTCTCAATTGTTAATGTGGTGTTTAGAAACATCTATATAAGTATATAAGGTTGTAGGTCTCAAACTTACAACCTTCATCAGATATCCCTCATACCCTAACCACTACGTTGAGTCACTTGGGATTTGATAAAAATTTAATAGAACTTATGATACATTATCTTTTAAACTAGAGAATTCATGTGTTAATGTAAATATCTAAAACAAGGGTTTCCACTTTAATATATTAGTTTTTCAATTTTTTTTTAAAAAAAGGTTTTCACAATTTCTTTTGATAAGATTCCCACATCTATTTATCAAAGAAAATTTAAAAAAGAACAAAAAAAAGAAATTTTTTTCCATAACCAAACGTCACTCAAAGTCCAAGCATGTGTTGAAGACACATGTAGCTAGGAGTTCAACCACATTGGATGACTTATATGTGTGTACTAAAACATCCAACTCAAAATTAATTGACATTAATGAAGAGACCTTATAAGGTAAAAAATCCGTATTAAATTGTCAATCTACTTCGCTCCATTTAAAGTAAGGTCTCATAGAATTTACCGCTCAAAGTCAACACATCCGGAAGCTTATTAATTCTACTTGCATTTACCCATTTTTAGTTGCTTTGATGTGAGATAACCAAAATGCCCTTCATGACTTGTAAACAATCCCATTAATTTTCAGTTTTGGTAAATTTAATTCAAACCATCCAAATTACATATTAAAACCGATCCGAACCATCCAAATTATAATTCATTTTTTTTCAGTTTTTATCCGAACTATCCAAATTGTAATTCAATTTATCCAATTTTTATAATTCAATTCTTTTTTATTAGAATTAAACACCTGCTAAATTTTGATAATATTCCATTTATACCTAAACTTAAGATTTGATTCATAACATATAATCCAAAATTAACAAAAATGACCGCACATATATGGAGTTAACAAGTATAATTATAAAATATATGTTACTTTTCGGTTTATGCGGGTTGTTCGGTTTTAAGCTTAGAAACCAATAACCGATCCAATAACTAAATAAGAAATTCGATTTTGATCCAATCCGAATCAAATAACTAAATAACCAAACCATTTTGTCCAATCCCAAAAATCCATTTAGATTATTCTGTTTTATCCAAATAGTGAACACTCCTACTTGTAATTTTTCTAAATGACTAATTTTCCCCATCTAAGCTACTATACCCTAACAAAACCAAGGCTTAACTTGCAATTAATATTCTAGGCATTTGATTACTAAAATAACCATAGTTACCTTAGCAATTTAGGGTTATACCCTGTGGGTCATTATAAGCATCATTAATTCAGCTATGTCATGTGTGTTATTTTTAACAATCACTAGACCAGCAGCAAATCTTGAAGTCTGATACCATGTTAAAACATAACTCAAAAACCAATTGGTGTGGGAAAAGCCCCATCACTATATAAAGTTTTGACTAACCCTTTTTATTAGCTATGTAAGATTTTCCCGCTTAATATCATGACCATCACACTACCCCAACTCAAATGAAAATCACTACCTAAGAGACCACCTCCATTGGATTGCTTGCGTACATCCGTTATGCTACGTTGGCATGAAGGACTGTCACGCTATCATGACCCAAAAGAAAGTTGCAGAAGAAAGCTAACTCCATCACGAGTCAGATCTCACACCCAAGAATTTTAGGATGACGGAAGCAGAAGAGATCACCTAGCGTATGCTGGATAAAGCTAGAGTTCAAGAGACAAAAAAGTTTGAACATGGGTGTCTCAGCTGATACCTTACTAGCCACTCCAAATTTCCAATGCTCCCTAGCCAGCATCATTTCACAAACATGAGAAAACCAAACAAAGAACTTTCAACTAACCAAAGAAACAACTAAAGATCAAGTCAAGATGGCCTGATCCTGCAATTGAAATCACACGGGTGAACGGCCTTACCTACAGACATGAAATAGAGAAACTGTAGGAGGAAGCCCCTTTCAATGATATAGTTATACAGGACAGAGAGATCGATCACTATACAGACAAGCTACAGATGGCTCAAGTTAGATTCACTGTTATCTCTCAACCTATAACACAACCTAATTGTTTGAGTAGGTTTGTTACAAATTAGCTGAGCGTGGAAATGAATGAAAGAACCTGTTAGCCATAGCTCAGGCGAGATTCAGAGGACCGTGTGCTGGTTTGACGACGTGGAGCGCCTATTTCACAGGCATTTACCCTGGCTGCAAAACGCAGTGAGCTCAGGGACTCACCCACTGAGGAAGCTTCAGGAGCAATATTCACAAACATCAGTGTCTTTGAGTCTCCACCAAGGCATGGCTGGTTAAACCAAGGTAAGGGAAAATTAGGTACCTTAGTTCCATAATCTGATGAAACATTTAAAAAAAATATACATTAAGTATGAACGGTAGTCTGACAAAATGTCCAGAAATGGAGGCAGTATTGATCCTATAATCACATAGGCCACGATGATATCTACCCGAGGGCATAACGTAACACACCATTCCTTCAAGATTTAGGAATTTACCTGAAGAAGAAATGTGAGCTTTGAATTCCTAAATGGTACATGATCCTCCTTTGCCAACGCAAATATGACATCGGCTAAAGATGATAAACTCTTGTTACTTGACTGAAACAAGTTATTAAAAAAAAAAAAAAAAAACGTCCGTTCACCAAAACAATCTTATCAATTATAAAGACTTTGAAATGAATAATAGAAGTTCATGTACTTGGGATTCTTTTACACGGTCTACAGTTGTGCCACTTCTCGAAAGACTCTCACTTCCAGCAAGATCAACTAGATTTAGGACACCTTGTGTGTTCTGTCGAGTGTTCTAGAAGATAAATATACAACTGGTAAGACTATAAACCAAGGAAAAAAAACATGGGAAAAGCTGATGGTGATTGGAGGCAAGTTAAGATCATGCAAAACAAAACGCTAGAATAAAAAAGTGGGGGAAAATCATTTCACCTCATTGAAGACAGATATGCGAATCGTGAAAACAAAATGACTTCTTGATGACTCCTCACTCATTTGGGTCTTGCTTACAGATCTGATTTCCGAAAAATGCAAAATTTGCCTTTTAGTTATAGCAAAATTAAGGGATCAAAAGTGCAAAGGCACGCACAAGATCATTAAGCTGATCTAAAACAGTTTTAGAGAAAGCCTGGAAAAAAGGGTTCACAGTTCAAAGAAATGAGATTATGTCCAAGTAAGCAAGCATGTCAGTTAAAGGAGGCTATACATCTCATACATGCTTTAGTGAAGGGCATTGTGGTATTGTTTTTTAATCCAATCCGTAGGAATAAATAGAGAAGGCAAATCTCTTACAGCATATAGATCCAGCATGATTATTGATAGAGTGAATATATTTGTCACTAGTTCATGGTTTCTCACTAAAGGAGCCACTTTAATTGTGCCCATATTTCTATTATGGTCACACAGTATCTTTTATTATATACATAATAGTATCAACCGTTCTATTCAGTATAATAAATAGAAATTATCTCTTGGGATGGAATGTTCAATTAATAATCAAACAATAAAACTTCTACAAATGTGCAAAAGATTAGAAACCCTTGAACCATGGACTATAGACCTAATAGCGGTTTGATCACTATGATAAAGAGGCTGAAAAGCCATTTTAAAATGTATACCTGCTTTTTGAGGCCTGATCTAAAACATATGAAATATCGTTTGTTCTCCTGACATCCACTATTGTAAGATCAGAGACATGAGTGTTCCCTTTCACATCGTGTTTAATGGCATACTGTTTAGCAGAAGCACAATTTTCTGTTTGTAAGGTGTCTCCCTTGGTTGCCAACAAATCTCGGATGGTTTCATTGTAAATTTCTAATGCTGACACCTATAAATGTGTTTCAACGAAAATGTTTCATTAATTGTTTCAAGAAACAGATTCATAAAATCTAATAGCAAATGAAATGATCCTAACCTGCATTTCGTATCTCCATCCCTGGGGTTGAAGGGCCTGCTTAGTTTGAAATATTTGTTCAAGTGAACGAGGTATCAATCCTTTTTCTTCCAGTTCTCCTGGTCTTCCCATCATGGTATAAGTTTTACCTGAGCCTGTTTGTCCATAAGCGAAAATGCAAACCTGCAGAGAGCATAGTAGCAAATTATGCAATAGAAGATATACAAATTTGAGGCATTATGGTACCATAAATTTTAAGATTCATATATCACCTTAGAACCATCAAGGGCACTTTGGACAAGCTGTGATATTTCATTGTAAACCTCCTCTTGAGTCACATTAGGCATGAAAACCTTGTCGAATGTGAAAGAATGCATTTTATCTGGTGATACACACAAATGTTTCAACTTCCAACACCATATTCCTTGTAAAAGTAGTTGGTATGGAGAATCTGGATAATCAACATGTTTTTTTTCTTTTGTACCATTTTGCATTAAGTCGATAGCCCGACCACTGGCTTCCATTGATGTGGGGTAGGATATAAACTCCTCCTGATTACAAGAACTATCATCAAGCAACTGTGGCCGCACTCGACAGAAGACTCGAATATTTCCTTTCAATTCCTAGAACAAAACATATTCTTAAAGTTAGGCAAGGGCATGCATTTAATCTGGTAGGTCAAGATCATGGGTCAGCAAATTACCAAGATTGTATTGTATAACGTCTTTCGCAATTTCTCTCCTTCTTTAACTTTTGATTCTTTTTCTTCCAGACAATTCTGTAATTCATTTATGAGTTTCTTTTGTGCTTCAAATTCTGCTCTAGCCTCAAGTGCAGATACGTTAGAAAACTGAAAAATGGGAAGAGAACATCACTGAGCTATTTAATGTCTTAGCTGATAGAATATAACAGTATTTTTCTCAAGAAATGATCTGACCTGCAGTTTCCTCTCTGCAACTAAAAGTTGATCATGCAACGCACTTATCTGGTTTTCTTGTGACAAACATTTCGCCTGCAGACAAAAACGTTTTGCATCTAGTAAAATGTACCAACTGCCTGGGGTAATGTTAATGAGCATATTAAACTGCTTCAGAAGCAAGAGCTAACCTCTAATTCTATTGAACGTTTCGCAATCTTATCTTTGTAGTTATCAACCTCAGTAGCTAAAGTCTGCACCTGCGCTTGCCGACTATTGTATTCATCTTTCATCTGTTGCAGCTCAATCCTGAGACAAGCAACTTCATTTAATAGAGCCTCTTTTTGCTTCATTGCCTCACTGCGGGAAGCCTAGTTCAACAATAAATAAAGTAAATAAGTGACCAGGCCACAACATATGCAAAGAAACATGAAATAGCAAGGGTGAGGTGGGGCATTAAGGTGACTTCATGAAGGCGCAGCATCACTCCATAAGCTCAATGTAACACTTGAACTACAACAAATTTCTCTCTAAATAAAAAATCCTAAATATTATTAACCCAACAAAGCATCTAACTTCTTTTCACAAAGGCCCTCACTGAGAGGGGAGTAGTGACTAGTAGATGTAGTTCTTCGTAGTTAAATTCCTTTTAACATGATAGTTTTCAAGCATAGAAGCAGTCTAACAAAATACATTTCTACAACATGCTCCAGCTTTTTGAAAGGTGCCCCTTAGGATTTAAAGCACTACTAACAATGGGATATCATGGTATATTAGTATAGCCGATATGTCCAAAATGACTCATAAGATGCAGGGCACAAGAGAGATATGGAAGTTAATGATCAAATATAGAAGCCCATATTCCATCATATGAGGAAGTTTGTGCAGGTAGGGAAGCTCACTTGTGACGAAGTGAGTTGCTCTTGCAAAGACTGATATTGACCCTTTAATGTGCTAAGATTCTCCACTATTTCAGCCTTTTCTTTCTCTCCACGCTTGATGGCTTCCTGAGCTGAATCGAGATCTGATTGGATCTTGCTATTGCAGGACTGTAAGCTTGACTTATATTCTTGTAGAAGGTTGTACATGTCATTGAGTGACGTTATCTGCAACAATCAGGACTAAGTAAGCCAAACAGGTATATTATCTTAGAATGTACAACAGAAAAAAGGGTGAAAGAACATTGGTAAGTTAAACCCTACTGATTTATAATATTACCCTTTGATTGGCAATATCAAGCTCTCCTTGAATTTTGCGAAGCTCTTCTAAGAAAGAAGCATTTGACTTTTCAACACCAATGGTAGCTTCTTTCTCTTTTGCAAGCGTACCCATTACAGTCTGGTCATTACATTAAGAAGACCATTCATAAGTCTCACTCACAAATCAAAATCAACATAAGAAAACATTAAGAAGAAAACCCATCATACTTGAGGAAATCACTCCTCTTACCAACTTAGCAGATTCTTCTTCAGCAATTTTGTCATGAAATGAAGCTAAACTCTTTTTCAATTCCAAAATAATCACATTCAATTCCTCTTCCTTTTTCTTCAACATCAACTCTATAATCAAAGAATATAAAAGTACGATAAATTACAAATTCTGGAAATAAATCATACTTTTGCCTAGCAAGCCTACAACCAAATCCAGCATACCCATTTCCTCATATCTTCTCTCATTCACTTCTAGAGCATTCCTTAGCTGTTCTTGTTCAAAAGCATAGTTTCCTTCAAGTTCTTGGAACCATCTGATGCAGAGCCGGAGCCTCCTCATATAGTCCAACATATTGTCGAATCTATCCTGAAGAACCACAAGAATCAGATCAGATCAGTTTCAACGAAATCACTGCACATTCGTAACACTCAACACCAACCTTATAATTGTACTTGCTCTTGACTTTCATTTTCTCAGTCAGCAATGCCTCGACATCCTCCCTAGTGAACTCAGCACTGTCATACTCAGAACCAGCATTGCTTGCTGGTGTTCTCTCGGACCCAAGATCTGGGGATCCATTGGCAACTGACAAGCCGGGTCGGATCCTGCCATTAGTGGGCGTCCTCACCATACTTTCTGCTCCAAAGTGCTCACCCTTGTCCCCACTTAGCTCATCAACTATGCATCTAGTCTAGAAAGACCAAAAATAAAAGGATTTAGCTTCTGGGTCTTCATTCTCATAACAGAAGCAGATCAAAGCTGTGAGCTCTGAACACATAAGCAGTAAAAGGTAAACAGAAATGTAATCACTAAAAAGAAGGTAAAGATTGAATTTTCACACTGGATACGGTGAATAATCTACAGCATTAAGCAGTAGCACCAAAATGAAATTAATTTAAGTGAAGAAGAAAAGTAAGTAAATTACTTGGAACGGGCTTGGAACACTTCGTAAGGGAGTCTTGCCCTGTTGAAGTGGGGGCTTATTGTGGTTCATCGAAGCAGCTTTGAAGAAGGAAGTGAGGAGAGCGAAAGGTCAGAAGTGTCGTTCACTTTGTCCGACAAAGTGAGGTCACCATTGATCTGGCTGCATTCAAAGCTCTGTCGAATCAAAGCCGGAAACAGATGAAGATTAGTGACTCTCTTGTTTAGTAAGAGAAAATAGAGGAGGGGAAGAAGTTATTATCCCCCCCTTGCCTAAATACACTTAAAAGATTCTAGCTTTTTGGAATTTGATAATTCAGTCCTTCATATGTTCATTCGATCATTTGAAGAAACAGACTTTTTGAATTTGATATTTGTAGGGTTGACGACGCATTGGTTTAAACCAAGTGAAAACCAAGAACTGATAGATTTCCAAAACGATTCAATCCGAGGTGAAAAATATGGTTATGGTTTCGCTTGAAAGCCCAGAAACCATTTAGTTTTGGTTTCAATTGATCCTTGGATTATTTGAAAGAATGGAAAGTAATAAATTTTACATAACAAATTTTAAACAGTTAGTTAGATGACATGATGAAAGACGTAAATTTATTAAACAAGTAACATTTGTTTAGTCGCCAAATACAAACAAAGAAACTATCCCAGAAATCATTGCTAGGAAATCCTTTTTCAATGTGTTGCTTCAATTAGATGCTAAGGAATTTTCAGATTAATTATCTCATGTGTAACTTTTCACACGTATTTCTCATTATTAGTTTTGGGTTGGGGGGACTAAAAGTTGCCAATTTTCACATGGTGCCAGGTGCTGGCAAACCATTTCTTTTTTAGGGGAAATGCTGGCAAAAAAATTGAGATAATTACAATTTGCCCCCTAAGGTTTTACATTTTGCCCTTTTGTTTAAGAAATATACATTTTGCCCCTTGCCCTTTTAATATAGTCTAATGATAATTTCTAAAATCTTAATTTAGACATTACGGTAGCCATCTTCTAGTAATTTCAATCTATATGATTTTTTTTTACAGTTAATAAATATTTTAAATTATCAATTTTTTTTCTTTCAATTTTTAAAATAGAATTTTTTAAATGTCAATTAATTATAAGAAAATGCTATATAAATTAAAATTACTTGAAGATGACAACCATATAGTTTAAATTAAGTTTTCAAAAGTTACTGTTGAACTGTATTAAAAAATAAGGGGTAAAGTGTATATTTTTGAAATAAAAGTGGGCAAAGCATAATTTCACCTAAGTCTTGTGGGGTAAATTCTAATTAAACCAAAAAATTTGTCCCTTGGTAGGAGTAGGAAGATGCATCCAACAGCCCTTTTTTAGGGATTCCTTCCTTTCAAAGTTAGGGATTCCTTCCTTTCAAAGTTCACTTGAGTAAAGCTTGGCAAGCGAAAAGTAATAGAGGACGTGTACTTGGGACAAAGTTGAGGGTAAAAATGAATGAAATGTACTTTTATGAGGTGTTTCAGTGGTTTCAGAGAGACACGCTTCTGCATTTTGTTCATTTCATTGCATTTTATTTATTAGTTCTTTTATGAAATTTTATTTATTAGTTTATTTTGAAATCAAAATGAACCTAAATTATTTGTAATATATCTTATTTTGAGCCATCTTAAATATTTTTAAAATTTTTATATTTAATAAATTATTAATCATATTTTAGAAAAAAAATACTTTACCATCTATCATATTTCAAATTATCATTTCAATTCCATTTTTTTCCATCATTCTTAACTTTGCAAAAAAAAATATGATAAAAGTGGAAACAAACTTTTTCATCTTAATCTCTATATCAAATTCAAATGCTTCAATAAGTTTAGGGTAGAAGGAGTATATATTAACTAATTTTAAAATAAAAGTAGAGATTGACTATATGTTACAACCCAATATGTAGTCAAGTGAACATATTGCTTTTTTTAAGCAATTCAAATGGCTACATACCAAGTCATGTATTTAATTTATTACAAGAGGAAAAGAAGAAGAGGAACCCCCAATTAAATGATGATAACCTTCATATGTAACATGTGTTAGTTTTCAATTAGATTCTGAATTTTGGCTAGCACCCCCATCAAAATCTTTCTCATTCCCATTCATTTTTGGGACTCTGATTTCTAAAATCATGTCCCACCAGTTGCACTTCTTTAGTTGCCCACTTAATCTCCACAATGTTTGCTTTGCCAACTTGGATGTGCACATTGATCTTCATACTTCCTGGTTTAAGCAAATTGTAAACTAAGTAACTAACTTAACGGGTAAAAAATTTTAGTGTTGAGATCAAAGAATTCTGGTCGAATTTTTTGGACTGGTCTAATGGAAGAGGTATGGCTATTTCTCACTACTATGGATAATATTACATAGTGAAAATATAAAAAAAAAAAAATTACTCATATTTATGACTCAGTTATAAATCGGGCACCTTTGTTATTTTTCATTCAAACAAATCACTGACGTTACTAAGATATGCCAAATCACCTTTCATTCATTATTTTTTTTTACTGCATTATTTATTTCAATTTGATAAAATAACATGGCAAACTGTGGTAATCTCATGATAAGTACTGTCTAGCACGTAGTAAATTGATATCTCATTTATTGTTAATTTTTCATGTCCTATAAATTTATCCTAGTTTGTCTTGATATATACCGCACAGTAAATCAATTTTATACCGCACTTCATAAATAAATGAAAAAATTTTCTTTTCATATTACATGTTACATCACATATGAGTGTACAACAAATTCATAATATATATAACCCAAAAAAATGATACCACACCAATTTGGAAGAGATCTTTTCACGAAGCTGCTTAGATGTCCCAATTGAAGTGAAATTAAAAGTAAAACGGGTAGTAGGTTTTTTTCCCTTATTTTTCTTTCTTTTCTTGGTAAATTGTATGTGCAGGAGCAAGACTCCTCATCCTTATCACACAACCACACAATAAATTGTTTACTTGTTTTCTGCTATATATTCTTTCTCCCACATTCTTTTGTAATATTTTTTTAGTCATTCCAAATTTCGCATATTTCTTGACTTGCATGCAAAAGTGATGGACAATAGTGGAGGCCAATAAACAAACTTTTTTCTCTTTATTGATATATATGTCAAACTCAAATATTTTAAAAAAGCAAGGGGAGAGTATATGATAAAGCTATATATAATGCTAGCCATCTTGAAAAGCATGAAGAAGAGAAGAATCTAAAGCAGGGTCATATATATTCGAGTATTTATATAATACTCCCTCCGTCCCAAAAGTTTTGCTCTATTTCTTTTTGGCAATTAATCTATGATTTTTTATTTTCAACATTTTAATATATAAATACAAAATATTTGCATATGAATGATAATTCAAGATATGTAGTTTCTAAATATATTTTTTTTAACAAATAATAATATGAATAAAATTTAGTCAAAATACAACAAAAAGTCAAATGTATCAAAATTTATGGGACGGAGGGAGTATTACATAGTCAAACTCAAATATATATTGACATATATATCAATACTCGAGTATTTATAAAGCTGTCCGATAATACCGCATGAAGAAGAGAAGAATCTAAAGCAGGGTCATTGGCAATACTTGAATTGCTGGAACTGTTCGATAGTGTTCAGAAATAGAGTTCTTTGGGTTACGCATTTCGAGTTGGATTTTTAGACGAGCGAGTTTGACAAGAGAGAGAACATGTTTAGACAAATAATCACTATTTATAAAAAAAAAAAAAACGCATGTTAATTGGTACACAAGCAAAAAATCACAAGCAACAAAAACTTCCTATACCCTAGAGTTTTTACAGAACAAACAATTTCTAGCTTCAACACCGGCTCCTAGCTGAGCATTCTTCCAGTTTCATCAGATTTAATAGCATCAACAGGAAATTGTCATTAGAAAATCAAAGGAACCTTGAAAACTTCTAATGCACGGCAGAAGCAGTAAGGCGTACCCATTTGCAACAAGGACTCCTGTCAAGTATAGAATGGTGCGCCCATGGCATGGCGGGTGAACTGTTCTGATTTTGCTGAGACGTAATATTTTTGCTTTGGCTTCTGGCTTCTAGCTCTCTGCTTCTTCCGGAAACCGATTCCACACATCGAGCAACAAACTTCTTGTCTTGCACGTTTCTGTTCGTGTCCGACTTGAGACCTAATTTCCGTCTGAGCTCTGGAGACGAAAAATGGGCGTTCAGATCTTATAATTCTTGCAAAAAAGCACAGCTTCCGTACATGTCAATTTATTGTCAGGAATCAGCTAGAATAAGAACAAAATGACATTAGGTTGTATAACATTTCCACAGTAGACACCTGAACTCAGGCAATAACGTTGGACATTAGAAACATGAGAAGGTCCTGTTGTCTCATAGTATCAAGAAAATCTGAGGTTCCTCAGGTGGGATGAATTGACAATGAGCACAGTAGGAGATTTGGATGCAAAGTTAGATCCATACCTTTTACAGCTTAAACTATGAGCTGTCGTCGTCTGAACTAGAAGAGCTAGAATTATTCGTCCTACTTTGTGAAGCTGCTGTCAAAAGCCGTTGGCGAGGATCAGGAGAAGGTGGTGGAATACGAGCCTCAGAAGAAGTTGATGCATTGGAAACCTGTCTTCTGTGCCCTTTTTCTTGCTGCTTTGCCGGTTTTAACTCTCTACAGATCTTATCTAATATTACCAAAAAGTCACGTACAATGGAGAATAAACGTAGTCCTTCATCCTTTCCTGCCTTCCCATGGAAGTAATCACCAGTGCTCTTCACCAAAGCCATTATTTTCTTTTCCTCCTCCAGCAATTTCATGACCTCACCCTCAGCATTCTGGACAAAGCTCTTCAGAGTTTGGTGAAACCCGCTATCTTCATCAAGATTATTCATGTCCGTGTTCAGGAAATCACGTGTTTTAAGCATAGAATGACCAAGTCTTGCAACAGTCCCTGTTAATTGGTCAGACTCTAAAGCTGAGGCTTTCTTAACATTTTCAAATTGACTGCTCACACTAGAAACCAGCTGAAGACCAAGATTTCGATGGTGCTCTTCTGTATCATGGAAAACTTCCTCATAAAGATCTTCTGAATTGATGCTGCTGAAACTTAGACTCTCCCTTGCAGCACGAGCTGCCCTCATGCCTTCAGTGCGTACTATTTCCTGCACAACAAAGTGCAAGAGTGTTGTCTTGCCATCTACTCCTTTGACATCTGATAACTTTAAGAGTGTATCAAGCTTGAAAGCTTGTGCGCCCCCACGGTATGTTCCATCATTCATACGATTTCCAGTTTTAAGAACAGCTTCTAGCAGCTTGAGGAATACCCTATTACTTTTGAGTTCGTTGCAAGCAGCCTACAACATAAATAAAAGAAGATGCGATTCAATACATGCACTTCCCAAGTTGATTTATGTGACAAAGGACTGTATTAATGTATGAAGATGGACCAGGTCTGAGCACATGATACCCATATGTTGTACAATTAAACGTTAATACATATTTTATATGA
This sequence comes from Aquilaria sinensis, assembly GCA_005392925.1. Lineage (NCBI taxonomy): Eukaryota > Viridiplantae > Streptophyta > Magnoliopsida > Malvales > Thymelaeaceae > Aquilaria > Aquilaria sinensis. Next base: position 163,001 of record SMDT01003269.1, read on the forward strand.
CAAATTCACCATAATTCCATGATAATATCCTTTCAAATATATGCTTACTAGTCATGGAATGTGGTTATTCCCTTCTACCGTCAAGTTTTCTCATTCATGAGTTTGAAGTACTGTTAAATGGTGTTATGCAACCAACAATTCAATCTCCTACCTCCAAGGTTGCAAAAGACTCTCTTGTGACATTAATCTCATCTTCAAGTGTAGACATGAAAAGCAATGCTTGCATTCGTTTATAAGCAAATGGGATATCGACCAAAGTTTTCAGGAACCGATCAGCAGTCCCAAGCTGATTCAAATCACCAGTGTATAACCGAAGTTTGAGTTCTTCTTCTTCTGTCGGTGCCATCTTCAACAAAGTTTGGAGGAATTCAGGAGGAAGCTCATTTCCTGATTTAACATAGACAGGATATGAAGTTAACATATTGGACTAAAAGAAATTTAGAACTGAGGGCATATATTACCCATAAAGATTATTGATGGTAAGCAAATAATTCAAAATATAAAACAGTCAATAAGCAAGCAGCTTCAGCACCATCCACTCCGGCAGTCCATTGTCAAAATTAACAAAGAGGGCCTCGGCAAATTTAGTCCACAAACAATTACATCCTTTAAAGCATTCCAAAAATTATTTCCAGAAAAGAATAGCAATATTCCTCTGGAAATAGTTTCAGAAATTTGGGTAAATGGGCATCATCTACTTCATAAGCAACCAAAATTTTCCCTGGAATCAATCCTTTTAGTCAGTAGAGTATTTTTTGGCACTTCGAACACAATCTTATACTGTTACTTGATAGTTTAACAAAGCTGAAAATCCACTCAATTGCACAATCTAGAATTGGCAGATGAAATGGTTTGAGTGGTATTATGGAATTCGTTTCTTTCTCCTTGAACATCAAAGTTCAGCCCATCTGCAAGAATTTCGAACACATATTTTAGTATGGTGCAGCATAATTCCAAGGTTGATCCCTTTGTGTATGATTACGCATGTGATGTACTACGCATTAGAAGTGTTCATCTCTATCCATCAATTTAGCTAGCAAACTTTATCCATGTCAAGTGGACCCATTTTGAAAAAGTATGCTTGTCCTCTTGAAGCCACCATTTCTGGTGGGGCATAGAGCCAAGAAATTCACCTTCTTTAAGTGCATCAGATACTTCTTCCATAGTCACGTTCAATGCCTTGAGAAGAATAGACAAATTCTGGGCTTTCTTTGGTTCAAGAAGCTGGACAAACTGGGGTGCAGCCTCCCGTAATGAATCTTTTTTATCACGTTTTTCCTTATCAGCAGGTACATAACCAAACAGAGTTTCAATCTTCTCCTCATTAAACCTGTGACATCGCTTGGCAGCTTAATCATGATCTATTTACATTCACATTGTACAGGACCAAAGAAGATGTTACTTACTGAAAGGATCCCGCTGAAAGTTGATTCCAGACCATCGCTTGATCACAACCAGCAGCAACTTTATCCCAGAAAAATGGCTTCAGCTTGGTCTTGGAAGAATCACCACCACCCTGATGACCACCTAATTTTTTGGCTGGAATGTGTGGTCCGCCAGGTGGTCGAGGACCTTTGGGAACTCCAGGAAGTGGGGGAGGTGGCCGTGGACCAGAACCACCAGCACCGGGCAGGGGTGGGGGTGGAGCACCTGCTTTATTACCAGGTCTTGGTGGTGGTGGAGGCCCAGGAGGTGGATTGCCTGCAACAGCAGATGGCTGTTTGGAAGGTGGAGGTGGAGGAGGGGGAGGGGCAGGAGGGCCAGCACTCGGTTTTTTCAGAGCAGGTGGCTCAGGAGTAGGAATGGGTTTGCCAGGTGGAGGCTTCAGAGGGGATGCACTAGAAGGGGTACCTGGAACCCCTCTTCCTGGAGGAGGTGGCAGCAAGTCATTAACCTTGCTGGATTGATTTCCATCTATGGTGCCTTGTAGAACATCAGATTCGACATTAATGTTGACATCCTCAGACGAGTGCTCTAGCTTAAGACTTGAGTTACTTCGAAATGATTGAGGACCATGGTATCCTTTCCTGGGAGAACTTCCAAACGAACGCGAAGAACAAGAAAAGCCTAACATAAGGGATAAGAACAAGATTAGAATCAAGCAAGTTGTTCACAGGAATTAGATGACAGATTATCCAATAATAGCTGACTACCAGATAAATCACTTTTCAAGCTCAGAAGGGGTCTCTGATCAGTCCGTGTCAATCCAGTGCCTTCCCCACCAACTTTCAGGCAGCATATAAAGACCAAGGCGGCAAGAATAGATGTGACCAATGCAGTCACAACTACAGCAATGATAATTTCCATACTGTGATCCTTTTTCTGTTTAGATTGTTTAGAGGAAAGCTTACGTTGGACTTCTGAACTATGAGACATTGGTGGAGAAAGGGGATATACTGGGGTGGCATCTGAGTGATGGTGCAAATGTGCCTGAGCAGGGTGTGGCATTGCATTGGAAGTAGATGGTTCAACAGCAAGGTTAGAGCTTAGGGCAGGGCTCAAGGTTGGTGTTTCCACCACACTCCTTGTCCGAAATGCCAATTTTCTTCTACAAATACCATGGTGGGGAAGCAATGACTTGAAATATTTGATGCACCACATAGGTCCACTATCTTCTCCATGCAAACAAAACGACAGATCATTCTTCTCTAGGCAGTCCAAAAGAGAGTCCTGGAAATCGGGATGAAGTGCTCTTATTAGTCTGTGAATGTCTTCTTTTGCAAAAGAGCAGCACTTTTTATCAGCACTATTGACATTAACATGTTTTGCATCAGGAAAGCAATGCTTGAGATCTTCAAAATTTTCATTCAAATTATCTGAATATTGCTTGCAGCTTATCCATAAAAGTTCTACCTGCAAGATAGAAAATTGGTTAAAAATATAAGTGAGCAGGTATGCCTGAACACAAGCATGAGCAGAGAAATTTGCTGCCCATGTTCAAGCAACAGATCAAGTTCCTGAGCATTGTTCACCAAGTAGAACAATGAAATGCCTTAGCTTTGTAGCAGAGCAGAAATTCAACTGTATCATTTGAAGATATTTTTCAGTTCAAGAAGTGCTTTCTACTTTCGTCAGAATGAGATCTTATGTGCTAAACAATAACAAGTCCAACCTTTAAACAAAAGCCACCATCTTTGTTTTCTAAAACCAACCTTTAAACAAAAACTAACATCTTTGTTTCCTAAAACTTTCATATGTTTTAGCAGGCAATTTATATCATCTCTTCTCCAACCAATCTAAAGCATTCTTCCATTAAGCTAATGCCAACAGGCAAAATAAATGAAAACTCTTCAATGTAAGCAACCACAAGTAACAAAGAGCTCCATTTCAAATACATCAACACGCAGAAGTCAAACTAAAACAAGGCACTAGCAAATTGGTTCAGAAGTTTTGCGTAGAAGCATGGATCATTTACCATATCTTCGCTGATCTCCCCGGTTCTCGGATCGACCAACTGGTTCAGAAACTTTTCCTTCCACAGCTGCCTGTTATCATTGCTGCCAACAGAAGATAGACAGAGCAGAGTCACCAAAAGAAGGAAGCAACTTGTTCCTATAACAACCATTTGTCCTCTTGTCACCTTCAGAAGCATATGAAGGCCTTCTCATTTCATAAATGCTAAATCCCCAACCCAATGATGGAACATTAAACGAAGGAAGCCATGGAAGTCGAATTGAGAGCTCCAGTTCATAACATTTTGCGCCAACGGGAAGAACCCAGAAAAATGACAAATCAATCAAGAACAACTATCTGCAGAATTCTGCAATGTGGATCTTAAAAACATTGATGGAACGTCAAAACTTGGAATTCTAATTCGATAGACCAAAGAGAATCCAGAAACATCTTTCCTGACAATGCCCAGAAAATCAAATAATTTGAATTTCTAGCAGGAACCCAATAATAAAACCAATGCTGAGAAGCATAAGAAGAAGAAGAAGAAGAAGAAGAAGAAGAAGAATTCGCGTAGAAAGGTCGAAGCTTTTCGCCTCTTCTTCAAATTTGCAGGGAAAATAAAAGATTCTTGATTACGAGGAGATTGAATTCGTAGAGTAGAGAACGCAGGACGTTAATGCATGGAAACGTTTACTGGGAAAAGAAAATGAGATTGAAATTGAGACATGAATATTTTCAATATTCTACAAATCGCAAATGACCAACCGGAAAACTGCTCCTCCGTTTTGCTTTTTTATTTTTCTTCTATTTTTTTCCTGCTTCCAATTAATAATATATATATTTTTTTAATCTGGATTTGTTTTGTATGACAGAGAAATTAGATTCAAGGCACCGTGTTCTTAGGGGGATTATGGGGTGATTATAAGGGGATTTTAACTATAAAAATTGATCAAAAAAATCAGGCCAAACAAACGATTAAAAAATATTCTTTATAAAAAGTGGAAAGTATTAAGAAAAAACCATTAAATTTTTCAGTTTTGCTCAGTATGACCACTGATCTTTATTTTTCCCAAGTGAACCATTGACGTTACTATCAGAATAGGGTACTATCTATCAAAATCTGGATCAAGACTTTAACAAACATATCCAAAAGGCAAAATGTACCCTAATTGCATCTGGAATGAATCTAAGGTCTAGCCACCATTGGCTTCAAAAGCCCTTTATTAAGACAATTAATGCTGCTAAAAGTTGTTAATTTGGGACTCCACTCAACCCAATGACTAGATCATTTAGGTTCACCACAATTCTTTATCATTGTTGATGCTCGGAGTCGGTCATCAGGTCTAGGTACTGTAACATGGGCTCTGAATGGAAATTAATGCTAATCCGAAACTAACAGAAGGGCAACTTTTATCCAACTTTGCCTCTATTTTAGAGGCTGAACGTCTCGCCATTCTAAGGGCAGTGAGTGCATCTACGAAGACATTATTATAAAAATATTACTCTATCCGTCCTATTAATCTTGCTTCATTTCATTTTTTAAGTAATTTATTTTACCATAGCATCCTTTAAATTATTATTTTAATTTTGTTTTTTCAACCTTCTTGATCAATGAGCAAAAAGTTCAAAGCGAGAACAGAAATAATATACTCCCTCCGTCCCGCATTGTTTGCACCATTTGTGTTTGGCACGTAAATTAAGAAATGATAAAATGTTGTATATTTTTCCCTTTTTACCCTTGATTTGTCCTTTTTCTCTCCCCACGTGCAACACCACCAAACCCGATTCAATCTTCAATTTCATCCACGCCTTTGATTCCGACTTCGTTTTGGCCAACAATTCCTTCCGTGATGTCACCCTTGCTGGTACTTCCCTCCGTACTTGTCGGGTCTCGTCATCCTCCGCGCCGCCTAGTGTGAACGACATCAATCATGGAAGCTGGGTTTGTCGTCCTCGATCTACGGCCGTCGTCCACGATCGCTTCATCGCTCCTCGCAATCCATCATCGTTCTCAATCTGTTGTCTTCCTCGATCGACCGTCATCCTCGATCCACCATCGTTTTCATTCCACTGCCGTCATCGATCGTCGCCGTTCTTGGCGCTGCATCGTTGCTTCCTGAATCTCGGCGGTTGTCTTGATCGTCGACAGCCCACAAGCAACAACGATCTTGTGGCCGGCCTTCATCGACCTCATCGCCTCATTGATTCAGCCTCCTCCGATCTCCTCCGCTTATCTCGATGATTCAGTCTCCTTTGATGTCATCGCCTCATCCGATCTCCTCCGATTTTTGCCTCCCCCAATCTCCTCCCCTCATTAATTCGGCCTCCTTCGCTTTTGTCCTTGTCTCCTACCTCTGCTTCGCAAGCTGCACGTCACCCGCCGTCCTAGTCTCCTTGCTCTGTTGCCCTGACCTCTTCACTCTGTCGCCTAGTCGGCCTGACCTCCTCATCCCGTCACTCGCCCCGATCTCCTCGCCTCATCACCTGCCGCCCTGATTGGCCAACGCACCCATGCTAGCAGTGGCCAACAAAAGGATCGGAGGAACATAACAAAAAACAAAACAAATGACAGTAGAGTAGATGGGAAAGGGTATAATTGTAAAATTATCTAGTAAAACTTACTTAAAAAGGAAATTGTGCAAAGTATTTGGTACAATCCAAAAAGAAAAATAGTACAAAAAATATGGGACGAAAGGAGTATAAACTTTTTTCTACTTTTTTAATCTTTGCGCCAAATCAAATGAAACAACATTAATGAGATGAAAAGAGTTCTATTCTTACAGATTGTCACTTCTGGATAAAATCGGCCCTCAACCCATTACAACAACTTTTTATTTTATTAGCTCAATAACATTCGTACAACCAAGTTCACTTCATTTGGCGCGCATCCAAAAGGACTTGCGCCGAGTAACTAATTTCCAAGGGTGCACATTACCTCGCAAAAAATTAACACTTGACCGGACCAACCCAGATCATGCAAGAAGAAACTCAGTATACCAGTTACTTGATTATTCATCGGTCATCACAACTATGGTTATTAAACTTCACTTTTCAAACTTAACAACCCGACAACCAGACCTCACATGCAGGAAAGAGTACTGTGAAGGCCCGACGAGTCGAACCTGAAAGGCTCTTCGAAAAGAGCACATCACAAATTGACGTGGCTGAGTTACGACTGCAATAGATTGGTAAGCAGCAAGGCTTGTACTTGCAAGAAAGGCTGCCACTTTAAACCCAGGCTGAACTTCTATTCAGGTCCTAGCTACCAGCAAGTGCTTCAGGCACACAACATTTGCCCAAATCACATCGGCTTTAGTTGATCAAATTATCAATAACTTCACTTTGGCCCCCAACAATGGAAACCAAAATGGATAAAAAACTTGTTCAATAAACCCTATCTCATTCAGCGAGTGGAAGATGATAATATTCACATCATTCAATATCCTAGGTACTAATACTACATCTCCACAAACATGGAAATAAAAATCACTAAAACCCTACCCAAACGAAACCCAACAAATAACTGATGTTACTAGGATCTAAAAGCACATGAACGCGAAGAAGATCAGATGGACCTCCATGGGAATCCATTTAGTCCTCATCACCGGCAGCCTTGGAGGTGCCAGTCTTCTTCGGGAGGAGAAGATTGTGGATGTTGGGCATCACACCGCCGTTGGCAATCGTAACGTCCCCGAGGAGCTTGCTCAGCTCCTCATCATTCCTCACGGCCAGCTGGATATGGCGTGGAACAATGCGCGTCTTCTTGTTGTCACGAGCTGCGTTCCCAGCTAGTTCAAGAACCTGAGCGACCAAAAACAAGACCGAGTTAGCAAAATCAGAACTTTTTAAGAACTAAAAAACTAACTAACTAATTGAATCACCTAATCCAGTTACTTAACATCCAAATTGGAAATATACTCCCATGTTTCATTTGAGGAGAACCATAATTTAAGATAAAATGGAGCCCAATTGAATTAGGGGAAAGGCAGCCAGATCCAAAACGAACAAAACTATCCACTAAGAAACGATGTTGAAATGGGATGCCCAGAAAGAAAAAAAAGCTTCAAACTTTCTGCGAGTAACCGATGAAAAGATGAACAAATTACGAACCCTAGATTTCAAAAGCAAGTGCTATGATCCAAAATTGACTTCCGAAATTCAAAGCAAATTAAAGTGGCAACCAAAAAAATTGAGGAATCAGCTAAATTTCTCGATCAAATAAATTTGAAACCCTAGAATTTCCCGAAAGCCAAATCTCATCAAAATCACCCCTGCATCAATTACTCGTCAAATTCAATCGATTAAACCCAGAAGAGCAAAAATCAATCGCACCTCAGCAGCTAGATACTCGAGAACTGCCGCGAGATAGACCGGAGCACCGGCACCAACCCGCTCGGCGTATTTTCCAGCTTTGAGGAAACGAGCGATACGACCGACTGGAAACTGGAGGCCGGCCTTGCTGCTCCGAGACATCGCCTTCTTGGAAGCGCCGGAACCGAGAGTCTTGCCCCTACCGGCCATCGAATAAGCTCTGGGAATAACGAAAGAGGAGATGGCTAGAGCGACGGAAGAAACAACTCGGCTTCGCGAGAACAGGGAAAGTAAGCTTGAGAATGGGAAAGAATCGGTCGTTTGGCTTAAATAGTGTGGAACGGCCCACGGAAACCAATAGGAGGAGTTCACGCGGATCACTGATGTTTACCGTTGGATTGAGTAACAACTGTACGGTCTCGATCTATCAATCAGCTAGCTTTTCAGGGGTAGGTATACAGTGCGTGTCTGCCTTCCATACACTGGCTATGCGCTCGGGAAAATGGGTAAATTTACCCTTAATGTTTGCTCTGAAGGGAATATTTTACCATTCACTTTTTTGTTTTGCAATCATACCACTTGAGGTGGGCATTTCGTTTTTTTTGTTTGGACCGAACTGAATTAATCAGTTAAATCTATTTCCAATTTTTTACCATAAGAAACCAAATTAATCAGAATAGTTAGAAAAACCAATTAAAACCGAAACCGAAATAACCAAGCTTAATAGAAACCACAATAAACCTGAAGAAAAAAAAGCCACATATTTCAGCAGTTGATAGCACTCCAAGTTTACAAGGCAAGGGACCAATAATTATACAGTAACTTCCGATTAATTGAATGTTGAGCACCTCAAGGTAGGACGTTAGGTGAAAGATTTCTCAAAAATTACTGTCCAAAACAAAACTTAGATCAATTGAGGATACAATAGTAACTGTGAACAATATATAATCAACCATTATGAAACAAACTGAGAAGCCCAAGTTTTATTAAGAATAATTCAAAATTACAAGTGGGTGTGGCAAGTTTAAGTCTACAAAAGCAAATACTCCCTTTATCCCATATTCTTTGCATCATTTAACTTTTTCATATAGTTTGATTTGAATTTATTTATATTAGTATTTATTAAAAAAAAATTAAAAAAAATATATTTAGAAATTATATGTCTTGATTTATCATTCTTATATAAAATTTCTTCATTTATATACTAAATGTTAAAAATAAAAAATTATAAACTAATTACTAAAAATAAATAATATAAAAAATATAGAACAGAGAAGTATCATAAAAAGCTATAAAAAAATCACCTCGTGCAAAGAGTAGGAGAAACCCCTAATGAAATAGTGCATCTAGTCGACATCAAGCACACAAAATTGCCAGAAAAAAAATAGGAAGAGAGAGAGAGAGAGATTACAAAGAGCAACAAGACACCAACAGCAACTAAGGATCGTGGGTGACCAAGGTCACAAGCGGGGTTTTATCTTTCTTGCTCTCCTTCAAATATAGCTTCTCTTCCTTCACTATTTTTAGGCCAATTCATTTTATCTAAAGTCAACTAATTCTTTTTATTTTTATATTTTTTTACTTGAAACCAATTTCATTTGAAAGCTAATATTATGTAAATACAATAATCAATTTGGAAGTAAATTTTTAGGATGTTTTTAAATTTTTATGAATTTTTCTTTTTTAAGGTTGGAAACTAGAAAAATTCATAAAAATTTAGTAAGATTATAAAAATTATATTTTTAATTGATTATTGCATCTAAATAATATTAAATTTTAATTAAAATTAATTTCAAGTAAAAAAAATATAAAAATAAAAATAAGTCATTTTATAGTCAATTGACTAAAGTTAAAACGAATTGGGCGAAAAACTCTATTTTCTCTCCTCATGCTTTGACTCCATATCCTCGGTTTTGATTTTCAACTTCAATTTCTCCTCTCTAACTCTCTCTCTTCTTTGCTGATAACTAATTCAAATAATTTCGGCATCACAAAACCATCTACAACAAAAATGAAGTTTCAACTCGACACTTCCCTCCTTTAAGCAAAAACCTAAAATTATCAAGCTAATTATAATAATTATAATAATTAATTTTATTTAAATTTATATCTATCAATTAATATTAAAAAAACTCAAAGATGGAGCTCCTGAAAGGAGACTAAAAATGTCAGTCACTTTTTTACTTTTATCTTGTAGTGTAAATTGCTGCAATAGTTACATGCCGCCTAGTCCCTGTGCCAATGCTCATAGCCGGTGATGGATGGTCTTTTCCAGCTTCATGCAAGGAAACCTCATTATTTTAGAAACTAAAACTTCTATTTTCTCTAAGATGGATACACATCTCAAAAAAATTATAATGCTAAATTGATCTAGTTGGAATAATTGAGCATAAAGGACTATAAGATATTTAGTTTTAGAGTTGAGTAAGGCTATGAGTTGAAAGCCTGTTACAAGTGATGAAGTGATTCGTTAAATGGTCAATCTTATCACTCTATGAGCTAGCGAGGCACATAATGAAAAATGTGCCCACAAAAAATCAATTTAGGGGCTATTTAGATAACACAAACTCCAATTTGTTTTATTTTATTTTTCTAGTGATTCAAACTCATCTACTCGACACTAACCAAACTCCTCAAAAGCAACCAAAACATTATCAGAATTCAAAGAATCATTCCTCTGTGTTTTCTTACTCTGCTTTCTCGATTCATCAAAAGATTAAAATTGTTCTTACTTCACTTGAGCTATCGGTATACCGTACATGAGTTAGAGATTTTTTTTTTATTTTACATCAATTTACCATATACATAAATGTATAAAATAATAAAATATAATTAATACATATATTTTAACATAAATATTGATGTTATTTTATTTTTATTTAAAAATTAAATTTTAGTTAGTAAATAATTTTAACATTATTGAAATTTGAAAACTGTTATAATTCTTTTTTTTTATTTTTTTGATAAATAAAACAAATTCTTTTTCCGGCCAGAAAAAGAAATTAGAGATTATTGAAGCAATTTACCCAGTGAATTTTTTTATAATTAAATAATAAAATTAATAATAAATCTTTTGTCGATTGATAAAAAAGAGACTAAAATCAAGCACATGGGACAAAAAAATAAAAAATAAGGCGAAAAGGTGAAAAGAATGAAACAAAAATTACGCTCCATGAAAAATGAAACAAGCTTCAAAGTAGAGAAACAAAATCTCGATGAAAAACCAACACGAGTTGTTCAAGTGCAAATGACTTGTGCAAATGACTTGGGCCAATTAAGCAACATTTTTAGAGTTCAAATTTTTGGGGTTGTGAACAAAAAGTGCCATGTTGGGAGAAGTCTCCACTTCTAATGTCTAACTATATCTCGAGGATTAATCCCTACCGCTCGTGGCACAGATATCAGGAGATCGAAAAGAGAAAATCTCAACAAAAATATTAGCAAAAGGCGCAAAAAAAAACTGCAACTCATTTAAATGGAATAGAAATTTCAATCGATGAAAAATAAAATTAACTATATAATCAAACGAGTTTTCTTTTGACTCATGCATTGCAAAAGTCCAATTTATTGTGTTATTTGATGTAAATATAGCAAAATAATCATTAAATAATAAAATTTAGACACAAATAGAAAAAATATTAGAGTTGTAGTAATTTAAATTGAGTTTGATCATTGATGCAAAAAAACTCTCCCATGAAAGTGTAAAAAAAAAGGGGCAAAATTCATATTTGGTTCCTTAGCTATATGGTTTGTCCTAAAATAATCTTTTAACTCTAAAAGTGGCTATTGAGATCCTCTAACTCTCATATTGAGTTCAATTTGAGTCCCTCTAGTAAGTTTGGCTGTTTTTCCTAACGAAAAATACATACTTAGGCAATCAAAACCCTTTGGTTGGTTCCACAATGGCACATTGGCAACCTGACTTAAAAGGTTAATTAATTCAATCTTCCCCAATCTTCTTCATGTTGGCAACTTTCCTTTGCCGCCCACAGACCATTGCTACTTCACTCAGCGTTCTCGACCTCTGCTGCCGGTGAGACCCTCTCCATTTTGATCGCTTCTCTTCTTCAAGTCGATAACCTTCTTCTCACCCTTCTCCTTCATGCCTCTTTCATTCTTCTCTGATTTTCCGATTCTCCAAATCTCCTTCAAGATCTTCCCCAAATCTTTTCCAATTTTTCGATTCTCCTTCACCCCATTGGATCTAAAATGGCATCAACAAGTTCGGTGACAGTTCGTGTGACTAGCCTAACTAGGGCTGCTAATTTGAAGAAGCCTTTTGCTTCTTCATTCCCTTTCGGTAAACCTTCTTACTGCCACGTTCATCGAAATTTGGAACCACCTTAGTGACTCTGGATGGAGAAAATGTTGTAGATTTAGGATTCGAGAGGCAGGGCTAGCGATTCGAGCACGTCGGCAAGCTAACGATTCAGCACGCTAGTAATGGTCTAGGCTTGCTTTAGTGAAAGCACAGTAGAATAGGCCCACTTTGTAGAATTGGCCAGCAGCTCCATTGAACGGCTATGAAAATCAACGAAAAGAGGCATAAAGAATCGCACCGGCCTTCGATTTCAGTTACACACAGATTTCCTCTGTGCGATTTCCTCCTCTGTAGATTTCCGTTTCCATCTTCGATTTCCTCCTCTAGTTGACTGCCTTCACCACCGTCTCCAGCCTTCCGCCTCCATCCAGTTCGTCTCCATCTCTGTTCATTGTCTCCAGTTGTCCCTTCCACCCTCAAAAGCCAACACTGCCGTCTGCTTGGGGTTAATCTCCTCCATCTTCAATGTTGACAATTGGGGCTAATCCATGTTTTAAGTCCCTAGATTTTGTGTTTGTATGAGTTTGGGTTTAATTTTTCATTTTTGTGCAAAATAGTCACCCATTTTAGTTTAAGCGGAAGCCACGTGGTATTATATGTGCCATGTAAACAAGTTCCATCCAAAACAATGGCTCAATTGACGGATGAGACTCAAATTGAACAAGATACTTGAGTTAGGGGATGTCAATGGTCACGTTTGGAGTTATGGGATCATTTTAGGACAAATCGAATAGTTAAGAAACCAAATTTGAATGTTACCCAAAAATATATGATAGAAATAAATCGTCTCAAAAGATAGCAACCAAAGATTTCCCTTAGAAAATATATATAACTTTATGAAAAAAAAAGTGATATTTAAGCATTGGCATTAATGAAGTTTAAGATCAATAGAGCAAATAAAAAAAATATAGGTATTAAGTTTAACAATGACTTAATGAAGGGAAAAAAAATAAAAAGGAGAAAAAAGGACCAAAAAGACATACATATAGAATTTAGAACTAAAATGAAAAAGATATATAACTGAAAAAATAAAGATCAAGCAAAAAATAAATAAATAGCGTCACTATTCACAAATAGTGCTAACCCAATGGCTCCCTTAATTTTTTTTTTTGCCAACCACTTTCCTGGGTCACTCTATACCTCCTATATGCTGAAAGCCCAAAAAAGGCATTATTTAACTTAGCAATTAGTGTTAAGCGAGGTTTATGGTGCCACATTAATGGTTTATGTTTGCGATCACTGCTTAGATTAGTGGAAGCATGTTCGAACACACTTCATCTAAAAAATACTATGATGGTTTCGTACTTTGAAAAGTGTGGCATCATAGAAAGATGGAGAACCTTTTTCGTGATATAATTGAAAAATATGCTTTTAGCCCCTGCAATTTTGGTCTCCTGCAGTAGTACCAAATTTTTCAGATTTGCAAATCCTGTCATTTTCATCATTTTGTCTCAGCTCCAAAGTTGAGGCATGATCATGAGATAGAAAAGGACAAGGGCCAAAAGGGATGCAAACAAATATTCGAGGATCAAGAACAAGGATCGCCCGTCACCAAGGAAAATGCGAAAAAAAAAAAAAGAACCCGGCATACTTTTGTGTAAAGAAGGGGGTCTAATAGCCAAGTGGGCTGAATTTGGCCAAAAAACTTATTTTTATTCATCTACAATAAATTTAAGTTCATCTTTAGAAATATAGTTATAAAAGCGGGCTAAATTTGGCTAAAAAAATCTATTACCATTCATCTACGGTAATTTTAAGTTCATCTTTAGAAATATAATTATAATATGAACAGAACTAAAAGAAATTAAAAAGTTTGATGAGTTTCAATGAAAAGAGAATAATTCAAGGGCCTAAATTCATTTTTCATCCAGGACTTAATTGACTTAGGCATCTTGCCCCTAAACTATGAATTATATCAGTTTACCCTACGAATTATGAAAACTAGGGCGATTTGCACTTTCTAATGGGCCATTTTACCATTTTGCCCATTTAACCATTGACTGAATCAGTAAGTTAGGGGGCAATGTGTCCCATTTTTTGTAGTTCAAAAAGTGAGTTTATCTTAGCCATAATTCAGAGGCAACAATAACAATGTTAACATAGAAATTTCTAGATGTTCCCAGCACATCTACTCCCCATTCACCAGCGTTATGCTTTCCGTTTAGTTTAATTTTTTTTTTTTACAACTAATATGAACGTAATAGATTTTAAGAGAGCTGGATGATTTTGTGTTTATTTTTCAAATTTTTTTTCGATAATTTTTAGTTATGGTAATTATCACAAGGAATCTTTTCTTTATATTTTTTTTTTACGCTTCAAACTTTGTGCATTCAAACTTCTTCACTTTTTTTTCATTCATTCTTTTTTTGAATCACACAACTTTTTTTTAGAACACTAAATACGGTAACTAGCATATATGGTAGTTTAATGTATCTTTTTTTTTCTTATAATAAACATTCAATTTGGTAGATCATTATATCAATTTCCTAAAATAGAAACTTATTTTGATTTATCAAGAACCTAATTTAATACAATTACAACTTAGCTTCATACAATCAGAACTCAATTTTATACAAGAGGAACTCAGTTTTACACAATAAGAACTCCACACTTTTTAATATAATCTTAGTTTTGTACAATAAGTAACCAGTTTTATACAACATAATCTTAACTTCATTCAAATCATATCAATTTCATACATTGGGAACTTAATTGCATTTGTAAATTGCCTTCAAGCTCTATTTTCTCACCAATTAAAACTAGTTGTATCATCACATTTCTCTTGATAAGAACTTATAATCAACTCCCCAATTGGAATTCCTCCATACTCTGAACAAGTGTTAATTAGAACCATGCTAATAATGCATATCGATTATGTACTTATAACCAAGGTGTTAAATGACATTACTGCTACGTATACCATACCACAAATTTTTAAGGTATACTGGATGATATAGCATGTTGTATACTGTTACAGTTAAAAAAATTAAATGATATAATATTATTTTAAGATGACATAAATTCAATAATTTTTTTTTGCACATTTTATATATATTCTAATTTTTCTCATCATAATTTGTCAAATATAAATAAAATATATATGTTAGAAGATATTTTTTTATACAAAAAACATAAAAAAAATGCTATATGTATAGAGAAAAATAAATAATACTAAGAAAGAAACTAATTTGTTGATATAAGAGAAAAGTAATTCTTTAATAATAATAATATATTTTCTAATACCACATTAAGTTCCTAGGTGGATCAAAGTAACCATTAAATTTTTATGTTAACTAAGAAAAGTAACCAAAAGAATAAAAGTAAATATTTATTTTATGATATGTGTATTAATTATATTTTAATGTTTTATATATTTATAATATTTTGATGTAAAATGACAAAAAAAAAATCTCACATTCATTTGTAAAAAATAAAATACTGCAGTGCGTATCTCATGGTATTTACAGTATACCGCATTTTTCAGACAAAAAATGTATACAAAAAAGTGATCATTATGCGAAATACCACGATATAACGCGCGATAAAACAATAAAATGTAAAAATATTTGTACCATATATCACTTACTCACGGTAAACGGTATACCATGGCATTTAACTATATGCCTATAACCATCACAAACATGCACATAGTACACAACACAGGCTACAATGAGAACTGTACTAATGCATATCAGTTATGTACATATGGATATTAGTTCTGTACCTGTAACAATCACAAACATGCACATAATGGATAACATAGACTACAATACAAAACATGCTAACGTATATTAGTTCTGTACATATGTATACCAGACCAGTCCCGTACATATAACCATCACATACATTAACATAATAGAGACCATATGTTACAATCAAAACCATACTATGGCATATCAGTTTCATACCTATGCATACCAATTCTTTACCTATACATCCAACTACAATACTTATGTAATCCAGTTTTATTACATAGTGCAAAACTATACAAGTGTAAATCAGAAACATACTAATGCATATCAATTATGTACTTATAACTATCACAAACATTCACATAATAGAACCATAGGTTAGTCCTACAAAACAGACGACCATACCTATGCAACCCTGTTTCGTGCTCTACACCTTTATTTTCATACTAAATCAGCGCAAACATCAAAGTGAAATTTAAAAAAAAAATTCAACAAACAAACAAATATAACCACCGTAACCAACTCTTGATTCACAATTTCAAACTAACCATCCTCACATTGATATGTATATTCACAACAAACAAAAATAATCTACTAACTAATTTATACTACAGACTTTCATCCAGTAGCATCATAAGAGGAATCTCACACTCAAACACCAAAAAATGAAAAATCCATACAGTGACATCAAAATTAATTTTCCTTCACCAAAACAGCAAAATCAAACCCATATCCCAAAAGACTTTCATACAATCACAATATTTCTTCATGCATTCTACAATCCTGAGAGATTTGTATGATTTGGGGAAATAATCCCTTAATTTGCACGCTTTCCTTTCGTGTTTTGTAACTGGTAATGGACACAATTGATGCCGTTATAACCTCTGTTTATTGGTGTGTAAACACCGCATATTTATAGTTAAAACTCTAGTTTGATTGTACAAAATGGATTTAGACGTAATTGAAAAATAAAATCAAATTTGGCAAGCGTTTAAAGTTAGAAGAAAACAAATTGTGATCAGCATTCGGTTAAATCTGAATAAACTGAAAAAACAGAATGGACTACGGTTTTCCAATTCGGCCTATTCAGTCGAAACCAAGAAGTTATAACTTATAAATCGGTTTTAATTCACTAGGCCTAGTTGATTAATGGGTACCCAAATAAATCGAATTTTTTTTTCTTTATTCCAAAATATTTGATCGTTTGATTTTTCTACGCAGTTTTTAACCTTTTAGGAGGTCATATTTTTTAATCCGTTTGCAGAAACAATAAATTATAAACGGTGATGAATAGTATTGTTTTTACACCGTTCCTCACTATTTATCATTTTTTTTGTATGCAAACGGATTAAATAATATGATCCCCTCAAAGTGTGTAAAAAGGTCAAAACGTCCACCAATTTGGAACGGAGCATTCACACATTTTGGGCTTCTTTCCAGCTAGCCCATAGAGTAGCCCTTTAGTTTAACAGATATAGCCCATATTTTAGGCCCACTTCTACCTCGTGTTTCGTCACGTCGTCTCTTTTTTCTGATGTGCTTTCGCCTTCACTTTTTGTGTTTACTGATAAATTACTGCCTTCTACTTTGTTTTCTGCTCATCTTCCATACACATGCTTCGTTCCATGGCGGGCTTCCTTTTAGTGACTACCTTGTAAAATTTCTTTACTAGGGGTTTTAATGAACGCCATTTACGATTGGATATGATTGGTTTTCAAAGCACTTAGATTATTATGAAATATATGAAGAAAAAGGTGCTCCGTGCAAATTATGCAACTTTAATTCCATTGTTCATCCTTTTGGGCGTAATGCATGCCCTTTTTATGGGTTAAGACGTAAGAGGGTAATTTGACTGAGTTGTAAGGGCCAGATCATCCGATTCAACCAAGTTTGGGAGTTATAAACACATGTATAGGGTGATCAAAATGTAACTATGTTTAGGAGTGAAAAAAGAACAAATAGCTTACACTTGATTTGAGTTCGGCTGATATTTAAAGCTCGTTTTTTACTCATTCAAACTACTTCCAAGTAAAGCTTAAACAAAATTTCAAGTTTGATATACAATTTAAATAAAACTCAATTGATTTATTACTCATTGCAATTTTATTTTATTCCCTTAATTTAAGTGAATAACTCGAGCTCGATTGGTTAAAAACCTATTCATGACTTGTTCAAATTATTTTCAATTAAAACATAAGCAAAATATTCAGTTTGATAGATATTTCAAGCCTAATATAATTATCATATTACTCTACTTGGCTCGGCTTGTTTTCAGCTCTATATTCACTAGTAAAAAATGATCATGTTTTTCAAATGGCCACTTCTAATGGCTGTTATAATTTCTTAATCATAGGATTTGTTCTTAATCACTCCTATAATTTCTAGGTTCTAATGCATGAATCATGAGTTTCTAAAATTTTTTAATCTATTTCTATCAAGAATTAGACTTCCTGGTGTTTACATTTATCACTAAGTTCTGTTATTTCTCTCTTAAATTATTAATTTGCTACTGACATCATGATTAAAATAAACGAAACAAGGTCGGCCAGGCTCAAAAACGCCAAAACACTTCTCCTCCTTGCGAGCATCAATCTTTTTCCCTTGTCATATTTGGGCCCTTACACAATCAAAATCAAAATTAAACAAAACATAAAACTGTCTTATCTAATTACAGCATTTTCTCCTAACAACCCCACACTTCCTAACTTCTCACACTTAAACACCAACATAATTAAATTTTCTCCATTATAAAATCCCATATATCATTCGATATGATTTTTTATGAACGGCAAAGAAAAATAATATTAACAATAAAATATGCTACAAAACATCTAGTTTCAGGAAGACACTAGAACAAGCCATCATAACAAACTCCTAACAAATATAGAAACCTACCTCGATCTAACTCTCAGAACCCAAAATCCAATACTAAAACTCCTTGAAGAGCCAATTCATTTTAACTTAAGTCAACTGATTTTTTTTTTACTTTTACATCTTTTTTTCCCTAAAATTAATTTCATTTAAAAGCCAATATTATGTGGATACAATAGTCCATTTGAAAGTAAATTTTCAAGATATTTTCAAATTTTTATGAATTTTTCTTTTTTTAATGTATTAAATTAGAAAAATTTATAAAAATTTAATAAGATTACAAAAATTTTATTTTCAATGGATTATTGCAGCTAGCTACATAATATTTTCTTTTAATTAAAATAAGTTCCAACTAAAAAAGATGTAAAAAATAAAAACAAATCATTTTGTAGTTAATTGACTAAAATTAAAATAAGCTTGTGCTAAAATTACAAATACCCCAACCAACCTGTACAAAAACCATATACAATATAAGTCATAGACCCAAGAGTTACAACATTCGAGACCTAGAAAAAGAAAATACCATATACATTCGATACGATTCTACGATTTGGGATACCAAAAATAGTTCCTAGTGAAATCCCAATTTCAACCATTTTGATCTAGATTTATATGTCATGGTTGTCTTACCAGTGGAGATGATCTCCCATGACGAAAGGTGAAAACTGCAGAGAGATAGAATGAAAGAGTGAAAATGCCATGCATGAAGCAGAATACTCCACCAATGAAGGGAATGTAAAAAAAGTGTTGTTGGTCGTCTAAGATTCTGCACGACCCTCCCAGCTTGGAGCTCTCTATCGCTCTCATCAACAAAATGGGAAACCCAGCAGCCGCTACAACCCTGTCAAATATTACAGCTCATGAAAGGAAGTATAAATTGAACAACCTAGCATAAACATGTGCAAAAAAAAAAAAAAAAAAAAAAAGAAGAAGAAGAGAAAATCAAAATTTTCTTGAACTTTGAGATAAATCATTACTTTTACTTTTTTTTTTTTGTCAAGACTTAATTGTCTTTCATTTTTTTTCAGAAAATGAATGTTACTGCTAATTTTATATCGTTCTCAACCTTTTCCCTAAGATGGGGCCAAATACTACTATTTTTGTGTATGAAAGAACAAGCTACTCACAACATCTCTAATTTTTTTTACAATATTTATTATTTTTAGTTGTTTTAAATCTCTTTAACATTTTTATATTTAGTAAGTTTCTTTACTATATTATCCTTTAAATTATCATTCTAATATTTATTTTTTTCTGTCTTTCTTAATTAAGTGTAAAAGATGAATGAAAAAAGTGAAAATAATATATCATTTTTTAATCTCCATATCAAACTCAAATATTTCAAAAAGAAAATTAAAAACGGATGTAATACTATTTTTGCTCCTTAATTTTGATACAAAGGGATAAGTTCTTCCTGCAATGAGACATAAACGTACCTTGTAAGTGCAGCAATCAGCATCAAGTTTCCCTTGATATGATATGATAAAGGTAACCAATTATATATACTTCTCTACCTTTTCTGTTTTTTTTTGGAAAATTTACTCAATTATATATATGCCTTTTCTTTTCTATACTCCGAAACATTTTACAAGTGTCGAAAGTTAGAAGATAATTTACCTAAAAAATAAAAAAGAATGCCAACTTATTTAAAATCTAAAAGATATCCGAACAAATTTAAAGGACATTATAAGGGAAAAATGTGTGGTGTAGGAGCTGAAATCCCGAATGTCTCCTTCGCCACTCCATCAAACAGCCGGGGACTTCTCTGTTTTGTCGTGGAAAATTTTACGGTAAGGTAATTTCTGTCATATCATATCAAAGGACACTTGATGCTGATGGTTGCACTTGCATGGTGGTTTCCTAATTAAAAACTGGCATTCGCCCGTCATTTTCAAAGGAATCTTTTTTTCAATCTGGTTTGTGATGCCGCCTAACGTGGCAAAATCTTAAAAAATGGCACGATTAGAAACAATTTATTACATTATTTACATTCACCTTTTTTTCTTTTTTTTAATCTTGCAATTTTGTTTGTTCGTAAATACTATCTTACAGATGGGATCTTTTTCCCCTTTCTGAAACAATGAGGGACACATGCTTTTGTTTTTTATTTTCCTGGTCGCTTGCCCAAAGAGTGAAACTTTGGGTTTGCTTCTTCATGAAATAAGTCAGTAGATTGCTTAAGTTTATTGGACTTTTTCTTCTCATAAATTTTATATCAAACGTCTAGTTCCTTATTCATGAGTAAGAAAAACTTGTGCACGGTTTTGTATGATATGATTTCACGATATTTTTTTATGCCAGCACTTGAATCATTTGAGGATTTTTAGATTTGCAATTCTCAGTTTGTTGGTGAAAGAAGAAAAGGTCGGTCACTTTTGGAGCCAAGCATTAAAATTTATTTCGCTTTCGGTCTTGTGTACTAGTTACTGAATAAATATAAATGTAGGTGAAAAGCGAAAAATTTGAAATAATAATAAAAAATTCAGTTTTTGGTTTTCAATTAGGATAGCAAAATTGTGTGCATATATTTTCCAACCTCAAACATCTATCACATGTTTCAATGTAAACACACATTTCAATTATATAATAATTATTTATAATCCATTTCAAATCCAAACATCACATACATATACATAACAAACATTTATCACATACATAATTCATTTTAAATCTCAAATATAAATATTAGTAAAAAAAAAATAGTTTGTTTGGTTAACTAAATATTAATTAAAGCAAATTGAAAAAAAAAATTGAACTTGTATATCAGTGTTTGGTAACAACCCAAAACTGAAAATACACCTAAAAGTGGCAGCCAAAAGCTGAAAATTATTTTATGATTATTTGGTTATTTCATTTAGAACCAAAATTTCGATCACCCTTAATAGTAGCACTCTTTAACCAAAAAATTTGATGGGAGTGGAAGCGTATTTTTTAATTCAATTTACTTATAATAAATTTCATTTAAATTTAATATTTATCTAATAATTATATGAATTATATTTTTATATAACTTATATTTATTTATTTAGAACTAATATATTTTAAATTTTTTTGGATTTTTTTATTATTTTTATTATTTTTTTGATGCTAGGAAGGGGAAAAGGTTAATAAAAAATTCTATTTTTTAAAAATATAATTCAATTTATTATTGAATAAATAAATTATTAAATTTTTTTGAAGTAATAAAGTAATAAAGTATTAAATATTAAATAATATTGGTTCTAGAAAAACATGAAACAAAATTAAAAATATTCTATTTTGTACTTGGTTTTTTTTTTACACTTAATGGTACATAATATTATTCATAGGTGCCTAATTTTAGTTCATGAATGTTTAATTTCATCAAAATTTTGAGTATATAAATTGATGGGCATTATACTATCTCATTTAAAAAAAAAATCTGAAAGCATAGTTTAATTATTTTTGAAAAATTGTTTTCTAAAACCTTTCATGTCAAACAAGCATACATTTTTTTTGACAAAAAAAATGCTTCATTAACAAAATCAAAGCATGCATCCACCAACTAATTAGGGAAAGAGGAGCCCCAATTTATTTTTTCCCTAGATCGGAGGCCTTTCCTAGTCAAGACATGGGTAACTTCATTTAAAGTTCTCTTAACATGACTAAAAGAACAAACCTAAAAGAAACTATTTGGGACTGAGATATGTTGCATCCATATTAATCCTACACAGGTGCTCAACTAGCGGAAACCACCTATTATACTCAGCCCAAATATGGTCAGTTGATGCCGAGTATGTGGTTTTTGTTAAGGCTCAATCAACCTTTTGATGGAGCGAGCTACCTTCTCCTAGCTTTGGTTAAAGGATTCATTCACTATAGTATTTTGATTATGCCATACAAACTAGCCGATGGTAGCCATAAGTAATGCTTGATCTTTCTTCCTCTCCAACTAAGCTTTCAAATCTTCCTGCCAATATGATGAAACATGAAGTAGTTCAAGCTCCAAAAGACTACATGCCTAAACTGAAAATAGGCAAGAAAACAGGAAGCGCTCCACTGACTCCTTATGATCCCTACAAACCGAGCACTTTCGCTGTACCTCCATGCCCCTCGCTCGAAGGTTGTCTTTGGTTATAAGAGCTTCCACACATAAACGCCAGAAGAAAAGTTGAACATGAGGAGATAGCTTAAGGCTTCAAAGCCACTTCTAAAAATCTGATTTAATCAGTAGGTTACAGTTGTATAAGAATGCATAACCCAAGTAGTAAGCCGATTTCACAAAGAACCATCAATTGTCCTTCATTCCCTAGGTAGGCTCGTCCTCATGGAACCTTAAAACCAATAAGATAGCTTTCACAGTTGTCGCGTCCAAAGGATACAACAAAGCATTAGTCACCTCATACTTCCACTGGATAACCATATGATTGATAAGGTCTGTTATTCTCCACCATTTCGGGCAAAGGATTGGTACTATAACGGGTTTAGAGTTTGGGCTTGGTAACCAATTATCTGTCCATACCGAGATGTCCATACATTTTCCAACTCACCAGTATAAACTTGTTTCAAACAATATCTCTATCCATAAGGACGCCTTTGTAAATAATGGATTTATTGTTTGATTTTGGAGCTTGGAGAAAAGAGGATACTAGATTGTACCTACCTTTAAAAACCCCGGACACTAGCCCTTGTAGGTTGCTCATCAACCTCCAAGCTTGCTTAGCCAACATGGCAAGATTAAATGTCACCACATCCATGAACCCTAGGCCTTCCTCGCATTTTGGTAAATGCATGTAACTCCAAGCACACCAAGCAATTTTCTTTCCTTTAAAGTTAGAAGACTAGAAAATTGCATTGCCAAGGATTGCAATTTTTTGTAAATTTTCTTCGGGATCAATAGGCAACTCATTAAATGGGTGGCCATTGACTAAACTACAGCCTTGATAAACAAACACCTTCCAACCAAAAAAAGGATGAAATCTTTCCAATTAGCCAATTTCTTTTTAACCCTTTCAATTAAGGAGTCAAATTGAGTGGTTTTTCTCCTCCCAAAAAGCCAAAGAAACCTGAGATATCTATCCTCCTTCAGACATGAGCACGTCCCTAATAAATCCGTAATAGACTTCCTGACATCTTGCCCGCAGCTAAGGGTAAAGGAGAACAGATGATTTTCACATATTAACCATCTAACCCGAGGCATGCGCCTAAGGTGCTAGAATCACTAACAAGTGCCTTACAACCATTTCTTTTGCTTGATAAGCAAAATACTATCATTCACAAAAAGCAAGTGAGACATACTTGGGGTTACCCTGCTGATGGTCACTCCACTGATTAAATAATTCAGCTTCACATGATGAAGGAAAGAGGATAACCCTTTTACACAGAATAGAATATATAGGATGATAGAGGGTCACCCTGCCTTAGATCCCTAGAAGGATGGAAAACCTTAGAGTCTTAGTCATTTATAAGTACTGAAAATCGGTGTAGACTCTACACAACTCATTACTAGGTTAATCCATCTCACCAAGAACCCCAACTTAAGCATGGCAGCCATCAAGAAGCTGCATTCCACCCTATAATAAACCTTAGTCATATTAAGCTTCAAAACCATTGCACCTCCCTCTCCCTGTTCAGTCTTGTGGATATGTTAACAAGTTTCAGGGCCACCAAAGCATTATTTGTAAGAAAACGTCCTAAGAGAAATGCACTTTGGTTTTCAAATATGATCCAAGGTAGAATGGGCTTTAACCGATTGGCTAGTACCTTTGATATTGTCTTGTAAAGGACATTACATGAGCTAAAAGGCTGGAAATTAGTCATGGCCTTAGGGTTGTTTACTTTCTGAATTAGCACGATACATGGATTATTTAGCTCTTCTCGAACAACTCCATTATTTAAAATGAACACAACATACTCGGTAACCTCCTTGTTTAATATATGTCAGTACTTTCGGAAAAAAAAAATAAGAGGTAAACCTTCGACCTTGGGGATTTGGTCGAGTACATTTGAAAAAGAGCAACTCTCACCTACTTAGTGATGAACGATCTCATCAAATCCTCAAGATTTCTCATGATTTTCTTCTTAACATTTCTTTCATTCTTTACTATTGATTTATAATAACTGTGAATTTTCATATTCGACTGGATGAGAAAGAAATGAAGGCTTTCAAACAATAGAAATAAGAGACAAACAATAGAAAAATGAGAGAAACATAGGCGTTCAAGCTAAAAAAAAGATAGTCCTCATAAATACCCAGTTTGAGGTTCTTGGAGAAGAGATCAGTATCTTCCTTGTGTTAAAAGATATCAAATGGTGCCTTATTTAATTTAGTTAGACTCTTGTAAGGAGATGGACAATTTATAATTAAGAAAAGAAAAGAAAGGATGACAATTAATAAGGTACATGCACTTAGGTGAAGCTAATTGGTCTGGCTTGTTTTTTGAGGATTGCCAATGTGACGATTTTGGGGAGAGAAACTGAAGGGACAATCAGTTGGCGATTGATCCTAGCAATCGATTTATTTCGATTGCCAGTTGGTGGCCCTTTTTCCATTGTAAATTGAACCTATTTTTTGTGACCGAATTGGTGACAGATGATTTAGTGACCGCTTTAATTGTTGTTCACCCATGCCAATCACTCCAATCCGTTTCTCTTGTAGTGAGTTGGCTATAATCTATTCCAAAAATATTAGTAGTAGATTTGCAGTAGTAAAACTTTAGTAGGCAAATTATTCCCTTGATCTAAGAGGAATGGTATATTTACTCCTTTGTCATTTTAAGGTCGTGCAAAATTTTAATTCAATAAAATATAGCTTCCGATTTACAATAAAACATGAAGAAGAATTTGCTAATAAGTTCACTTCTAATTTTTTAAAATTTATATTATTTTATTTTTTTATTTGGAACCAATTTAATGTAAAAATTGCCTAATAATTACCTAGCAAGTAACTACTTTTTTATGAATTCTTTTTCATTACCTAACCTCAGCAAAAGTGCAATGTTTTAATAAATGTACAATCTGCGTAAATAACTGTTATATATAAAAACAAATAATTTTATGTATTTCTTATTATACACAAACCAATTCAGTCTTGTATATTTTGAAACATTACACTGTTTAAGAACAATATTCATGTTGAGCACTAGACTTCGAAAAAAATTATTTAATGGTAACGTAGAGTTTGAGTTAATTAATGTTAATCTTAAACACATTATTCTTGAACGAAGCCTATAACTAGCTCCTTCAAAACCAAAATCGAAACATGCATATTCCATGGAATAATAATAATCATAATCATAATAATAATAAACATACCAGGAAAGAACAAGACAACCGAAGTAAAATTTTCTGTTGAGAGATGAGCTTTCCAGTCTGTGGGTGCCGCAAATGCAGCAGACACAGGCTCCCAGCAAGTTAGAGGAGACGTGCCCCAAAGCTAGCAACGTAGCAGCAGCAACGCCAAGCTTCATCTTTCTCCCGTTCCACTCCCTACATCCAACACTAGTCTTCTTCTCTTCCTCGTATAGTCTTGCACCTACCTGCAGATTCTTAGTAATTAGTTTAATTAGTTGTCAGCTAATTTAGTTAATTTAGTTTGCAGTTGAAATAGGAGCAGGAGAGCCCCAATGGGAGGGAAGAGGGTGGTCCTTGAGAATTATGTACATACCTTGTGTCTTTGAATCTGATCTGCAAGGAGGCCAAGGACACCAGCAGCTATATCCACTGAAGCAATCAGAGCACAAGCGCAGAAACCTGCTGTTTCTGTCATTACTGCTTCTGCAAAATCCCAAATATTCTCCTTCATTTTATAGGAGGAGTTCCAAAGAACTAAGAAGCTAACCAACTTTGTTAATTTCTCACGTGCGTGAAAGAATATTTTTAGCTTTTTCAACACTAATTAACAGCATTAATGTGTAGCTTTTTCAACAGTAACAGTATTAAATGTGTCTTACAAGTTACCACAAATTGATTACGAAAACGATTTATTACCAACTTCTTTTGTCATTACTTGCCCTCCGTACTATGCTGTAACATGCAATAAGTTAATTTAATTTAAAATAATTTATTTTTATTTTTCATATATAAAAATAATTCTATTTAAAAATTAATATTATATAAGTGTAATAATCCATTTAAAATAAAATTTTTATAATGTTAGTAAATTTTTTATGAGTTTTTATTTTTTAATCTCTAAATAAAAAAATTCATAAAAAATAATAATAACATAAATATTTTACAAGCAATAGATTATTACAACTACATAATATTGATTTTCAAATAAAATTGATTCCAACAAAAAAAATATATAAATAAAAAAAATTATTTTAGATTAAGTTAATTTAAGTTAAAATAAATTGACATTTTTTTAAAACTTTTCTTTTTCTCGTTGATCCCTTTTTGTTTTAATTTCCAACACCTTTTTTCAATCTATTTTCCTTTTTCGGATGTTGACAGGTGCTGAGTAACTTTCTTGACTGGCTTAAATTATTCTCCTTTATGGTCTAACTAGGAAAAAATCTTAATAAAAAAAAACCAATGCTTATTTGTAATTCGACCCAAATCCGTCACTCCATTTTTTTTTAACCTCTCAAAGAGGGTCAAATTCACCATTCTCCATTAAATCCCGATGAGGTGGCCTCTAAACGATGGTTTGGCTGCAGAGCTAGATGTGAGGGGAATGAAATAAGCTTCACGCGAACATCTTAACGCTAGTGCGCAAAACCAAAAAGATTGCTACAACTCCACGAAACGAATTTACTTGCCAGAAGCACATTTCTAGCACTAAACACATGGTGAGATCACAAGTACATGTACTTAACTTGCACCGAATTACAATTGGCCTAAAGGCCCTTTCACTCCTTAAATTTTGGTAATTTAGACTTTTTACCTGATAAAATTTGATTCAGATTCATTGGCTTCTTAAATTTTAGAAATTGATATCTTTTGCTTGCTCAGCCTACTTAAAATGACTGTTTAAGTTATATAAGAACTGAAATGGAGACAAAACAGAAGATAAAAGACCAACTAATCATTTGACTCTACCTTTATATTATTTTGATTATTTATTTCAATCTTCTCGATTTGAGCAATTAAGCAAATCATTAACTTTGTATAATTTACATAATCCAACCAGTATTCTGCACTAAAATATAATTCATTTAATTTTAATATTAAACTCATTTAATAGAACTACAGGTTTATATGAAAAAAATGGTTAGTTAATTCTTCAGCTTCTGTTTTTATCTTCACTTTGGTCCTCATATAACATAAATAATAATTTAAATATGTTAAAGGGGTAAAACGTATAAATTTTCAAAACTTGAAGGGAGAGTAAATTTGAGTTAAAGTTAGGGAGAAAAAGTCTAAATTGGTAAAATTCAAAAGAGAAATGGATTTTAGGCCAATTAGAATTTCATATTCTTGCTTCTTGAAATGTAGAGTTTTTTTCCTCCGGACAGAAGCTCACAGATACACATGCACACCTAGACGCGCGCGCGCGCGCGTGTATATATATAGATGGATGGATAGGCCTAAATCAGCTAGGACGCATTGGAATACGGTTAAGATTTGGTAGGACTAGGGTTATGATTTTCCGGGTGAAGCGTATTTCATTTCCTTCAGAGTTGATGTCTACTGACAGATCTAGAATGGGCCCTATATATAATTAATTTTCTATATATGATATATTTATAAAAAAATGTGAAAACTTAATTTATTTTTAATATATTTACAAAAAAATAATTTTAATTTTTAATTTTTAATTTTTTTATTTCTTAAATTAATGAGATCATCCGATAAATTTTATTGGGTCTATGGACCACAGAGTCTATATATCTATGTAAAGGAGAAATTCACTCAATACTACCAGCTTCTAGTATTAATGCAAGATTTTTTTTTATATTTTTTTAAAAACAATTTGGGTCTTTATGCATCAATATTTTGAAAAATTCAATGCTAGAGTATCAATTTTTAGTTTAACTCCATCTGTTATGATCCAGATTCATCAATCTTCTATATTTTACACATTCAAGTTATTGTATCTTAATTTTTATGTTTTTAATACCCATCATTACACCATTTAACCAATAATTACTTTTATTGTAAATTTTTTAACTTTTATAGTAAATATTATTTAAACATATTAATAGTCTGTTCTTTTGAATATCTTAATGCTAATCACTCATGATATTAATTGTTTCTAATTTACAAGATCTTGTATTGGACACGTATGTTTTGTTTATGTCGATGTCACTATGATTGTTTCATTACAAGCTGGACAAGAGTTGATGTGCATTAAATAGGGACCTAGATGGATTTAAATATAAAGTTAAAGAATTCTTTTAAATTTTTTTAGTTTAAGAATTTATTTTGTTAGAATTTGTGTAACTCGTCACTCATTTTTAGCTTAACTGTAATATTGGATTAAAAAAATTTATGGTACCACTTTATACCTTTATTGTTTCATGTTTTGACTTCTAGATCTTTTTTTTTTTTTTTATCTTTTTAGAATGACACCAATTGCCTCTGAATACTATAAATTAATTGACCACACATTTCTCGACATTTATTTATAAGAACTAATATGTAATTTTTGAAAGTTTTAGTGTGAAATATCTTAACATGATTACTAAAATGTTTGAGTATTAATTGTCTTTCTTCTACATGTATGCTGCACTACATAGTTGTTAATCTTTTAGGTTTTATATATTCAGTTGTTTATGTTTTAAATCCTAACTTTTGTATCCATTTAAGGCTTTAAATTATAGTCATGTTATATGCATAAAATAATAAATTCAACAAATAAATTCCTTGGAAACGGTAGTGTTAAAGGCTTTAAAAATTAGCTGCAAATCAAGTTGAAGAATAATTAGTAAATTCAATCTTTTTTCTTAATTAGTTATTAATTAAATCATTAATACTATTGTCATTCTTAATTTTTTTCTTAATTAATATTCAATTAAATCATAAATTAAATTAATTCATTTTCTAAACTCTCTATATTACAGTGACTATATATTCACTTTATATTTCAAAGATTCCAAACAAAATAACCATTTTTTTCTTTATAGATAACTTGATTCCTTAACTTTGTATTTTCTTTATCAAAATGAGACCAGGACTTTTCAGCTCATGCATGTATTAAAATATGTATTTTCTCTTTCCTTTTTTATTTTTTATAATTTGGGGATCCAACTTCATATACTGATGCAAATTATCATTGTTGGTATGAGTCTTACAGTTACTATAATAAGCTAATATTTGAATCTTGGTTTATTATTTTTCACGTTAACATTTACATTCAAATTATGTACTTCATATATATTATTGCTTTTAAAATGGCCAAAATTACTATTTATTCATATGATTAAAATTTTTCATATTGTACTCTATAAATTATCTTTGGGTTAATTATAATTTTCCCCCTAAGATTTAGGTGAAATTACACATTGCCCCTGTTGATTAAAAAATATACACTTTACCCCTTGCCTTTTTAGTACAATCTAACAACAACTTCTGAAATCTTAATTTAGATTATATAGTTGTTATCTTCAAGCAATTTTAAGATGTATAGTATTTTTTTATAATTAATTGATATTTAAAAAATACTATTTTAAAAACTAAAATAGTTACATAAAAAAATTGATAATTTAAAATGTCCATTAATTATGAAAAAATACCATACAGATTGAAATTACTAGAAGAACCGTAATATCTAAATTAAGATTTCAGAAGTTATTATCGGATTGTATTAAAAATGTAAAAGAGCAAAATGTAAATTTCTAAAACAAGAGGGGGCAAAATGTAATTTCATCTAAATCTTAAGAGGTAAATTGTAATTGTCCCATTATCTTTTCCTATTTGAAAGCTACCACCCATTTTTTGTGATAACTAACATAAAAGAAAACAAGAGTTTTGTGTTCGAATGAGTGGAACAATAAAAAATCTTCCCAACCAATTCTTCTAAGACTTCAATGAGCACATAGTACTCAGTCCAATAAAAATTGCTTGGAAGAGATATTCGGTCAATAGTAGGTATACAATGAAGCCAACAAAGAAAATTTCAACAACAACGGAGTAACTTACTTTCTCAATTTCATAGGAACAGTATCACAAATTGTTATCTTTTGCAGTTATAAATCCGTTTCTTCTTCTCACATTTATTTTTTTGGGTTTATTGCTCAATATCATTATAAAGATAAACATGTTTATAATATAATAATAATAATAATAAT
Source organism: Aquilaria sinensis (assembly GCA_005392925.1). NCBI lineage: Eukaryota > Viridiplantae > Streptophyta > Magnoliopsida > Malvales > Thymelaeaceae > Aquilaria > Aquilaria sinensis. Next base: position 193,780 of record SMDT01003269.1, read on the forward strand.
AATAATAATAATAATAATAATAATAATTACTACTACTACTACTATCATTATCATCATTATTTTTTGTTATTATTTGCATTAACATAATTTTATTATTATTATTTTGTTATGAAATCTATATATAGTCACCGGAACAAAGTAATAGGCTCTGCCTTAATATATTTTACTTCTTATTATCATGCACTTCAATTTGTTTTCTTCACCTCATGCTATTACATCCCCACTTTCTTTCTTTAGCAAATATTTTCTTTCAACACCCATATCAAAAAAATAAAAAATAAAAGTAACTAAAAAAAGATGAGTTTAAATAAATAATACATAACACAAATACTTACAATAAATCAAGAGGCCTCTGCATTGCACAGATAACACAACTAGTAGTATATATAGATCCATCCATGACCATATCCAGCTCTGCTTCCATATCATCAGTTTTAGTAGAATTTTAGTTGATAGTCAGCAATATGGCCCATTTTGAAAACACGAATGCCATATTTAAGCTAAAAAAAGTCAAGAGTTGCTGGCTTTGGCCAAATTACAAATAGGCCCCCGGCCCCCCCCCCCCCCCCCCTTTTCTCTTCTCACTCTCTCTCTCTTTTATTCTTGCCCTGTAATAGTTAAACAATTTAGGTGAATTACATTTACCCTAAGGTTTAATATTAATTACAATTTCACCCTCCAGTTTTAAAAAGGTATCTTTTCCCTCACTTTCTTTCATACTATTTGATATTATATTTTTAAATTTTAATTTAAACTATTTGATAATCATTTTCAATTTTTTTTAAATGCTAGGATGATTGTTATTATTGTAATGATCATTGATCTCAACCGTTCATACAAATGAGTCATATGGATAGAATATCAAGATGGACTTATCATATTGGAGAGTTGGGATCAATTCGTGATCTTTAAACACATAACATCAAAGAGAGTATAACTTAAGATCCAACTCATTTTGATTTAAGTCAACTTAATTCAAAATATTTTATTTTTATTTTTACATTTTTTTTTCTTCCAAGAATCAATTTAATCTGAAAATCAATATTTTTTACATATAATACTCCATTCAAAATAAACTATGATGTTATTAAATTTTCATAGATTTTTATTTTTAATACATAAAAAAATAAACACTTATAAAAATTTAATAATAACATAAAAATTGTAGAATGAATAAATTATTATATCTAAATAATACTACCTTCGTCCCATAAAGTTTGTCCTCTTTACTATTCACATAAATTAATTCATAATTTTTTATTTTAAAATTTCTTATACAAATATAAACTTTTTATATGAAAATAGTATCTTAAAGACTCTAATTTATAAATATGTTTTTAAAAATTTTTTACAATATAAATTAATATGATTATGTTTAAGTCAAACTTTAGTAAAAAAAATAAATGAACAAACTTTTATGAAACGGAGAGAGTATCAACTTTCAAATGACATCAATTTTAAATAAAAAAATTATAAAAATTAAAATAAATTATTTTAAATTAAATTAACTTAAATTAAAATAAATTGAGTGTAAATAATGAATGTCTTCTAATCCCTATCGTCTCTCTTCCCGTTGCATCACGGTACGTTTTCATTGTGGCATACCTATATAACACATTAAAGGAAAAGTAACGGAAAAGGAGCCAACAGCTATCCAAGGGTTGTGGGGTTAATGTTTGTTTTGGTCCTCAAGGTTATGTTGTTGTGTCAGTTGTGTACTGTAATTTGGGAGGTGGCAGTTGCATCTGGATTAGAATGATGACAAGGACACGCTATCTTGCTTCTGATATTCTAGTATTGTAATTATACCGATGATGAAAATTCTAGTGTCACGGGGATTTTTTAGCCGTGGGTTTTTTTGATTGAGGACTTGTGAGGTGTTAGTATTGATTCTATTGAAGACTAGAAATGTATTTTCACTGTGGGTAGCTCCTTATTATATTGTTTCTTTAGGATTTGACATGAATTTATATGTTATTGGACATATTTGAGAAAGTGAATTAACTTTTTGAGCTGTACAAATTGGGTTAAATCCAATTCAAGACATTCATCAGTTAATTTTGTTTCAATGGAGGCTTGCAGTATTATAATTTCATATTTCTCTTCACTAATTTTTTTTGCTCTGTTTCGTATAATTGCACCACCCAAAGAGTTGCTCAAAACCTTTCAAAAGATACAGAGATTATCATAGGCAGCGGAAGCGAAGCCGACCCCGGTTTTACATTGGAGTTACCGGCAGACTACCCACCACCTCCATTGTAGCTTCAGCCTTTGCGCCTTCCCCATCTGCCGTCTCCTCCCCTTCCACTCCCACTCATTCCCCGCCACAGCCATTTTAGCTTTCTTCGCCACCGCCTACACTGAGTGGCTTCAAAGCGAGCTGATTGCTAATCTCTTTCTAGCCAAGTGACTCTATTTGTGTTTTTGCCACTGTCTTGGAATCTGCCATTGCTGTCAAAGGCAGCCCAGCCATTAAATAACTTGATTGTGTTACCATCGCACTAGGAGAACAGAGAATATCGTGACCTGATAGAAGACGATGGCTTTTGGCTAATGTACAAAATTTCCTTCTTAAGGTTCCCTGGTAATTATAGCTTTGCTCTAAGTTTTGCAAATTCACTTTTTTTCTTTCTGTAGTTTGGAAATAATTGTAGGGAAACTGTAGTTCTTAGAAAACCTTTAAGATTGAATATGGCATTTAACAAACCCCAGTAAATTTTTCATGTATCTTTGTTTTTCTTAGGAGGAGGAAGATAAAGACAATTTTTTTAGAATATAAGATAAAGATGAATTTTATTTTCTGAACAATTATAATGTGTGAACTGTGTGTATGTGTTATGTCTGCAAAACTAGTTACAAAAAAAGGCGTAATTCTTGTGCCAACCCAGAAAGGCAAATCATTAGTTTATGGCCTTAATGTGATCTTTAAAGGCTTGCTTTAGGGGCAGTTCCTTTTTTTTTTTTTTTTTCCTCCATTGGCAACGCAAATTTTATTAAAAAAGGTAAAATAAGATATACAAGCATCATAATTAAAAAAAACCCCAGGTTTAATATAATTTTATAAGAATAATCAAACCCACTACGGGCGAAAGTTTCAGGTTTTGGGTTGGGTTCGGGCCCAAACCCGAAAATTTTGAATCCATTAACAACCTCTAAATGATGGCATGAACTAACCCAATTTAAGGTTCCAACTCAAACCAACCCTAACTAAAAAAAAAAAAATTAAGGTTGGGATGGATTGATTTTGGCTTGATTTGGGCATCTTCTCCCTCTTTGACTGTTTCAACTTGACCTCCACATGGCGTTAACCTCCATGCCCAACTGTAGAGTGACACACAATGGGTGCAAGGTTGATGAGGAGGCTGACGGCGAAGTGACGGGTGCAAGGCTGACAAGGAAGGCGGCAGCTGAAGAGTGCAAGGCTGGCGAGGTGATGAGGCCAATGACGGAGCTACGAAAGAAGGGCATCAAGGAGGAGATGACAGCTAGGTGATGGCGACAATTTGGTGGTGGCGTTGAGGAGAAGAGCAACAGAGGACGATGATGACAAGTGAACTAAAGGACAACAACAACCAAAAGAACAATGAGGGAGGGTGGTTGAGGGTGAGTTGGAGAATCGAGGGAAGGGCGGGAGGGTGGTGTGAGTCAGGGCTAGGGAGGAGGGTTGGGCTTAGGTAGTGTGCTTTGGGTTTCGGGTTGAATTTGGTTTGACCAGAACTAACCTAATTTTTGCTTTTCAGAATTAGTTCGGGTTCAGGTTAACCTAAAGCTTACTTATTCCATTCACTGACCGGACCCTAACCTGATCATATATGTCGCACTTCGGGTTAGGTTTTGGGTTAGAGCCAAAAGCTTTCACCCTTAAAACCCATAACCTTAGCACCAAACCCAAGCCCTGAACAAAGCCCATTACCCATAACCAAATCCCAAAACCATTTAAAAAGTCCTATCTTGGATAAAATAAAAAACAAACTAGTTCTTAAAGGCACTTTTTTTTAGACTTAATTTTTTATGTCAAATTTTTTCAATTCATGTTTTAATGTTGAACATTTTTGCCAAAAACCCAATTTTTTCTACCCTTCCTCTGCTCCTTTACCTTGTTAAAATTTTCCAAAATATCCAATGTAAGTTTATCACACATCCGAAGACGCCTAAGAAGGAACTTTGCATCTAGTATTAACCACACAAGGATCCACTCCTAAATCATCCTCATTAATAATTACCCCTTTATTATAAGGAGCTGGCCCACTCAAACCAACCTTTTTTTGACCTAATAGATTCAATCAAAAGATCATTTTCTAGCCATACCAGATTGGGCTCACCAGACTTTGGCCCATCAAAAACCAACCGGCCCAAACCAAGCTTAGGAGAAACCCTACCCTGCACCACTTGCATCCCATCACCCCTAGGAGCTTCCATCGCCTTGCCTCCGCAATCTCTCTCGCCGGATGCTACCGCCACATGGCTGGGACCCTTTTGTCCATCGTCGCCTGAACCACCATCCATTGATGCCATCGTCTCCCCCTGGAGCACCTGCCCGCCACCACCAGCGACAGCTTCGCCGCTAAGCAATGGGACTCTCTCGCCGGACACCAACGCCACATAGTCGGGGCCCCTCCGTTCATCAGCACCTGAACCGCATCCAACCGACGCCAGTCTCCCCCCGGAGTGCCTGCCCGCCATCTCCCTATTCAACCCCGGAAGGAGTCTCGCCACTAGGCGAGTTTGGCTTCCATTCGCTTCCTCTGCCGAATCGATCCTCTCCTTCGATTGGCCTTGTTTCCCCGAGGCCATCCAATTTTGTTTTGAGCCGCCATTGATACCTGATGTTCTTTGCCGACGAACCGAGATTATGCCCCATGAACGAATGACATTTTTCTGCTACACCGTCTGACAAAATATCATGAATCTCCTCCACCTCGTCGAATTTCTTCGTTCAGAAAACATAATCATGTGACGCCCAGATACTGTGTCTTTCACCAATTCAAAGTATCTTCCATATTTGTTTCTTTTCATCCCAAAGAATAACGCCGCCTAGAAGAACCAAATTGAAGTTGCCTTAATCCCTAAGAATCATCACCGGAGAATTTTCTCCATTTTAAAATGAGTCACACAATTTTTTCTTTAAGAATTATTGACCTTGTCCGAATTCCATTATGTGAATAACATTTTAAAAATTTCCCATTCAATTTGTAAAAAAAAAAAATTTGCTAAAAAATTCAGTATCAAATCTCTCAGTCCTAAAACATTTTAGAGAGAAGCAAGAGTTTCTCTCTCTAGAACACTTTTCCTTCTTCCTTTAGGGGCAATGCTACCACCGCTGGATTGAAATTTATAGAAATTTTTTACATATATTTAAGGGGAAAAGGTGTATACTACGTTTGTGTGATATCACAAATTTTCAATTATTATTATTATTATTATTATTATTATTATTATGTAGATCTGTCATTGGTGTTACCGAGCGGGAGTAGATTTATCTAGGAAGTTGTAAAATAAGAGTGAAATAGCCATCAAGTATTTATGGGTAAGAAATATTAGTTTAAAAATGAAAAATTATCGTTATTATTGTCTAGATATGTTGATGATACACTGTGGGGGCAGATTAATCTATAAAGTTGCAAAATAAAAGCTAAACAGCTATCAAGTATCTATGGGTAGGAATACCAGTCTAAAATGAAAATATTCCCTACTATATCATCAACACACAAGTGCTGCATCAGAGACAAATAACAAAGTAAGGAAGTAGGTGAAAGTCTAGTGTCTAATATTTTCTTCTTAGCCCAACTGTTACCCTTACCTTCCGACGTATCAATTTAGGGCATCCTCCTCACTGAATCTCATTAGGGCTCCCTAGCTATGTGTCATTCATTGCAATATCAACAATTAGTGGGCTAGGCCTTCTTCAATGATGGCCAATAACCTCTAAACAACAAGTAATGGTGGTATTTGAGCAACAGGTCAATAGGATTATTAATGAAGTTGAAGAAAGAGCGGACTCGCCATTGTTTGTCGTTCCTTTTTGTTTGATCGACGTCATTGGTAGTTAGTGACACCTCATATCGGCTTGTGGATCAAAGGAAAGATGTATCAGTGATTTACGACTACTGGTAGGGAATATAATGCTCATAGACTGGGCATGTTGAAGACAATGGTGAAAATGAGAGGTTCGAAAAATTATGGGGTTAAGGCTTCAAGTAGAGAAAAGCTAGTGACCAAAACTTAGATTTCCCCTTTTTCTACATTATTAGAGAGAATTATGACGGTGGTGGAAAAATTTGCTCATAAAACGTAATATCAGTAACATATTTGCATTAAAAAATAATGATGGCAAACTTGTAAAATCTGACAAATAAGAGTAGCAAATTTCTTCTTTTCCCTCTATTCAAAATAAAGGTTGTTAAGATCGGGATCCTATCTATGATTGTTTTTTCCGTGTAAAATTAGAATCGTAAGATTGGACTATAGATCGCAAGATACTACTAAAAGCTTAAAATTTCTTGTCTAAATAATATAATTTATGTAAAAGATCAATTAGATTAGAAACTCAAGTAACATTTAAGTGTCATAGCAATGGTACAGCATAATTATTGATACAATACAAGTAAAATTCAAACTTTAATAGAGTGTACATCAACATAATTAATAAAATAATCAATACAAGTCTAAAAAAATTTATGAACAAACACATTATTGGCAAATAAACAAGAGTACAATGTCTATAATTTAAATATTCAGTAATTGACTTTTAATAAATTTAAAATGTATATTAATTTTTTAATAATAAGTAAATAATTTAAAATTAACAATTTTTTCTTTCTGGATGAAATAAGTTCAACTTACAGAGAGAACCAATACAGAATATTCAATAGGTTATAGATTAAAATGAAATGATAATTAAAAGTTATGGACTATTTATATAATTTACTTCATAAAAAAATAATAATGGAAAAATTGCAAAGTCTGGCAAATAAGAGTAACAAATTTCTCCTTTTCCCTGTATTCAAAATAGAGTGAGCCTTACATGAACCTGGTTACTAACGTGAGCCACCCTTATAAAATCTGTGATTTGACATTTTGGTCCCGTGTCTCCGCGCCACCCCTGTAGAATTAGCGATTTAACATTTCGAGCCCAATTCTTCGCATTTAAACATTCGAGACCCACAGATTCACAAAAATGCCACTAGATATTTCAACTGCCCGTGATCACGAATTTCGAAAATTCCCATATCAAAAACAGCTCCTCGATTTTGGCCTCCTCCCACATAACCGCCGTTATAGTTGAGACATTTCCATCCGTTTTCACAAAATATCTATAAGATGAGGAAGTAAAAAGTAAAATTTTTATAATTTTTTTACTCCAACTCCAACAGTTTTTCTATTTTGTAGAATTTATATTTATTACATAATAATTAAATATTATGGATTTAAAATAAATTTAAATTAATGACTAGTTTAATTATTGTATAATTAAATATTATTAAAAATGTAAAAAATTATTACTTCTGTTTTACAAAGAATGACTCTTTAACGTTTTTGACTAAAATTTAACTTAAATATATTGAAATGAAAAACTACAAAATAGGGAAATTGTTGGAAATGCTCTTGCCGGTTCTCCAGTTCTGATTGCTCCTCCGATTCCGATTTTCTTATTTGCTTGTTCTCTTTCCAATTTGATGCTCAAACCCGAATGGTTTTATTTCTCGTCTTCTGTCCTTCGTGACCAGCAATAAAATACATGATTCCAAATGAAAGAACGTTGAAACTCAAGAAGAAACACAAAGCAAATGAAAAAAACTCACAACTCAAGAACAAACGTTTGTTCTGCACTCTGCTCTGTACTCACTGTTATGCTTAAATTCCTATAGTCTCTGTTTACTGTTCTGTCTGAACCCTCTGTTCTTTTATGTTCATGAATTTGTTCATTTCTGTAATTTAGTTAATGTCTGGATTTGTTCTTTGCACAAAATCATATAATATGTATTTGTTCTTTTGTGTGAATTATCTGTTCTTTTATATCTATGAATTTGTTCATTTTTGTAATCTAGTTAACATCTATAATTGTTTTTAGGCCAAATTGCGCATATGGTCCCACAACTTGGCTAACTCTAACGAGTTAGTCCTTTACCTTTGACTCACTGCGTGTTAGTCCCTCAACTTGGAAAAAATTTACGAGTTAGTCCAAATTGGATGGAAGGCTTTTGTGCTGTTGATGTGGCCTGACTGGGGTTATATGTGTTGATGATGTGGCATGGGGCTTGGGGGGCTTTGCTGAGTTGGGTTGGGTGAGAAACAAGGGGAACAAAAACGCTCCGCCAAGTTAACGCGCCGCTCGGAAAATCGACTGTTGATTCGCTATCAACCCCAAAAAAATCCAATGCCCATATCCAACCTCACCCATTCGCCACCCTCAACACTCTCGTACCCATCCATTTCTGATGCCCTCACCATCGGTCTTGCCTTTCCTACTCGCATCGATCTCGTCTACTGCCTCCCATTAGTCTCGCATCTCCTTGATTGCCGAATCTCTTATCTCCCATCAGTTTTGCATCTCCCGAATCGCAAATCGCCAGCCTTTGTCGAATCGATTCTCATCGAATCGCCACCATCTACAGCCCTCAACAACAAATTCATGCCTCTATCGCATCGCCTCTGCCACCGATTTTCTGGTTTCTTGCTTGATGACTTCGATGTGGTGGAGCTCGAATCGTTGAACTCGAATGCTCCATTGTCGCCGCTGCCTCTGTTTGTTTCTAATACACCTATTCACTAACAGACGACGTTAAGTCAGACCATCGCTGAACTGGACGCCTTTCGTTAGAAGATGGACTAACTCGTTTAGTTTAGCAAACTTTATGGACTAAAACGCTAAATCTGGAAAGTTAGAGGACTAACTTGCAGTGCGTCAAACAAAAAGGACTAACTCGCTCGAGTTTGTCAAGTTGGAGGACTATATGCGCATTTTGGCCTTGTTTTTATCATAAAAAAGGCCTAAATACCTATTGTTCCCCTAAACTATGGTGACTCGGACAGTTTGCCCGTTGAACTATAAAGTGGATCAATTCGAACCCTAAACTTTGATGAGTGGGGCAATTCGAACCCTGAACTATGGTGACTCGGACAGTTTGCCACCTGAACTATAAAGTGGATTAATTCAAACCCTGAACTTTGATGAATCAGTCATTTTAGTCCCTTGACTCAGCCTAATTCTCACGCCATCCATCTTTAATAGAATAGCTGCCGCCACCGCCCCTTCCTCCGCCCGATCTCTGCTTTCACAACCTTTCTGGCTTTTTATTCACTTTCTTTTTCTCTTATCTCCGACACCGAAGCAGCCTCTTCCATAACCGAAGTAGTCTACCCCCTACCGCTCCTTTGACAGCGCGTCATGTCACTTTGAGATGGATGAATCATGCCACTTGTCGGATGGAGAGTATTTGAACGAATCAGATGAATCATTGAGATGAAAAACATGCTCGACTTCCAAGCCCTTTTCTTTTCTTCACGTGCTTTGTTTGTCAGTGGCAGCATAGAATCGTGGCATATCCAATTCCGTTGATGTCAATCCACTATTGGGTCTCCGATTGGAACTCTAATGTCAATATGCTATTGGGTTTCTGCGATGTCAGGAAATCCAATCGAAACACAGGTGGGCAAAAGGAATATAGAGGCGCATTGGATCGAGGCGGTGTCAGGAATGAATGAGAGAAGAGAGTAGGCTACTTCGGTTGTGGAGGATGCTGCTTCATTGTCGGAGATAGGAGAAGAGGAAAGTGAAGAAGAAGCCAGAAAGGTTGTGAAAGGCAGAGATTGGGCGGAGGATGGGGGCAGTGGCAACAGCTGGTCTGTTAAAGATGGATGACGTGAGAATTAGGCTGAGTCAAGGGACTAAAATAACCGATTCATTAAAGTTCAGGGTTCAAATTGCCCCACTCATCAAAATTTAGGGTTCGAATTGATCCACTTTATAGCTCAGGGGGCAAATTGTCCAAGTCACTATAGTTTAGGGGAGTAATAGGTATTTAGGCCCATAAAAAACTATAATCTCAACCAATTGAGTCCACTCAATTATAGAAGGACAATCACGGTACATGTAACCCATCCTTGTGATGCTCTGACTATTAACAATTATGAGTCACTGTTTGATAAAAGTGTATTTTTACTCTTACTGTTACCACTCTTAAAGATTCCTCTTTATTATTTTACGAATGTGAATAATAAATTCTACTAAACAATAATTTATTTCTTAATAATTATGTGATCTTATTATCTCTTTCTTTTTGTTTTGTTGGATTGATCACATTCATGCAATGAATTTCTAGTATGTCATTCCAAAATTCAAAACTGTGCTAAAAGAAGAAAATATGTATATCATTTCAAATTTTAACGTTCTTAGAGTTGATAGAGGTTAGGGACCACTGATTAATGAATACACAATTCATTTTAATACCAGTATAAAAGTCACATTAGTATTTATTCTTATACCAAATAACGGACGCTGAAACTTTGAGTCTATTCCTTTTTGTCAAATTCATTTGTATCACCCTGCAATTTATCTAGTAATCTGGTATGATTGGGAGTACTAAACATCTTACAGTTCAACTCTTATGATAATTTCAAAACTTATACTATTATTTGTTTCATTAATAAATTTTGTTGGGAAGCTCATTCAAATTAGTGATGCTTTTGATGTCATGAGATTTGATGGGTTACTCACTAAAAAACGTGTTATAAAGCTTCAGAATTTAAAGTATTTCTGTTTACCCATGCTACATAAAATGTGTTTCTACAATTTTTTTCTTTCAGATACAATGGGCTACTCTTTACACGTAACAACTATATTTTTATGGCTCCATCATGATATAACCTTTTAGGGGGATTAGACAAATTTACTTGATTACAACTCATTGAAAGATTCAACCACGAGATACATTCTGGTTATGATTTCTACTTTCATTAAGCTATGTCATCGTATATTATTCAATAAATTATAATCAGTCTCCCACTTTAATTTCTTACCCATTATTCCTGCATCTATTGCTATTATCAATTTACAAGGCAATAAAATATGGCTTTAACACCAGGAACAGAAGTATGTATCAATATTAAACTTGATGAAGTCTACGAATTCTTTCAATTGTAAAAGCCTCTTATTTCTTATGTCAATGATCATTGGTTTCCTATTACTACAAATATTTACATACTTTATTCTTCACTTTCAGAAATGTATTCCCTTAGCTTAAACCATCTAGTGGAACCTATGCTGTATGTATGTTCCTCCCCCACTTATGTGGTGACCTGAGCTGAAACCACTTTATGGGTGTTGAAGAACTACTGCAGAAATTAAAAAATTCTTTTCTGTTGGCCATTTATTTGTAAGTTATTGAACTTTCTTTCACTTCTCATTTAAACAATATAGATAATTTTAGTTACTTTCACAATACCACCTAATTTTCTTTTCAATACAATAACTAGCAATCATAGCACAATTTTTCATAGAGCAAGAATCGTTGTTTTCCATCTATAAAAAATGTTACAAAAAAGTTGAACCGATTGACTTAACTTTTATTTGTCATGGCTGCAACATAGTGAATCAGATGCTACCTACAGAAAATCCATTCCTAATTATTTCAATTGCAGTCATAAAATTATCCTAAATTGATTTTATTTATAAACAAAAATTAAAACAATTCCTTTTAACTTACTTTACTAGTATAAGACAATTGTTAGAGTGTTTGGCTCTACATGCAATACTTTATTTGCAATGCTTGACTCTATCCCTGCCAAGTGTTTTGGTTGCTTAGTTGTAGTTGCCCTTTATCATTTATTCTTCATTTCTTTACCTTTTACTCATACAGTACACAATTAATTTATCATTTCATTTTAACCCATTAATTGCTTTTTTCAATCTTCCTCCTGAATACATAGGATAATGGTGATGTAGAACTTGAGGACCGAATCGTGAACTCATTCTTGAGCTTGAATTTATTTTTTTTAACTTCCAAAATCTTTCTTCCCCATTGACTCTTAAAAACTTTTTCAGAATTAATCACGAGGAGGAGGATGAGCTTCCATTTTGCTTACAACTGCAAATTGTACACTTCTATACTTTATTATTACAAATATTTCCCCTATATTTCATTATGCAATTCCACTTGACCATTGTTTCGATTTTATAGGAACCAAGCCAACCAACGCCAGCATTTGCTCTTCGCTCCTCACATTAACCGCCCAACAAAATCCCTCCACTAATAATGTCAAACCAACCTATGCATGGATATGTTCTTCATCCTATTCTGCTTTTTATGTCCCTTTAATATAATCTTTATTATTATTATTATTTTACCTTCATTATCTTATTGCAGCCTCCCAAGTACTTCAGCTTATACTTTTTCTCACACATTGTCCTTGACCACATCATCAACCATTGAAGTCAAAATTGAATTCCTTTTGTAAGTACTATCTTTAAATTACACTTTCTAGTTATTAACTAATATATTTGACTCTTACATTTCTAACTCAACTTTCTAACAAGTTGCACCTTTAAAATAACCCTCCAACTTCTAATGCTCAAATTATGTCTCTTGAGTTTCTATACTACATGATTAGGACACATTAATTGTAATTCTTTTTTCTCTTAGCTTAATATTTATTTAACTCCATATACACACCTTATAACTTAAATTTGCTAAACATCTAAACTAGCACACATGAAACTCAGACTTTCTATTTAACAAGATTAAACTTCTATACGATTGTAATGTTGTTGCTGAATTCCAAAAATTAGATTATCCTTACAGTACATGACTTCCCCTCCTTTGCACGATGTGTAATATTGAATACATTACAATTATTTTCTTCAAACTTAATGTTTAAAATATTGTGTATGAATTGAGTAAAAAGTGCATTTTTATAAGAACTATTGTCATGTCCTTAAGACAAGTTACGAAACTAGTTGTAATAACATTTTAAGTAAGCACCACAAGAGGGATGCAAGATAGCCATTGTACTTCTAGTCACATTTCAGTCAAAAACTACATTCATAGGTGATTAGAGATAAACTAGTTTAAATACCCGGCGTTGCCACGGGAAAAAAATGTGAATGAAGCAACATAATAATTGGTTTAAATGAAATAATTAGTGAACCTGTTACTCACCACAACTAAATAAAACAAACTGATGCTAGTGCATATCTTGAGATTATATGAAACCATTTAAATAAAAAAAATGAACATTTATACTTATATGAATGATACAATCAGAGATATAAAAAATATCTTACTCACACCTACCCCTCGAACCCAGCAAACCAAAAGTGAGGGCTTGAGAAATGTATGAGTTTAACCAATCATACCTAACACTACCTACACCACTCCTCAATTGGTATATTTATATTTAAGTAAAACTTTTATCACAAATTAAAGTCACATTATAACTTAAAGTTTCATCTATTACTTTGTTTAATCATATATTTATTTTCTCAACTATTTGTAAATGTGCATATTTTTATTAGAAATGTACATGAAAATATAAATAAAATAAAGATAAATATTGCAAAGGGATTAATGTACAACAAAACCAAGGAAGCTACAGGTCCATTTCAGTAAATGTTATAAAAATTTTGCAAAGGGCTTGCCTTGATGCGATAGAAGAGCAATTGCCTTGCTTTCTTCTAGTTTTTTATTATTTTTTTTCTCTGGCTCTCCTCTCTTTTTCTTTCTCCATTTTTTGTACAGCCAACTGAAAAATTTTCATTTAGCACATGATTATGGAATATTATAGAAATATGCACATCAAAAACATTTTACATCTAGATGCATAACGGACGCAGACTAAATTCTTTAATTGTCTTCCTCAATATGCTTGGGTTCTAGGAGCTCTTTGCCTACTCAAATCCTTTCCTTTAAAAAAACAAAGGGATTTGCAAACCTGAGTTATAAATCCTAGAATCATCCACCAGAAAGCTTCATTTAGAGAAAAGAAAATCAAGGCAAACTCTTGAACAGAAAACAATTTTACAAGCCTCAATAACAAATAAATGACATGGATATTTAACTTCACCAAGAATCAAATAGCGTACAAAAAAAAAATTGTTGGTTAGCATGGTTTTGACTTCCTTCAATGCATTACCCTATAAGATTATAGTTTACGGGGGACTCATTAGGATTTGAAGTTAGCAAAACTAATACTCAACTCAAGCAACGCTACCTAAAAAAAAATTTGACCCAAAGGATATAAATAAAACCACCTACCAAGTAATTAGATAAGAGAAGAAATAGACACACACAAGCACACAAAATACTGTTACATAATCCCACAAATAAAACATTCAACCATGTTTCACTGACATCATTATCTAAAAAAGAAGAAATGCTGAAAGGGCCTAAAGACTTCAGAAAATGTGAACATGAGGCTGTTCACATTTCATAGCAGAAAGTCACTAACATCTGCTTTGAAGCAAAGAAACAACTTCTGATCTGTTGAACACTGGTCATGGAAATATGGATGTTTCAAGTAGACTCCAAAAACCTTGGGCAAGACTCTAGATCCGCCTGAATTTAATATGCCTCCTATTAGTACCCCTGGAAGAAACTGGGATGATGGCTTCATTACTACACATATGAGATTTGCTTCCTCTGGTGAGTTTTAGAAGTCAAATGAGAATATACAAAATAAACATACGGGCAATCTGAGTCCAACAGACAATTTAGTGACTCAAACATGCACTTATGATGATGGAACTAACCATAACATGCTTCAACTTACTTTTGATTTCAGCAAGCAAAAACTCAAAACTAACTTCCACTGTTTATTTCGTCCTCAAAATTCCGAGTCAATGTTATGGTTCTTTCTTAAAGCCTTATCTTGGATTTCAAACTAAAAGAAACCCATCCGACACCTCAGTTTATTCAAGAATAAAAAATGACAAAATTATGAGATCCCAACTCAAGTAACTCCATGAATAACATCAAATTGAGATCCAACTAAGCACTTGAAAACCAGCGAGGCTTGTGCTTACAAAGACTAAACTGTACAACCTATATACACAAACAGAACTGTGGAGAGGAAAAGATTCTAAAGGACCAAGAAAATTAGAACTCCAGACTCGAGAGCTCTAGAAATTAGAAGAAGCTAACGATGCGAGGAATCAAATGGAAGGCAGAGAAAGTCA
Source organism: Aquilaria sinensis (assembly GCA_005392925.1). Taxonomy (NCBI): domain Eukaryota; kingdom Viridiplantae; phylum Streptophyta; class Magnoliopsida; order Malvales; family Thymelaeaceae; genus Aquilaria; species Aquilaria sinensis. Next base: position 208,952 of record SMDT01003269.1, read on the forward strand.
AAGAAATCAAATACCGAATCATAGTTCAAGGCTAGCCCATCAATGCTCTCATCTTTAATATCATCTTGACATGTAGCTTTCCTTTTCCTCTTGCTTTCTGCTCCCATTTCACTCTGCCACCAATTATTGTAAACTCAGCCACTCTAAGTTCACAGATTGTTGCAGCAGCTGCCTTGAGAAAAATGCCAAGTGAAATAAAAAAACAAATAAAATTTGAGTTAAGAATGAAGAGTAAAGAAACAAAGTAATTGTTTAGAGCTTACCCTTACTACATTAACTGTAAAAAGGCATCCTTCCAAACAACAAAGCAGAAGCACTAAGCACCAAGTCCATAAAACAAAACAAAGACACATAAATGTGTACCTTTTCATGGTCTAGCAGCAAGTAGATCAGTACTAGTCCATCTGATCAACTTCGCCCGCGCTTCTCACAGCCGCTCCTCCACGCTTCACAAATCAATACCGAGCATCCACCACAACCAAAGCCAACATTTTTACCATGTTAAATTCAAACACCTGTTGTTTCACATTATACCAGACAGTAAAAAGAAATATAATGAGTAAATCTGAGAAATAAAATGAATAATATTATATCATACTTTCTCCAACTCCGATCCTAAAAAGGCAATTAATAACTCAGTCAAAATTGATGGAAAATCACCGTCCAATTCTTCATCATCTGCGGAATACAAAGAACAAACATTTAAATCCTCCATATTCATCCACGGATATATCAAAATCAATGACCAATTTCACATTGGCGGGGCCTGTCCTGATCTGTGTGAATGTTCCTACGAGCACAAATGCCTGAATTAGCTTTCTCGACGGCATCGACGACCAAGAACCTAACCTTGTTGATAGATTTATCGACCAGAGATGTCTCTTCGGTGGTGATGTCGAAGGCCTCGACTGCAGAGGCGTGCACCTGACACTGTTGGCAGTGGCAGCAGTTAAACCATAGTATCACTTCAAAGTAAAACCAGAGGAAGAATTATATGATCTACATGGACATATAAAATCAAATAAAGAGCTAATAAAAAAAATTTCATACCTAATCACAATCGTCACCCTGCTTTTTCTCTCTCTCTCTCTATATATATATATATATATATTCCTGATTTCTCCTTTTTTTCCCGATCTGTTTGGTATGCCTTGCTTCTCCTTTCTTCTCGATTTGTTTGGCACCAAGAAATCGATTTTGATTTCCTCTCCTCTCCATCGATTTCTTTAGAGACAAATCCATTGGCGGTAGATGGAGGCGAGAAGTTAATCTGATAGTCGCTTCCCAAAACTGAATTGGGTGGCTGAAGTAAAACAGAGGAAGAAGTCAAAGAGAAAAAGACTATGACAGGTTTAGGCGACTATGGTGTCGGTTTTGGAAGAGCGATGATCTTCTATTGGAAAATAATAGAAAGAAAAGGAAGTAACCAGATTGGAGGAGAAATTAAGGAGGAAAATTTGTTAATTAGGAAAGTGATTTATGACAATTCATGCAAAATCAAAACGGAAAGCCAATTGATATGTTGGCAGGGGTAAAATGGCAGCAATCGAAACAAAAAAATTAAATCGTATAAAAAAATTACACTTGTCAAACCCACGTTTAATATAGTAACTAAAAAGACAAATAAAACCTTCTGTTAAAATGGTCATGTGGGTACTTTTGTCAATGCGCAATGTAAACACATGACTTTATTTCCTTAAGTAAAGAAAATGCCACTTGTTAGTTTATTGTTAATTTTGTTAAGTGAAAAGACTCAAAACTCCTTACCTGTATCCTGCTTTTATAATATATATTAGATTGATCTCTGTAGTGGCAATTTTCCTAGTTGTTATCCAAAAGTAATTGAACTTCAATGTTGAGAGTGACTGCCACATTCAATCATTACAGTTTGTGGACCACCTTATCTATAGTGACCGAAGACTTCAGTTGCTCCAATCATTGCTTTTTTTCTTTTAAATTTAATTGTTGGTATTAACATTAAATTGGAATCAATATTAACGTATTTTAATTACTTTAAATAGCATAACTAAATAATAAAATAAAAGTTGAAAATAAATTCATTTAGATTTAATGTGAAAGTTAACTTAGCACAATGTTTTTACGTAAGTGAATAGAAATGATAAAGGCATGTTAAAGGTTTAAAGGATTACCTTTCATCATGCATGACGGTATCGTTAAGGAAAGGCCAATATCTGTGGGAGACCCATCCATACTCCCTAGTATGGGATGTTGACCACTAGACTCCAATGCTCTAACAACATGCTGGATACTAAGATCATCCTCGTGCTTTAGTCTAAGGTCCAACTCATACCGCTCCTAAGCATATGAATAGGTATGAAATGAGTTTAATAGTAATTGATGTTAAAAAGGCAGTATTAATTTTTTCTTTGAACAACAAGAAAATAAATTTTATTGATAACCATTTGTGTGTGCATATTCTTTCAACCATCGGACTAGCAACAGACTAACCAACAACACAAAGAAGATATAGCTTGACAATGCAATACACCATTCTCCCCAATGCAAATGTCTATGTTTTTTTTATGGAAAACCATATATAAATTAATCAAAGCTCAAAGCATTTGACAACCAAAAGAGGAGCTAACCCTCCCATGATACCCTGCCCAGATCATTAACCCTTTTTCGCAAGAGTGTGCGCCACACCATTACAAGAATGTCTAACAAAAGAGGAAGAACACAACAAAAAAAAATAATACCTAAGACACTGGCTTCATCTATAATTGTCTGGAAGTGAAATAAAGAAGGAGAGTTACCCACGTTAGGTCTTGAAATTAAGATAGATGAGTCTGATTCAATGACGATTAATGACAAACCAACTCTATCTCTACGCTTTCTTTAACTCCTATAGAATTGCCAATGCTTCCAGGTAAAAAATGTCTCTCGTTACATAATGCACGCCACTCACTACTGCGAAGCACACCTATCCTTGGGCATTCCAGCAAATAATCCCCACATTTCCCTATTTTAACTTTTGATCCATACCAACATCAACAGTTAGCTCATAAACATCATAAGGTAAGGGAGTCCAGCAGGTCTATATATTTTTCCTTGGTTTAGCACTACACATACATCGTTGGATCATGAACTAGTTTTCCATCATGGAATTGTGCGACAACCATAATGAAATACTCTATTCATTTCACATAAAGTGGCCTTGTTAATTTTTTTTCTTGATATAGTAGCCATTTATTTGGCCATACAAAAACATTATTAGCTTTTCAGCTAGAAAGAAAAAAAAGTAATGGCCAAATTAATCCAAAACACAAAAGTTAGTGGTTTATTCTTCTTGGATACAAAATGCTTAAATTTCATAATAATCATCTGAATTTCAAGAATATGGTTGCCAACTCACTAAATTTTTTTTCATAGTTATCCGCCTATTATATTACTACTAACTTTTAAAGCACGTGAGGCTGCAATTGTTTGTTCTACTGAAAACTACATTGTTGTGACTGTTTTGCCTTTGCATGTCTGGGTGGGCTGCTGTTCATTTATTTCGGTTGCTGGGTTTATGTGTTTTGGGCTATGTGTTTATTTGTTTGTCTGGTGGGCTTGGTTCGATTAGTTGCTGGCCTTGCGCGGCTGATTCAGGTATTCTGCAGTCTTGGGAATTTGCATTTGAGCATTTGTTTTCACCTAAGTTTTGTTGTTTTGACCATCAGAGTGGGTTGGCTGGTGATGTTGACCGGCAGGCTGTCTTGGTTGATTAGTTTAAATTGAGAATTTGAGAGTCTTGAGGCTGTTTGAGTTGAGATAGTTGAAGAAATGAGATGAAAAAGAAAGGAACAAATGAGAGGAAGATGATAAAGGTGGCAGAGTAAGACAAACAGAAATGATCGGGGAAGATGCAATCTTGAAGACAGCTGCTGGGGAAGACGCCATGAGTTGTAGATCATGGAACGGTGAAGTTGGCTGGGCGGATGGACGAAGTTGGCGGCGAAGCTGGTTAGACGGGTTGATGAGGCTGGTTGGTGGGTGGGGGAGGCTGCAACCAAGGAAGGGCGGAGGCACTAAGATATGCCATTGGTGGGGAGGATGCTCGGCTGTGTTTAGTCGGCCAAAAGAAAATGGAGGGGTAGAGGGTTCGTGGCTCGTGGGTGAGGGAAGAAAAATGTGAAGTGAGAGATGAATTTGGTAGGACTAGGTCAACATAAGGTTTAAAAAAGTGACAAACTTAAGGCAAGAAAAAAGTTGCCGAACTGGGAGGAGTAGAATAAAATAACATCTTTTAAGACTTTAACAAGATAGACGTAAAAAATATTAAAGAAATAGAAAATAAAAAAAATTATTAGATTGTGATAGTGATTTTATGTGGCAATAGTTTTTAAATAAGTAACGTGATTTTTTATTAAAATATGTAAAAATATGTGATTTACTGACTTTTATGTAGATAAAAACATCTATTTATAAAACATAAAAAACATCTTGATCACTTAGGTTGAGACGATTGAAGTTGAGGCGTTCATATACTTTCTTCTTATGCAGTGTCTTTTCAAAGCTTAGTTAGTTTTTTTTTTTTAAGATAATAGCTTTTTGAGCACCTATATCATTATTGTCCTTCTTCAAATCTCTTTTTGGTGAAACATGTTCCCAGTCCCTAAATTGTTTCTTTTTCTCATATTAAACCCTCAGTTTGATCAGTTAGGCCTTTTTGCCCCTGAACTCAATAATTACTTAACTGTAACATTTTTATTTATTAGTTTAGCTTTTTATTTGATCTCTTGGTCCCTATTTTTTTATGCACTATTTTTTTAATTAAAACATTAGTTACTATGATTTATTTATTTATTAGTAAAATAAGTTTTTTCTTAACCTTTATTACATCAATTGTTAAACCCTTAATACCTAAAGTTTATTTTATTTTCTCTCTTGGTCCCCAAACTATTTTAGTCGCTTCTCTTAGTTATTGTTTTCTAAAAAAAAAACTTTAATCACTAGGATTTGTCCACTTCTGGTATGATTTCATTTGATTCATATTTGGTCAATTTATTTCATTTTTTTTTCTTTTTACCTTTATTAAGTTAATGGGTAAATCATAATGTATTAACTTATATTAAGCACAATTTTGTGTATCAGTCATATATGTTCATTATAGATAATTAAGTTTTGTAGCTTGACTCATATACTTCGAAAACTCTATAGTTTGATTAAGCAATTTAGTCCATAATTGATAGAATTGAAACTAAGTTATTCTAAATAAATTTCCCCTCAATATTAAGGATTTGAATATGAGTTGATAAAAGATGTAATTTTTTTGTGAATTATTTTTTAATGACAAGAAAATTCCATGGTCTCAAAGCATGTACACTATCATATATTGTGGTCTTATGTTGTGATTATAACTATTCATTTTATTGATAAGAATGTAACATTGACTCAAAATTGAAATAAAATAAATTTTTAATTGATTAATTTTTATGAGTGAAAAATTTTAATTAATTATTTTTATATTTAACTTTAATGCTAAATTTATTATAAAAAAATTACATGCTACAATGTGCGGGCTACACAACCTCGTTATATACTAATAGTTGTGAAAGGGTGTACCATTCTATAAACAGTAAACTACAGTGTCATGCCTTTTTTTTTTTTGGTGCTTTTTTCTGGACTTGATTGGCTTTTTGTGAAGCTTGATCCCATTTTCCAACGAAATTACTTTCTCAAGGGCATATGTCACTATTTTTGCATTTCAGTATATTTGACCTTTCTTTGTGGTTAAACTCCTTTTCAATCCCCACATTTCTACGCTTTCCCAATTTAGTACCTAATTTTTATCTGTTTGTAATTTTTGTCCGTAAAATTAATAACTAGAGTTTTTCTATTTGCTCTCTTGATTCCCAAACTTTTTTTTATATATTATTTCTAATTCAAAACCTTAGGTGGTGTTTGGTTGCAGAAAATGGTTTTCCTTTTCCTTTTCTAATTCTAGTTTTCATTTTCCATGTATAGTTTTTTAAAATGTTTTTCAGGAAATATGTTTAGTTGTTTCTATAAGAAAATAATTTTCTGAAAATTATAAATTAAGCTGATTGGGTCGGATTTGAATGGAGGAGGGTCGAGTCACAGGTTAAGATTCGGATTTGGTTCGATTCTCACGATTGGTGGCGCAACTGTGGTGAAAAAGGGTGGCTCTGCAGGGATGATTGCGCGGCAACAACCTGGAGAGGTGTATGGTGAGAGCGACGGCGTTTGGTGGTTGGAGCGAAGAGGAAGATGCAGTGAGGACAGACGTGATCTCCTCTTCCTTTCGTTCTGGCGCGAACGGCGATGGGAACATTTAGGCACTATGGCGCGACGTCAGGGGAGTGGCGACTGCTGGCGGCGGTGATGCTTATGGTGGTTGGAGTGGCGGGGGAAAGGTTGGAGGTGTCGGGCAACGGAGGGGTGCACGAGGAATCGGACTGGAGATGCCATGGCTGAGAGGCTTGGTCGAGTGAGAGACGGGTGCCAACTGCGAGAGCCTTGAAGATCGATCGAAAGTTTTAAGTTAAGTGAAAACTATGTTTTCTAATTTTTAAAAAATGGAAAACGAAAAAAGGAAGTTTTCTAATTCTTAATAAAGTAGAAAACTATTTTCCTAGAAAAATGAAAACAAAAATTAGTGAACTAAACACATTTTCTTCTCATTTTCTAATTTTCAAAAAATTTTCTAGAACTAAACACACCCTTAGTCACTATGATTTTTTTTTTTTCCAATCAACCATAATGACTTTGTTCAATCTTTTTTTTTTTTGTTAGTTTTCTTCATTATTGTTTTTCAAGACAAAACTTCAGTTACTATGGGTTGTCTACTTTTAGGCATAGTTCGGTGATTCAGTTTTAGCCAATTATTTTATTTTATTTGTTTCTTTATGAAGTTAATTGTGAAACCTTTAATTCTTGAAGTCTTTTAATTTGCTCTCTTGGTCTCAAGATCATTTTGTTTTGTTTTTTTTATATGTCTATCATTAAATGCCATTTTTGTCAGTAAAATCCCACAGTTTGCTTATTTTATTAACTTGTTCATATGATTTCTTTTTTCTAAACTAAAACTTTAGTCGCTATCGTTTGTCTGCTTTATGGTATGATTTGGGCTGATAAAATTTTCACTAATTACATTTTTTCTGTCTTTTTTCCCTTTATTAAGTAAATAGTTAAACCTTTGGTTCTTAAATTTTACCTTAACTTTTTGCCTCTAGTTCTTTATCCTTTTCATTTTCATTAAATTTTTTCTTGGTCAATAGTTTCTACTAACTATATTTATAATTAATATTAATATAGATTAAACCGGTGCAACATGCAAGCACCATAAACCTCGTATATAACATATCTATCTGGCAGCGTTATTTCCGGTACACTTGTTACGATTTGGAATTTACGTTGCCTTTACGACTATCTTAAGGTAGCTTTTGCTGGCTGATGTGCAGGGAAGAAGGTGGCTGGGCGTCTGCCTATGGTTAAACTTCTAGAACTGCAAGCCGATTAAGTCATTATAATATCTTAATTGAAAATTGGTTATGTTCCTTTGGACCAAAAATGCAATATGTCTAAAATCTAAAAGCTCACAAAGGGAGAAGTAGAGAATGAAAACACATATATATATTTTATAGTAACTGAGTAGTTACTAAAACTGGAAATTATCTGTTTTGATTGCCTTGATTTGGTTCACAATACAAAAAAAAAAAATGTTTTAATTAAGGCACTTCATGGCTTGATTGATATTTGATGAGTGGATGAACACAAAATATTTTGATAGGCGAGAAGAGAGGTCATTTTGTCATTAATGTTAAGTTGAAAAGACAGTTTTATCATCAGTGTTTTTTTCCGAAGCAATACTGCAACCAACGTTATGGGTTCGGTTCAATTTCGACACAAACCGTCAAATTTGCTTGCATGGCCACTGGGAAAAAAAATGGGAAAAAGCAAGTTTCAACTCTAAGTTTTCTTCATCTAATACTTTAGCCGCTAAATTTTCTGAATCTGTGATTTCCATCATCATCTTCACAATTTCATTTCTTGGAACAATAACTCAAATCCACATAACCAAATAGGAAATGGTTCAACAACAATCTTTTTTTAAAGTCATCGTTCATTAGAATATGAGTGGTTAGCCAACTCCAACTATTATTTAAGAATTAACCATTGAAGGAATCGCAATAAAGAAAAATGAATACACTATGATCATTTGTTTGAATAGAAGAACCATTTGTATTAGCTTGAGACCAACTTCTTCTCCCATCTGAATATTGACCCCTATTGCATAAAAAGAAAAATTAGGAAAAAAAAAACAAAAAATAGGACAAACAAGACCATGATTATTTAAAGCCATTAGGTTTTGAAATTCCTACCAATAAAATAGATAAACTTGCAAAGAAACAACTCCCAAAAGGATCCAGCACCAACATTTGGACCCTTCTTGAATTTTCGACCAATGACTCAATCTATGGCTATTATATTTTGATTCAGAATGGTTACTCGATCACAAAAATCAATCAAAATTGTGGCCAAGAATAAGCACAAAAGCTTGAACAGAGGGATAGTGGGAAAGGAAGATATTGAGGGAGAGAAGGAAGAAATTATTAGAGGAAAGAATTTTTTTTTTGTTTTTTTTCTATTTCCCATTATAAAATATGGTTAAAGTAGCAGATTTGTAAAGTTGGGTACTTAGGAGCTAAGGACCAAATTTTTGGGGGCTTGCATAAAAGCTTCTCAAATTTCTAGTTATAGATGTGGCGTTGACATGTTGCAGAAGTGGCACGAGGTATTCTCATTTGGATGGAATATTTCTACCGTTAGATGACCATTAGATACTCAGTGGCTATATTCTTCACAACTGTATTGGCAAAATTGTACCCAACATGTAATGTTAGTGGGAGTTTTACATTGAAAAAACTTTAATAGAAAAATTGCCCTTTCAGCCTAATATTAGTGGCAAAATTGTCCTTTTTCCCTTTGATGGGCTAATGGGTATATTTGTGGACATCAAATGTCAAGAGAAAGTAACAAATCTATCTATATAATACATTAAACGGCAAGGGGAGAAGGGGATGACGACACCTTGTTAAGTGGTTAATGACAATTTTCATCCTCAAGCTTTGGCATTGGTTGTGATGGAGCGCTGTGCTCTGAATGTTTGCAACCATACATTTGCTGTGGTGATGCCACGTGTGCTCATGTTTGTGGCTTAACTCAGCAGTGATCACTGCGGTTGTTCTACTTTTGCGTGTAGGTCATTATTTCTCCAAATGTTGCAATCATACTCCTATAATAAAGTACCTGTTTCGAAGAATTTTTTCCCCCTTCACCCGTGGTGTAGAAGTTGCATCTGGTTAGTAACGGAGAGCTAGAGCTTTCGTTAATTGTTGGATCTCCATTATTTGTGGGTATTGTGTGATATGATGTGGACGTATTTGTCGTTTGGGCAACTTGGGGGATTTATGAGATGATCAAAGTGTCTTTTTTGGGGTAACTCTTAAAAAGTTATTAACAAGTTTGTCTGGTTCCGGTTGAGGGTCTGCGCGTAGCCCTTGGAGACTTGTCAACTGTGCTTCGCCGGGAAGACGAGATTGGGTGTCAAAGGTTGTGCTCCGTCACTAAAGTTCGGGAGACGAAGCCATGGCTGAGTATTTAACTTCCCTAAACCCCTGTTTCTGATGCCGCTTTGGCCGTAAAACCCGCCACACAGAAGTTTATTTCGATTAGGGCCTTCTCGGACGCACTAAATTCCACCCCTTCAACTACGAATGTCAGGGAAGTCGAGGAAAAACCAGGTGCTTGGCCTTCCGCTTCGGCAACCTTTGTTGCTCCGCCAAATTTCAAGCCACTGAAGCCAAGCGTTGAGGATTGGACCCAGCAAGATGTGGGAGGTGTTCGGGGCATCGCTTGGGCTCTTCCTCCAGTTAGGCACACGTGTTTTTGGTTCTGGGTATGGCCGCCTCTTTTAGTTTGTCTTCTGGATAAGATTCCTTGGCTTCACATGGTTACAGCTAAGAGCCCCAATTCGTTGATTTCGGCTGAAGACTTCACGTTGCACGCGGCAAACCACATTTTTTTGGAGAAAACATCCAGAAAACATGTTTTTTCATGGAGAAAAAATCGATTTCTGCTATGGGAGGTTAGAAGTGACCTTGGTGCCAAAGTGAGGTTGGGCTCCACCAGAAAAAGAAGCTTCACGAAGCCTATGATGTCGGAGAGAGATTTTGGGATTTTGGTTTTGGAGAGGTCATCAATGTTTATTGGGGTGAAGATGAAGGAGATTTTGTGAGTCACTTCAACGACAATGAGAGAACTCTGTTTTTTTGCGTTAAAATGCAAAGCAAAAACGTGGTATTTCAAAATTTAGGCGGGCAGGGGTCAGTCGGGTCATGAAGGGGGAGAGCCGGGTTAAAGGGATGGGTCGTAAAATACCTTGGGGATTCTGTTGAAATTACAACTTCTGCCATTGTCCTCCTCCGAGGCTCTGTCGCGTAGTTGTGTTGCCGATCTCACCTTTCCGCTGCCAAGCTGAGCCCCTCCTTCGCCACGCTTCCTCCTCGTAGCCTCCTCCGCCGATGTTGCCTCTCCTCCGCATGTCCTCCTCCGCGAAGCCTGCTTAGCCCATCCCGCCTCTCTCCTGCGACCACTGCCATGGTTCTATCTTCCCGGCCGGGTAAGGGGTGCAGGGTCGGGTACCAGGAGCCGAGCTTGCCATCCTCGTCGGTTTCCCTCCCTCAGCTCCTGGACTTGGCGGCCGCAACTGCCACAAGCACTGCCTCCTTAACCGACTTTGACAACTACTCCTTGGACAGCTAGAAGCCGTCATCAGAGCACGTGTCCTGTTTCTCCACGGTGGCCGTTTCAGACGAATCCATCAACACCGCCAAACCCGAGTTCAACCCATGCTTTGACCCTGCCGCGCCTCTGGTGCTCATCAACAGCTTAGACCCATTCGTGGGTCTCCCAAGAAACAATATGGGTGGTGCGGCGTTCCCCAGCCTGAAGTTCAACCCATGCTTTGACCTTGCCGCACCTCCAGCGTTCCCCGACCAAATTTGACCTGACCTGGAACCCCTTACCCGACCTGGTCTGCCGCCTTTTTTTTTTTTGAATTAACACGTTTTTTTCAATCTCATTTTTACGTGTTAATGAGGGCAGAAGAAGAAGATGAAGATTGAGTCAAAATACTCAAAAACCCTCCGCTCAGTTTTCCTTTTAATGGTTTAATTTTTTGGCCGGAAGAGAAAATATTTTAATGATTTATAAAATCAGTAAATTTTGAAAATCTTTAAATTTGTTCTTACTTTAAGCCGCTGAACCCTTTGAATTAACAGGTTATTAAATCGATTTTTTTGGTCCAAAAAAAGTTGTGAGTGACAATTTCTAGTGAAAAGCCGGGAATAATTCCCATTGACCGGCAATAATTTTTTGTGGAGATAAAAAGTGTGAATTACTTTTTCTCAACTAGGTGAAAATAATAAAATTATTAAAAGAAAAAGAGAACAAAATTATTAATTTGAAATGATCATTTTTACGGAAATAATAATTTTTAAATAAAAATAATATATAATTTTTTATCAAATTATGTAAAATATGTGATTTAGTGATTTTTATGTAAATAAAATTTCATATAAATAATACTACTTCTGTCCCATATTATTTGTATCAATTGACTTTTCACGTAATTTGACTTAAATTTATTTATATTAGTATTTGTTAGAAATTTTTTTTAAAAATATATTTAGGAACTATATGTCTTGATTTATCATTTTTATATAAATTTTTTTTATTTATATATTAAAATGTTAAAAATAAAAAATTATAGATTAATTGTTGAAAAATGAATGATGCAAAGAATATGGGACGAAAGGAGTTATTTAATAAAGCCACTATTATGTGTATGCGTGTGCATGAATATATATAGATGCTTTCCCGCTTTTATTCCCGCTCCTGCTGGGCTTTTAGTGATCTGCCTTTCTGTTGTTTAGATTACCCACCGCTCATTTGACCCTTTTAGCTGCCATTTAGCTTTTCACTATCTGTATAATGAGGGCATTATGCTAACAATATTAAATGTTAGGTTTTGTTTTAATGATTGTAATTTTCTATGATTTTTAATTGTTATATCATTTTAATTGTTATATCATCTAACTTACACATTCTACCTCTAATACCAGAAAAATCTCAAATATCCCAGTTCCTCCACAAACCAACAAGAATTGAGTCAAATCCAAAAAACATCAGATGAAAATTGTAAGTCATAGGCTACTTAATCCTCCTCTCATCCATTAACATTTATTAATTTCAAATCTTATATTTACTCAACCTTTTACTGTTGCTTAGGAATTTCGCTGAACCATTGGCCGAATAAAATGGAAAAGCACCAAGACAATAACAAAAGGAACATATCACATGAAGGACAACATCAAGAGCACATTAGCAAGCTATTTTCTACTTTTATGCACTATTTTCTGTAATTAACAACAAGAAAATATACCATTTTAAAACACTTTGTAATGACTCTGAAATATTTTAGTGAACACTATATATATATACCAAGTTTAATCACTAAACACCTTACTCAAGCACTAAATTACAATTTTATAGCAAAAACCACAGTTATCAAAGCTACAATTTGGTGTCCGCTGTACAGCGCGGGGCCTCCCCTGATAAATAACCAACATTCATACTCTAACATAGCATGGTTAGCTCAAACTATCACATATTAGTGAGATTTGAACCTTAATGTCTACTATTTTTTTTTTAAATTTTTTAAGTTTTGCCCTCAAACAAATATATTCTCGGTAAGTTTTCCTTTTTTTTTTTTGTACACAAATTCATAACACATTTAAGTCAGAAGAAATAGTAAATATATTGTAATTTTCAAAGTAAATTAGCGTGTGATGAATAGCGTACAGGCAAGGATACCCCATGATCTGACCTGAGCATTAAGGGGTCTCCTCAAGGTACTACCCTCAGGGGTCCTTCTGACCCTATCTCATATTTTTAGACACAAGTGATTGGAGTTGACCGTATAACCTCAAGTATTTACTACTCACAGAACCCTAATGTATTTTGGATATCAAATTGCTAAAGTGAAAGCTTGATGCAAATGCTTTATATAGCTTTGGATCCCTCAAGGTCATTGGGTTGATGAGAGTATATTGCTTGACTTTAACAATCTTATTTTCTGCTCAATATCTGAGGTGTAACTCACTGGGGATAAGGAAGGGCAGTCACCCCCAGAATTTTTAAATTTTTTTATTAAGGGTTGTTAAATATTTGATAAAATTGTAGAAAATTTAAAATTGGCACCCAACTTTAAATTTTGAAATTAATAGTAGGGGTTTTGCATATTTTAGCAGTTTTTAGTATTTTAATGGATTTGATATCATTTAGCCTCTGGTATATTTTAGCAACAAAGCAAAAATCCACAATCCTTGCCCTGGTCTTATCTTCTCTTAGATAATTCTTCTTCCCCCCTTGATGATCCACATTCCCAAAGGGCCTTGCTTTGACTCTATCACCTCTGTTATTGATTATGGGGCTAAAGCTCGTTTTTTGGCTCATCGGCAAGAGTCTGTCTCGGTTCACCAGCTCCAATGCTCATTATGTAAGGCTGAAAATAGGCTCTAGATTTTTCCATTTTGATACTTTTGGTTTGTGTGTTCTTCATTTTGGTTTCTAAATTGTTAGTAGGTAATACTGTGTGTGAGTATATGAGCTTGCCGCCTAGCAGATTGCCTGATTGTGTGAACCAGAGGCCAGTACCTGTGCATTTGATCTGGAAATCTATTGTCCTAATGAATATAGATTTCATCCATCTTTTATTTTGAGCATGACCTTTATGATTTGTTTTTGTTTCCTTATTTGGTTGAAGAAGCATTGAGATTTGAGAAGTATATTAGTTATTTATGGATTGTAATATTAGATCTTTAAGCACTAACAAGAAACATATGGTTTATGTTAGTATTTTTTTTTGCTTTAAGTTTTTTAGATTATTTTGGTATCCCAAATTGTTTTAATTTGAGTTTACCTTCATTGCTCACTTGATGTATTAGATTTTTGGTATAATTGACGTTGTATGTCAAACATTACAATAAAAAGGTTAGGGAATTGTAAAAGCAATGGTCTTGGTAAAAACTGCTTCATTGTTGCTACAAAACTTGAGCATGGATGGATGAGATTCTTTTGTTCAAGAGGTTTGCTCATTTTTATTCAAAACATGATGTTAATGCTCTAGATTTGAGTGGCCTACATTTTGTGGGGCATAACATTCATTGACGTGATGATGTCAAAGTGGAGCATTAGTATCATTTCTATGTGTTCAATGTTATTGTAAATTTTTAGTTGTAGTAGATTTCTTTCAAGTTCAATGAGAACATTGTAGAGCTTTTAAAGTTACGCTCATGTTTGAAACCAAAAAAAGGTTTCAAGTCTTTTAATATTGATTCTGTTTGTAGCATTGCACAAAATTATTATCCCCATGATTTTTTAAGACATAAAATAACTTGATATCATCATTTCAATTATGAAATTTTTATGTTGGTGTTAAAATTTGTTAGACTTTGAAGAATTGTCATAAAGAAATGGAATTACTTCATGTCTTAGCAACTAATGAAAAGTTAAGTTATTGCTTTCTTGTTGGTAGATTGATTAATTGGATATTGACTTTTCCTATATTAACTGACATTATAGAATATGCTTTTGGCTCTCATATAGTCATAACTCATTCCCCAAGACCAATTTCTTTAGCATTTACTTCATAATACCATTTGTAACATTAATTTCAGGAGAAATCCACTCATTCCCCAAGACTAATTTCTTTAACATTTACTTCATAATATATTTATAACGTTAATTTTAGAATTCATTTGTTATTTATATACATATATATAAAGGAAAAACTTACCCATTCCCAAAGACTAATTCCTTTAGCATTAATTTCATAATATATTTGTAGCATTAATTTTAGAATCCGTTTGTGATAATCAATACTTAGGTCATTATATAACACTCACTCCAAAATTCATTCATTCCTCAAAACTACTTCTTTTATTATTAATTGCATATTACATTTGTATTATTTAATAATTTAGGCCCTTATATAGTCATGACTCCAAATTTTAGATTTTAAATTATAATTCTTTGTGGGCTCTTTGTGTCAAAGTAATGAGCTCTTAAAATTATATTTTTCATACATTTCATTAATTGAATTTAAATTTATATCCTCTATGCATAATAAAACACCATTAGCTTTTGTTTCCTTCTTAATATCATTGTCCCTTAATCAATTATTTTAAATAGATTTCATCTATTTGTAGTCATTTAGTAGTTTTAATTTCCATTAGAATGCTTTAATTAAAATTTTATTTGATTTTAATGGTATTAATATCATCCATCTAACTTTCCCAAGATACATTTTTAGCATTAATTTTATTGTAAATTTGTAGCATTAATTTCAAAATTCATTTTTAATAATGAATACTTAAAGTTCCTATATAGTTCCTACTCTAAAATTTACCCATTCCCCAAAACTACTTCTTTTATTATTAATTAATCAATTTTTTTAATAAAATAGACTCAATCAATTTTAGTGATTGAATTTAAATTTCTATCATCTTAGTATATTAAAACATCATTAGCTTTTATTTCTTTCTTAGTGGCTCATTAGTATTATTGTCCCTTAATCAATTGTTTTAAATAAATTTCATCTCTCTTAGTAATTTAGTAGCTTTAATTTTTATTAGAGTGTTCTGATTACAATTTTATTCACTTTAATGATATTAATATTATCCATCAAACTTCCCCAAGACTATTTCCTTTAGCATTAACTTCATAGTATATTTGTAACATTAATTTTAGAATTTATTTATAATAATTAATATTTAAAATCCCTATACAGCCCTCATTCCAAAATTCATTCATTCTCTCATTCACTCCTATATATATGTATAGGTTCAAACATTTGTTTTCAACACACACTCAATATTATCATTTTTTTTATCCTCTCTTGCTACCTATCTTTCTTTCTTCACTAATTTATATTTTCATATTTTCACATATTCTAAAGATAAGGTAGTTGCCTAAAACGACTAGTAGATTTTTTTATTTTTTTATTTCTTTGTCTTTGAGTTCTACAATGGACGAATATGTTCTTTTATAAATCTTTTCTTATTTTTATAGTTTCCTTATGGAACATGTTATATTGGAAGAATTGTCTCATAAAAGATTAACTGGACTATTCAAGTAATGGTGTATTGTTTATATGATATTTTTAAGTTTTGAATAGGTGACTAATTTATTAGTACCGATTTTTGAAATTTAATTTTTTCCTCCATAGTATAAATATACATTCTTGATCTATTATTGACTATTATGTTTTTTTTTTATATATGAAGGGTGTGGCTATTCATAGGTCAATCAAAATTTTTTTGGCATACAAGTTTAGAAAGAAGCTTTGTGAATAAAGTATGTATATCTATAAGAATTTTATTGTTATTCCAAAGAAAAAGACTTATTAAATCGTAGATATATACCTATTTATGATCTGGATTACTTATACTACACAAATCTATAATGTGAACCGCGAACCTTGTGATTTTCTCCTGCACAAATTTGAGTTTGTTGCTTTTAATATCAATTTAGCACATGTATTGACCAATTAGAACTATTTACATGTTTCTCTAAAAAATTTTCAAAACATAATTAGATGCTACATGGACTATTTATACATCACAATTACCATTTATTTTTTCATGTCAGATGTTGTGGGAGTTGTTGTAGAATTTGGTACAATTGAGTGAAAAATTGTTAAAGGTGATTCAGTTGGCACCTAACAATCAAATTATAGAATTTGAGGCATTTTCAACACAATGATGTTCAATGTTTTCGCTTTGATCATTTGTATATATTTTTCTACTAATTTTCATCTTAGACTTTTTAAGGTTTCTAACATATTGTACCTTCTCTCATTTATATTTACCTTTATTTCTCATTCTACTATAATATAAACTTATTAACTATATTGTTTTCTTGTATAAGTCGACCAACCTTAGGAACTTCAAAATCAAGCAAGATTTACTTAAATCTTCAAATTTTTTAGGTTGGCACTATAATGGGTGATTTTATTTAGATTTCTAAAACCAATTTGTCGATTTACATTACATGTCTTACATTAATTGATAACTTACCATCTATGATTTTATATTATATATTCGAATGTAATGCAAAAAATCCGGAGTTTTGAATACGAAATTTATTTATTGATGGGAAAAATAATAGCAATGAAAAGAAAGAAATAGAAAGTAATATAAGTTTTGTATTACACAATTAGATTAGATACAAAAACAAATGAAAACACAACCTGCATTCTAACATATTAACCCAATTTTAATTTAAGAAATGATTACCGTGCATTGCACGGGTTGCTCAACTAATTTTATATATTCACAAACAATACAAGAGTAATGGTGTAATATATGATACAATATATAATTTTACCTATTCATATATCACCTACTAACTATTTAGAGGAAAAAATCTTGCACCTTGAGCCTAACTTAGCTAGCTAATATACATGCATCCTAATCCTAACAATTAGGCTTCAAATCCTAAGTGAAATAATCCTTCTGTTTTCGATTGATGCTCTTGCTCTCGAGTTATTGCTCCTATTCTCATATTCTTAACGATTTTACTTAAATTTTTAAAAACGACAGTTTCTCGCTTTCCATTTCTGCTTTCGAAATGCTCTAAGGCACTTAGTTTGAGCATTTAAGTGAGTGAAAAGGCTAAATTGTGTGGATGATTCCAACCTTTAATTATTATGTTGTTTTAGTCACAACATATTTTATTTTCCATTTTCATTCTAAACCTATTAAAAGCTTTTCATTTTGCTCGCTTATTGAATGAAATTTGTTAACTCAGAGTAATTTTCTGATAATAATGTTTATATTATAATTTAAACTATTTAGAAACTGTTTTTCAGTATATTCTCATTTATACAATGATTTTTTTATAGTTAATGGACTTCAAATAACAAGTTTTTCCTTGTAAATTGAAATTATAACATTCAAGAAGAAGAAAAATTCTCTATCCATCCCAATTTACTTGAAACATATTCCTTTTTGGGATGTCCCAAAAGGTTGAAATGTTTCATCTTTTGGAAAAGTTTAAACAATTAAATAATCTTTTTACACAAAACCCAATAAAGACTCTTATTTTAATATCCACTTAATATCTCATTGCATAAAACCTAAAAAAGAATCTTTTCTTTTTTAATCATTATTTAAACTTTTACTACATAAAAAATTAACACAAATTACATACACCTTAATCTCCGTGTAAAAAAATATGTTTCAACTAAAATGGGACGGAGGTAGTATTAATTTAAATTTCTAGCAACTGTTAAAAAATTGTCACATAATTTTAATTTATTAAAAGAGAGCTATAAAAAATTTTAAATTAGAATTTCAAATGTTTCACTGTAAAAAAATTGTCATATAATTACTTTAAGAAATGAATTCATTCAGCGAGAAACCAAAACGAAACAATTATGTGTAATGCCAAAACAAGAAATGAGTTAGAAATTAAAACATAATGATCATTGAAAGTTCTAGACTATGATATTTACCTTAAATAAAAATATCTATTGAGATGAATTGACACAAAAAGATGCAGATTTAACCAAAATTTTGACTTAATAGTCAAGATTTATGATTATTTCAAGAAGGTTTAGGTTCAATTTCTCAAGCCTATCCCCTTTCATATAACAGCTTCATCGGCAGACACATCGAATAAACCGCAAGGACTAAACATTTTCCTGTTTTTTTGGCCTTTTAGCTTGTTAATTAAATAATTTATTTTGAAAAGTTTCTTCTTTTTCTTACAAATGGGCGCAACTTGTTTTTTCTGGTAGCATTATTCATTTGTCTTTCTCTGTTCTGCTGTCCATGGTCACCGATTTTCAGTAAAAGCTCCAAGAGATTTCATGTGATGATGTCCATCTTCTCTTAATTCCTCCAAACGTTTTGCTTGCTTACAAAAGGCACTGTACTTTTCCTTCCTTTCTCTTTCTTCTCATTCTTCTCCCCCATCCATCAGCTCTTGCTGCCAGAATGGATAAGATGTGAAGTTGCAGGAAGAAGAAAACAGCAGAGAAAATGGCAGATAAAAATGGAGCTAAAGGTCAATTTTTGAAGAGCTAAAGCTGTTTCTTTTTCCTGAACAAGTGGTAGTAGTGCTTGGACTGACTGGGTTTGGAACAGAAGACAGTATAATGCCAACAGTTTGGTTTTCTTTGAAGAGGTCTTTACACTGCAAATCAGAGCCATCAGATGTTCATGACCCAAAATCAAGAAAGCAACTGGCCACAATCTTAACCAGAAAAGGTGGGGGAGGAGGGAGGTCAGGTTGCTCAAGGTCCATAGCCAATCTCAAGGATGTGATTCATGGAAGCAAGAGGCATATTGAGAAGCCCCCAAGTTGCAGCCCAAGATCCATTGGAAGCAGTGAGTTTCTCAACCCCATCGCCCATGAAGTCATTCTCAGCAACTCTACCTGTGAGCTCAAAATCACTGGCTTTAATGGCTTCCAGGATGGGGCTGCCAGCGGCGGCGGCGGCGGCGGCGGAGGAGGAGGAGGAGAGGGCGGTGGTAATGGTGGCGGTGGTGGGTCAACTTTTGTTGGGACTTTGAGGCCTGGAACACCAATGCACTGCTTGAATCCTGCTAATTTCAGGAACTCTGCCGCAACTCCTCCAAGGAAATCTCCGTTTCTGTCATCACTGAGGGAAAATTCACCTGGCCTTTTGGGTGCTAGGAACAATAACATCAATTCAAACCACAGAGTTTCTTTTGAAGCTGACTCTAATGGCCATTCCTCCCAAGTTACTTGCCATAAATGTGGAGAACAATTTAGCAAATGGGAAGCTGCTGAAGCACACCATCTCTCTAAACATGCTGGTATTTTTTTCGTTTTTGTTTTCCTGCAATTCAGCTTCCAATTTCCAGCTTTTGCATGTAAGAACTTCCAGAAAAGCATTTAAATTTTTCTTATAGTCAACTAGGTGATCTGAATTCACATAACAAAATGTTTCCTTGTCCCATTTCTAGCTGCTTAGGAATTAGTTTCCAATTCGAGTTTGATGTGGCAGCAAAATAGAGGCTGAACATGTGACATTATGCTTTGCAGTTACTGAACTTGTGGAAGGTGATTCATCCAGAAAGATTGTGGAGATCATATGCCGGACAAGCTGGTTGAAGTCCGAGAATCATTGCGGCCGAATAGAGAGGGTGTTGAAGGTCCACAACATGCAGAAAACTCTAGCTCGGTTCGAGGAGTACCGGGAGATGGTGAAGCTTAAGGCAAGCAAGCTCCCCAAGAAGCACCCTAGGTGCATTGCTGATGGGAATGAGCTCTTAAGGTTCTATGGCACATCAGTTGCATGCTCTCTAGGCCTTAACGGGTCCTCCAGTCTCTGTGCATCTGATAAATGTAGTGTCTGCCGGATCATAAGGAGCGGTTTCACAACGAAGAAGGAGCTCAAGGAAGGTGTAGGAGTGTTCACAACATCTACAAGTGGTAGAGCTTTCGAGTCCATCCAAGTTGCGTGTGATGATCCGACGATAAGGAAGGCTCTGATAGTATGTAGAGTGATTGCTGGGAGGGTTCATAGGCCATTGGAGAACATTCAAGAGATTGCAGGGCAAACTGGGTTTGATTCGTTGGCTGGAAAAGTTGGGCTCTACTCCAATATTGAGGAGCTCTATCTGCTCAATCCGAGAGCTCTGCTTCCTTGCTTTGTGGTCATCTGCAAATCTTGAAGAAAGAAATGGGAATGTGAAACTTATGGATGTGAAATTTTTTGTGAATTCTGTTCAGTCTCTTGGTAGAATTAGAAATAGTCTCCATTCTGTCTTGAAAAATTCTAGATTCAATTATCTCAGATGAGATATTTTTGTGCAATTGTGTTTGTTGTTTTCTTGATGGAGACAAAGCTGCTTCCCTTTTGGGTATGAGCTTATTTTTTATACCTACAAAACAAAAGTAAAAAGTTAAATAAGTCCATTTAGTATTAGTGCCAGTGATTAGTGTTACAGTTTTAAAAAAGTTATCTAATTATAGCTCATGGTTTTTATTAGTTTCAGCAGTTTCATTTTTATCATTAAATAAACTATCTAAAACTTTATGCAAATGGCCTAACAGCTATGCAAGTACAATTCAACACAGTACCTGAGTCTGGGGAACATACACAAATTCAACCAATATGATTATGTTCTGTTTTTGTATTTTTGTTGTTTGTTTTGTGGTTTCCCATTGCAAGGTCATCTGGGATTGAAATTCATGGTCAGTTGAAGACAGATAGTCATTTAAATTAAATCATGAGAACTTTTAGAAAATGTTTAGTGGAGTGTTCAGATGCAATCAGGCAAGGCATGCCAGAGCAATCTCAGTTTTTTTTTTTATTTAAAAAAACCCAATTATTTGTAGGATTTCCATGAAAAAGACATAGAAAACACACAGGAATCATCATACTATTCAACCAAATCATAAACCAGAATAATATACTATATTTTCCCCTAAATGTTACAAGAGCTTCAAATTTCAAACAAAGAGTACCAGGAGTGGGAACAGAGTTAAAATAATCCAATGTAGAGACAAATTCAAGTTAACATTTGGACATAAAGAGGCAGAGTCTTTAAATATGTGGGAGTTTGCTAGCATGTTTGGATTTTCTAGTCTGCAAACTTGTGAAAACAATTAATGCTTATGGCCACTAGCAATGTTAAATGTTAAAACATCATGTGGATGTGGCCCTGCATTTTGGGTTCTTCTCCTTAAATAATAAAATTTAAGTTCAGTTAGATGACAAATACCATGAAGGATCACCCTATTTTTTCACCATCAATTGCAGAAAGATTTTGTCTTTTCTTTGCTCTTCTATGACTTGGTAGATTTCATCTGCAATTGCTCATATTTTTAATTTCTTTCTCTGTTCTGTCTGCAACGGAGGAAGGGAAGCTCATTAAAAAGAGTTATTCTATTTTGGTGCCCGACATGTATTCGTGTAGTCAATTTCAACTAGTTAGAATTGAAGGTATTGGGAAGGCCAAAACTTCTCTCTAAGTTGAATTTCAAAAATATTACTCCATCTATTCCATTTTTTTGATGAAATGTTTGAGTTTGACCCAAAAGCTTAAAAGAGGGAAAAATTTGTGTGTTATTTTTATTTTTTTTCTTCATTTTTCACATATAAATCAAGAAAGATAGAAAAAAATAAATATTAAAATGATAGTTTGAAGAGTAATATAATAAAATAATTTTTTAAATATAAAAATATTATAAAATTTTAAAATGATCCAAAATAAAATATGTTGCATCTTTTTTGGGACAAAAGAAATAATTTCCACTGGTCACTTTTGGGTTATGAATGAGTGTACAAAGTACAGCTTTTATGTGGTTGAAGATTCCTTTTTTTGTTTAATATATGTTTTGAATGCCATATCTTGCTGCAAAATCTGTACAGATTTTTAAAGCTCTGTGGCAGATGCACCTCATAAATGTCAAGTAGCCTCATCACACTTGGATGCAAATGCAAATCCAAATACTGAGAAATTGAGACCAAATTCAAATGCTGGTCTTAAATACTGGAATGGGGGTGGGTGTGAAGAAGATGAGCAAAAGTTGAAGGTATTTAGTGCAGTTGATTGGGACTGTTCATCTTCTGGGTCGTATCCAAAATCATTTACTCACTCACAGACCAGTATGTAACTGTAAACAATTCTGCAGACGCTTTATTTTCTGGAAAACAACACTGGTCCTTCAGGCCTAGAACCAAAATGTCATCCGGATAGGACTAGTGAGGGCCAATGGTCTAAGAAAACTGAAATGGTCCCAATTCAAGCAATATTATGGGACGGTAATCTGTAAGATCTAAATGTTCTACCCTGGACCATAGGGAAGCCACCCCTACCCCAAAGTTAGTTGAGAAGGGAGCTGCTGGCTGTTGCAATAAAAGCTTCAATTCCTGATTATGATTCAGTTCCCTTGCAGTTAAAACCATGGAACAAATTTCAATTGTTTCTCTGTTCATTTCCAATTTCTCATTTTCTCTGGCACAGATTAGAAACTTCTAGCAGCAATTTGATGGAGCTTGGTCCTCCTTGTTGTTAGAATGATTACATAAAACGGCACCAAATGATTCTTGCTAACTTGAACTTTTCGGATTTCATTTCGGACAAGGCAGAAAACCATGATCTACACAAGCTTTGATTGTGTCCTGAATAATTTCTTCTAGGCCATGCTTGTAACTGAACCCTAAATCTAGCAACTTCTTTGAAGAAATTTCAGTAGGTACACTAGCTTTTTTCTCTGTTTCCAACCTGAAAAACCATGAAAAACAACCAAACCGACAACTCAGTACACAGGAAAAATTTTCTTACATTTGATTTCTACTTTGCAGCCTCATATCAAGAACATCATTTACCTATTAATACCCGAGCTAGGGTACTTGCAAACAAGAAGATCAATCAATTTGGGCATCGGACAACTGCACGAACAACAAATGTATTTGCCTTGTGCCTTAGGTTCCTCCATAAGGAAGAGGTGGGCGTTGCAGATGTCCTCTATGTGGACTAGAGCAATTGAACCCATCCTAGAACTTACAGCAGATAGGATTGAGGAAAGCTCAGAATCCCCTGCAGAAAAGACTATTTCCTCAGTTGAAGGAAAGTGACTTGTGATCTAAGGCACAACGTTCATGAGGCAGAATTAACTTGTGATTGGAGATAATAGCATCTGAATGCTAGAGGGGACACTTGATGTGAGAAATGGACCACCAACTGTGGTTGTGATCACTGAGACAAGGTCGATCCCTTTTTCATTCGCAACCCGAAATGCTGCATTCTCTGCAGATAGCTTGGAGAGCATGTAAACCTGACATAGCATTCAGGGAAACATGTTGGTCTAAGAAACAACAGATAGCCAGGAGCTAACTAAAAGCCTTACCCAGCCACTTGCTTTCATATTCCACACATGTTCAATATGAGTCTGGCAAGATTCATCCACAACCTGTTTCCATCTTCCAGAGCTGTCTTTGGCAGTAATTGTACTAATGGAAGATGTGAAGATAACCCTTTTAACAGACCCAGATTTCAAGCAAGATTCGAGCAGGTTCTCGGTGCCTCTGATGGCAGGATTTATGATATTTGATTCAACATAATCTTCTTGAAATTAGTGGGAAGGTAAGGTCTGTCAGATCAGGTTCACTAGCTAGACTTGTAACAAAAGTTACCTTAAGGGGTTAAATTAAGGAGAGGAAGGAATTTAATTACCAATGTTGGGATTTTGAGCATTGAATTGCATTGAAGCAGCCACATGAAAGACACCAACACAGCCTCTTACTGCCTTATCAAAGCTGCCCTCTTCTTGCAAATCAGCTCTGAATAATCTTAACCGGTCACCACCCCTCCAAGGCAATGCTTTTTCTGTGTTTGAAATTTTGTAAGATTTTAGGAAGAAATGTTAAATAGTACCAACTTATCGCTTTTTATGTCATCATCCCAAGAATAATGCCAAAGAGTACAAAAGTGATTATAAAAGATGATTTGGCACAAGATAAATTATTTATGATACTTGTAATCGAACATGAGAGATAAAGTAACCGATTAGAGATGCAAAAGAGCATGAGCTGGAGAGACATGTTTTTTAAGGAACAATGACCACCGAGCAACAAGTTATAGACTTTATCCAATTAAACACTTGCCGAAATATAAATGTTGCTGTTGGAAGGATAATGTAATTGAAGAATGATCCACTTATATTTATCAAATGAATTTTCTACAATCTTATTAACTTTTAGTGCTAAAAATTTGTCCTTAAACAATCTTTAATATTCTTAACCTCTTACACCAATTGCTATAATGCTCTAGTTTAACAAAGCCAATAATGAATGATAATACGATCATTTTTATCTAATGTATTTTGACAAATGGTTGATTTTAGTTAATGTTATATTTTACCATTTCTATATATTTTTGTCATATGGTAATATTAATTATATCAGTCTACAACTACTATAGATATGCATAAGCAATTTATTTATTAACATTAATATTATTTTTTGTGTATCAATATTCTTTACCCGACAAGTGAAAACTAATCTCCTCAAGGTATTGTCAGGTACCGAAGTGGGAGCACTATCACTCTCTCCCTAGCTATCCATCTATATAACGATGCGTGATTAAACATCTCATGTTTAAGTAACTAATACCAAAGGATTTATCAAGTTTTATAGATATTTCCAGCAGCAAACCTGGATCTCTGACCGTGGCATGAACTATGTGTCCTTTCTCGAGAAGAAGCTTGACCAGCCAAGATCCAAGGTAGCCGGTGGCGCCGGTGACACAATACGTCTTCAGAGCCGCTGCTCTTCCACCGGCCTCTCCATCGATCATCTTCAACTACTCTTTCTTCCCTACCTTCTCTTGTATAGAGGGGACAAGTTAGGATACCCAGGTTTTCAACCATCAAAGGTGGTCGTTTTTCTTATTATTAATTTGTAAAATCACGTGATTAAGGAGGGAAGTAGCAACAATCACGTGACTGCGAGCGTTTCTTCACGTTGTCATCAATTTGGGTAAAATTTACAGGTGGTCCTAAAAATATAATTACTATTGCAAATTCATCCTCCTCTCCATTTTGTTGCATATTGGTCAAAACATTTTTAAAATCTATTGCATATAAGTTTCTAGTCCTGCAAAATTTATTAACTCTAAAGCAACTGTAAAATATTAAAATTTTAAATTTTAATATAAATTTTTTAATAACTGTCTTATAGTAAATTTAAGCTATATCATAATTTTTTTATAGTTCATAGATTATTTAAATTATCAATTTTTTTGCTTTGTAAATCAGATCTTCGTGCTAACTTAGTCTTCCCATGGAGCTAGAGACCAATGTGTAATATTTTATAAAGGTTTAGAATAAGCATTCAATAAAACAAAGGTTGAAGGCCAATTTACAATAATAATTATAGGTTTTTGGATTACTGATGTAATTTATCCTCATCAATTTGAAAACATATAAAATGCCGATTCCTTCTATAGTTTATTAGGGAAAATGCGGGTCCTTTTGTTGAAAGTTGTATCCCAATAAGAAAGTACCAGTTGGGAAAATTTAAAAGTGACTTTTTTGGCTGGCTCTGCCTAGGTCACTCTTTATCACCAAGCACTCATTAGTTGCTGCCTAGCTAAATGCCAAATGTTGTTATACATCACTAAGCACGCATTAGTAGTTACATAATATGCGTAAATACATTTTTGCGGTTTAACTCGGTTAGAGAGCAAGTAAAACACTTGTACCAGTAACAAGAGGTGTATCCTACATGCAGACATGAGGTATAAAGGAAATAATAAGAAACTATGAAAAGGAGTAAGAAAATATATATAACGGAACAATAAAGAATACATATCAGAATAAGTAAAATAAGAATATATTTGGAAATAGAAACAACAAAAAAGTAGAAAACAATAAGCTATTAAATCCCAAGGGGAATATATGTATAGGTAAACTCTATCGGCCGTCCCTAAACTATATTCAATGTTGCTTATTCACCCTTGAACTATCAAATGTTGCTTAATTGTTCCTAAATTATATCCAGTGTTGCTTAATCGTCCTGTCATCTATTACAGCCGTTAAGGATAGACGGAAAAATGATGTGACTGCTGAGGTGGTATGAAAAAATAATGTGGCTGTTGATGTGACATCACTTTTCTATCAATTATTAATAGTATGATAGATGGTTGGACGAATAAGCAACACTAGATATAGTTTAGGGATGATAATGGAATATTTGATAGTTAAGGGATGAATAAGTAATATTGGATATAGTTTAGGGACGACTGGTGAAATTTACCCTATATATAAACCAAAAAACAAATATAACCAGTAATAAAATAGGAAGAAGTAAAGAAGGAAGAAATAATGTAGCAATAAGTTACCGTGTAGTAGTATTTTCATAATTTAATAGGAAATTGTGGCATGGTCTACAATAAGAAATTTTGGTACAATGATATTTTTGTAATTTATATGAACCTGAAGCATGATGTTAGTTTCATAAAAAAATTGGAAATTAGGAATTATGTGGGCCCATGATATAGTTACTGTTAAGATTAACCCCATGGGCATCATCCAAAGTATGGATGATTTCTAGGAAGTTGTGGTGTAACGTAAAACCACTTTATTCCTAACCTATCAAATGTTTATCACAAAGTTCACTCTGTTTTTTTTCCTCTTCCATTTAGTTTTCAATAAAAGTAGATAATTGTAGAATAAGCATTATGATATCCCAAATACCTGCATAGTCAAATAAATCAACATATTTCTTGATTTCTCTTGTTGAATGTGCAATTTAATTATATAGAAATTTACAATTATCTATTGAGATTTGTCTTAACCTGCACTTTGTCCCATTATTTTTTAAAACCTACACTTTACGAATATTTTTTTTGATATTATCCATTAACATCTTTTGGAACCCTAATTTAAACTTTATTATAGTTATCTTGTAGTAATTTCAATCTCTTTAATATTTAATTTTATAGTTAATAAACATCTTTTATTAAAAGTTTTTTCACTCTGTAAATGTATTTTTCTCTCTATAAATGCACATGAGTATTTTTTAAAGGTCATTTAATTTTGAAAAAATATCAAAAATTTTGAAATTGTTAAAACATTAAGATTTCAGAAATTGTTGTTGGATATTATAAAGTGTAGGTTTTTTAAAATAAAATAGCAAAATGTTGATTAGATCAAACCACAAATAGATTTTTGTATTTTCCTCTTAATTATAATATATAACAAACTTTTATAAAAGAATTATAAATGAATAATCAGTAAAACAAAAAAGTAGACGCGTGCAATGCACATGTCTAAAATCCTATACGTGCCACTGAACCACATCTCTTTGCAATCGATTATGGCTCTCCTTGTTCATTGTGGCATTTTTTATGATTTTTCGTATGTCCTGTATCTACTTCATATGAAAAAAACTGTTACTTGGGAGATGACAAAAATAATAAAAAAATGTGAAAGGCCTAGCCGAACAGCCGGCAGCCCTGTAATTAGTTACGCTTATGTTAAGATACGAAGATAATAAAAAATGTGAAAGGCCTAGCCGATGAACATTTTGTCTTGTTTTAACTTGTTACGATGAATCCAATGTGGTAAATCCTCGAAAGAAGGCTTCAGTGGAATGGTGATGCTTGTCTTCTTCTTGAAACAAACAAGCACCCCACCTTCATGCTTTTTACCTGTATAAATGTCTTAGTTCTGAAGACATTAATAAAACCACTTTTGAGTTGCTTTTGTTTAATGAAGGTGATGGACCGGAGGTCTTTCTCAGTTCAACTGGCTTTCACCGTGTTCGTCCTCGCGTTCCTACTATTTACAGCTTACGGTATGTGCGTGCGCACACAGGAAGTTTCTGCAGAAGTTTGGTTTGGGATTCTAAAAGATTACCTTTCAATGTGGTTTTTTGGTCCAGGTACACCTGTTGGCTCTGATCAAACAGATCAATGTGTAGGAGAGAATTCGGTGTTTAGCCCATCCACGAAGTTCAAGCAACGATCTTGCGCGAATGATGTTGATATCACAAACTGTGACTACGGCTGCCGTTATTTCGAGAATGCAATAATGGGATTATGTATTGACGAGCTCTGCAATTGCTGTGGCTATTCACAGAAAGGATGTGATCAAGAAGGTGAGTTGCGGGTCGGAATCGTAAATTTCAGTGGAAGATGTGTGGACTTCAACACAGCTTTGGATTGTGATGACTTCTGTACCCAAACAGTGTATATTGGTGTTTGTAAAGAAGGCAGTTGTTTTTGCTGTGGTTATGGTCCATAATATCCTCCACCGTCTCAAGACAAGCAGGGCAACACGACAAATACAAAATGTCCTACAAAATTCTCTGTGACTGAAATGATGTTTCAGACAGTTACCCGATGGTTTAAATTTGAGGGGAACTCACACAACCCTCTTCCTAAATTGTACGTCCACTGTCATGTTATTTAGTAAGGAAACGTTTTGTAGGATTCTTTGTGAGTCAGTATTCTTCTGCTCTACTCCTCCTTATGTTTAGGCAGATTGGTTGCAGAATCCATTCTAGTCTATCTTCAGACACATGTTATGCCATTTCGGTCAGGTTGCAGAGGCCCCTTGCGGCAGTCTTAAATGTCTGTTTGGGGTGTGAGTCTTGTTATCTGCAGAGTTGTTGTTGGTCTTGTTTTGTAGTTTCAGGTTGGAGAGGCCCCTTTGCCTCTCTTGTTCCATCAACCGTCCTTAGTGTATATTATTTTCTTTTGCTTCCTTTTCTTCTGTAAATCTGCCTCAAAGCTTTACGTCAATAAAGTTGTGTCTGTTTGCCTATCAAAAAATAACAAATACTTTTGCGTTAAGCATTACACTTACTGCTGAATACAACTAGTCAAGCAGAGATCCTATAAGCAGGGACATATTATTTTTACTTCTATCTTTTAGCTTCCTTCAGCTTATTCTAACTCCAGTTCTCTGCACTGTCGATCATTTCTCCGATTTTTATCAGGTAACTATCTCGTTTTTCAGTATCTAGGACTTTATAAAATCAAGATATGTAGTTTCTAAAAATCTTTTATATCTTGCAAGGTAATCTCTTTCAAAATTTAAAAGTGACCTTTTATGGCTGGCTCTGCCTAGCTTACTCTTCATCACTAAGCACGCATTAATGGCTACATAATGGCACTACCTAGCTAGATGCCAATTGTTGCTATTTATCACTAAGCACGCATTAATGGTTACTTAACAAGCCTAAATATATTTTAGTGGTTGAACTCAGTTGACCATTGTACATTGGGACAGTCAAGTCCCTTGACCTCATTTGATTGTCATATGAGCCCCAAATTCCTAGCCTAAAATGCATTATGAGCCTATAGTTTGCTTTTAACTTATTCAAACGCAATAACATCAAAAACTCACATAGCCCGTGACCTTTGTGGCTTTCTCTGGTCACTTATGAAGAGGATTTTGTGAAAATATGCGGGATTTCCTTGGATGTACACAGGGATATTATAGCTCGATGACTTTGAAAACTGATTTGTGCTCACTATAATTTAATTAAGGGCAATATTCCATGTAGTTGCCGCAAAAACCTTAGAACTTTCAATGTGCAATTCGATCACAAATAGGATTTCAAAACTATGGGGATATATATGGTCTCTCATCTCTATCGATCCAAGCAATGCCCACCATTTCCAAGCCAAATCTCTATCGTGATTGGCTAGATAAAGTCGTGATAGTGTGGGATTTTTTATGTTCTAGGATTCAAACATTTTAAATCTAAGTTGAGAGGTTAGCTTGCCCTTGCTTACAAAGATTGTGGGCTATTTGCACATTTTAGCATAGGTATCTAGTGGTCATGTGTGGTGAATAGGGGTGAGTATAGTTTGGGTTAGTTCAGTTTTATGTTGTAATTGAACCAACCCGAAATGGTATTGGTTTTAAAATTTTTCTACTCAACCTGAGAATCAAACAAAGCTAGAACTATGGTTCAGGATTTTTCGATTCTAGTTTGTGGGTTTTTTAGTTTATACTATATACCTATAACAATATCAAAATTCAATAAAATTGCATCCACACCAATTTTATGAAATATTCAACATAATAGACAATTAAATTAATATTTAAATACATATACCTAGATACATTCAAAAGAGTTTAAAATGTTATTATTACCAAAATGGTTCAAAAAAGTTACATGTTGAGTATCTTCCATCTCAACCAATTTATTTCCCTCTAGTATCTTCCATCTCAACTAATTTATTTCCCTCTAGTAATTCCAACATTAGCATGACATTCAACATGAAAAATTAAGCTTTGAAGACCATCTTTTTCAAAATAAAAACCTAAAATTTGTTGATGTCATTAATTTTTAGTTTCACATGGCTCACAAATGAAAAAATTTTATGATTGTGTTGTAGAAAGTAGTCTGAAGTAG
Source organism: Aquilaria sinensis (assembly GCA_005392925.1). Lineage (NCBI taxonomy): Eukaryota > Viridiplantae > Streptophyta > Magnoliopsida > Malvales > Thymelaeaceae > Aquilaria > Aquilaria sinensis. Next base: position 239,958 of record SMDT01003269.1, read on the forward strand.
AGATATCAAAAGTAAAATGATCCAAGAGTAGTTGGTTTAGGAAACAAAGTGATTTAAGTGAATATGGAGAAATTTAATAAATAATCTCATAACTTTCATGTTGTTTCAATTTGGGATATTAGTTTAAGGGTTTAATATAAAAACACAAGATAACCCATTCAAATAATTATATATATATATATAGATATATATATATTATATATATATATATATATATTAGTAATATATATATATTTTTATTACATATATATATATATATAGTATATTATATTTTTTTATTGTATAATTATATATATGCCTCAGGTTCGGTTGCATCTTAAGTTGGTTTCGTATTGAACCAGAACTAACTCAACCCAAAAATCATCGATTTTCCTATTTGTGAAACCACTCCCCAAACTATGATCCATTTTTACCAAACCCAACCCAACCTAATAGAGGTGGTTTGGGTTGAGCTTTGGATTCATTCAATCCATGCTCACCCTTAGTGGGGAAGGGTTTTGAATGTGTCTTACTTTACAAAGTTCAAGGGCTAAGTTGGATCAAGCTCAAATTTAAGGGGGCAAAGTGTCCTCGTTGTTCAAGTTTAGGGGCCAATGAGCTTCTAGACCATACACAATTCTACATGTACAAAAAATTCTATAAAATGTCTTATACTAAATTATGTACGAAATGTTAGGTTAATTGCATTCATGGCCTCTAACATCATTTTAGTGTTTTGTTTTGAACATTATGTTAACTTGATGCATTAAGTTAAGCGAAAAAAAAACTAGTTTTAACCTTGACATTAAACTTTCCATTTACCTTAAAAGCATTGAAACTTTTCCATTTAACAATCCAACAATCTCCTCCTAACCTTCCTCCCCTGTCTCCATCCCCTACTTTGCTACGGTCACCACTGCCCTCCCCCACTACTCCACTGCCACCTACTCCACCTTTTTTGCCATTTATGCCTTTGAGCTCTCCATCTTCCATTTTGCCACATGATAAACCACATTCCTCATAGTCATTTTCTTGAATGCCTTGCATATGTCTCATTTGATTTGCATTTACACAACTATCTCAACCTCCCTCTACCTTTATGGACGTCTCCCTCAACTACTGCACTAAGCTACTTCTAGTTACAACAAACCACCTACTTCTAGTTTTTATTTGTTTTTGTCTTTTTTCATTTTTTTCTTGTTTTTCCCCACTTTTTTCTTCAAATTTTTTTTCCTGTTTTCCTTCCACTTCATTATTTTTCTATTTTCTATTTCTAGTTTTGTTTTACATTTACTTTTTCTAGTTTTATTTTAAAATGTTCCTCTTCTTGTCTTTTTCCATATTTGTCTCTCTCATTTCTTTGTATTATTTCAAAATTTGTCTATTGTTTTGTTTCCAATTTTATTCCTTATTTTTTTTGGTTTTTTTAACTTGTTTGCGTTTTCTTTTTAGTTCTATTTCAATTTTTATTTCTTATATTATTCTTTTTAAAAAAAAATCTATTTTTTCTTTTTTTGATTCAAAATTTTCAACTAATAAAAGAATAAATAACTAGTTGAGGCAAAAAAATAAATAATTACTAATAAAAGAAGAAATGAATCCCCAAAAAGAACAAATGTATACAACTAAAAGAACAATTAATTTTGTCTAGAAAAACTAGTAGATATTCAGAAAAGAACAAACAAATGATAATAAAAGAACAACAAAACAAGTAGTTTGTTCCTTAAGAGGAACTAGCTAGGAGAAATAGATAAAACTGATAAAAGAACAGATAAAAATGATTATGTTGTTTTACATGAGTATGAAAAAAATCATAATCCGTCATCAATCATCCTATCATGTATAATCACATGACAATTATTATGGTTGTCCATTCTATGATGTTCACCACCTCTTTCTTAGTACAATTATACTTAAAACTATCACAAGAACAAAGGAATTCCTTATGATGAAGTGCACCATCCCTTCTATTTCCTCTATATCTACTCATTGCACATCAAACACTATAAACTCTAAAAATAGCATATTCTTTCAAAAAGAAATCAGTCTCATCAACACAATCAAATGTACTTGTAACTCAATTAACATCATCAACACCATTTAAAGAATCAAAACCAACATACAATGTGTTAACACCAATTGCATCTATGAATTCTACAAAACAAAAGAAAAAAAAAACAAACATGTAATAAATGAAAACATATGAAACTAACAAACTACTTCTAACACCCAAAGAACTACCCGATTGAACTTCAACAGCAATATCTTCACCTCTCTAATTATAATAAAATTGTCCACACGACACACAAAAACTGTCTAAATGTCAGTTAGTTTCAAAATTTCCAAACATTATAGTCAATATGTCCAAGCAAAACTATATAACTACAACAATGACTACTTGACTCAACATCAACACTTATAGAATCACATTTCCCACCCTAAATGAAAGATGTTCACACACTGCACCCAAATTGTCTAATGAAAACCATCCAATAGCAACGCAGAAAAGTGTTTAAATGTTTGTCTAACCGTTTAAAAACATTACAATTAAAATGTCTAGGCAAAACTATATAACCACAACATTGACTGCTTGACTCAACTTCAACACTCATAGATTCACATCTCTCACTCTTAGATGAAAGATATCCAGGCAGTACAAGCAATTATCTAATATGATATCAAAATCTGTCCCTAAATCCAAACACAAACTTAACACTCCAAAACAATAAACAACCTGAGTAATTGCCAACTCTTTCTTACCATGATTGCCTCATCGCCCTCGTCATTAAACTCACCAATGATATCTTCATCAAAAAAATATATCAACATTTCAAAATCTCAAACTCAAACTTAATTTGGTTCGAAACAACTCCTAGATCTGATGATCACAACTCTTGAGATAATTTCCACTGATTATACCAGCGATGGCAGACGTAGCAATAATTGTCGAATGACACCACCAAACAACTAGTAAATATAAGGATCATAACTCATGAGATTATATCCACCAATCACATTGGTGATAGCAGACACTACAATCATTGTTTGAGTAACACCACTAAACAACTGGTAGATCTAAGGATCACAACTCCCGAAACGATATCCACCTATCATGCTACTAACAGGCAATGCTGGAACCAAATTTTGGATGAAGCAATAACACAGTTCAAGCCCTACTAGAGTCAAAGAATCACAAAGTAAAAGGCTCATTGTGCAAAGGGTATTACCTTTTGTTGTGAGTTTTCCAGCCCTAATCCGCAAGTGCACAGGACATATGTAGATAGGGTGAATAAGAAATCATTCTCACGGGAATTGATTTGTATTGTTTGCCAATTACCACTACCATGAGATTCACTTTAGCTAAATAAACAACAATCGATAATTTACTCAATATGAAAACAACCAAGTTTGCAACTCTACTTAAATTACTATTAAACAAGAACAACAAACACAATGTAAATTAGGGGTTTTCTAGTGAATTAATGAAAACACACTTCCTATGGTTTTCATTATTTGACTTGGTTAGCTAGTGAATTAAGGCTAATGGTTTAGTTTTTCCATTTATTAGTAAAGTTAACTAATTGGGCCCTTTCTCTTAATTTCAATTCCTTTTAATCTTTTTCAAGAGTTTAAAAGAAATCTAAAGTGCAATTGACTAAAGCCCTTAATCAATTAACATAACAATGAGCTCAAGGAGAAGAGTAGACAAGAAAATGAGGAAAATTAAAGACAAATAACCATTAATCCAACCAATATAACCAATCCAAGTAGTTATAACAATAGAAAGTGTAGAGAAAACTACTCCATAATCAAACTAAACATAAACATGAAAATACATAAAAGAGCATCCATATCTAAATACAAGAATAATGAAGGAAAGAAGGAACCCAAGAGACTCTAGATGCTTGATTCCTTAAGGCTCCTATAAGTCTTCAAGTCCTCCAAGCCTTCTTCAAGTAATAATCCACAAGTGCCCCCAAGGAAGATAAAGAAATGTAAGAGATGGTGATGAAAAACATAAGTCTAAGACGAGAAGATGAAGATGAAGAATGAAATCCTTAGCTAGGTTCCTGGTTTTTTTACTCTTGGAGATGTTATTTTCACCTCATCCACAAATTTGGATAAAAACCCTCAGCCAATAGTAAACTTAGGTTAAAAATTGAGGTGAGAGACTATTTTTCCGGGTATAGGGGCACCTGGTCTCAGGAGGGGGCTTGTTGGCGCCTAAGCCTTAGGAGGGAGATTTCTGGCACATAGGCTTCCAGGCTCAAGGGTGCCTGGGCCTAGGCCTCAAGAGGTGATTTTTCAGGCAAGATCACTTTGAACTGTGGTGCCTAGGCGCTACTCCAAGGGCTTAGTCTCCACAATTATAAATCCACTTTGATTCCCGCATACCTTGTTTCCATTCCACTCGTCCCGGTGCTATTTTGATACTACGGTTCGCTTCTCCAATTTACAAAATGAAAGAACAAAGCAAGGATCAACAAAAAATGTTGTGTGGTAAGATGAAAAATAGTGGTCAAAGTTAACAAAAAGTTAACATATTTGACCACAAAATTAACATCTATCACATATAATTGTGTTAGATCATTAGGGATATTTTTGGAAATAAAATACTATATATCCAATTAAGGATATGTGCACCATATCCGTAATACTATTGAACCAGCTATCCTTGCCATCGATTATGGCTCTCTATGTTCTTTTGAGGCACTTTTTATGATTTCTGTTTTGTCCTGTATCCAGTACATAAAATGTTCGTTATCTGGCCGATGAAAAAAATAATAAAAAATGTGAAAGGCCTGGCCGAACAGCCGGCGCTTAGTTATGCTTATGTTTAAATAAAGAAATAACATTCTGTCCTGTTTTCACTTGTTATGATAAATCCAATGTGCTAAATCCTCGGAAGAAGGCTTCGGTGGAATGATGGTGTTTGTTCTTCTTTAAATATATATACAAGCATGCTTCAGGCTTTAATTTCACCTGTACAAAATTCTTACTTCTGCAGAAATTAATCCTCAAAAGGAAATCACTTTCTAGTTGCTTTTCTTTGATGAAGGTCATGGGCAAGAGGTCTTTCTCAATTCATGTGGCTTTCTCCGTGTTCATCCACTCATTCCTACTATTTCCAGCTTATTATTGTATGTGTCCTGATCTCGCTCTCTCTCTCTCTCTCCCTGTGCACGTGCACACACACATAGAAAACCTATATATGCATGTAGAAGGGAGTAGATTACATTTTTTTTGAGGCATAAAGTGGAAGAGATTAACCCGCCTGTTGGGTCCGGAGAAATAGATCAATGCAATGGAGAAACGCGGTGTTTAGCCCATCCATGAAATTCAGCCAACCATCTTGTGCGAATGATGATGAGATCACACACTGTGATTACCGCTGCCGTTTGTACGAGAATGCAATAATGGGATTATGCATTGAAGGGGTCTGCAATTGATGTGGCTATTCACAGAAAGGATGTGATAAAGAAGGTGAGTTGTGGGCCGAAATCGTGAATTTCCGTGGAATATGTATAGACTTCAACGCAGCTTTGGGCTGTGATGACACCTGTATCCAAACTGTGTATATTGGTGCTTGTAGGGAAGGCAGTTGTTTCTGCTGCGGTTATGGTCGCTAATATCGTACGTCCACTGTCATGTCATTTAGTAAGGAAAGGTTTTGTAAGATTCTTTGTGAGTTCAGCATTGTTCTGCTCTACTTCTCCTTATCTTTTGGCAGATTGGTTGCAGACTCCATTACAGCCTATCTTCAAACACATGTTACTCAGTTTCGATCAGGTTGGAGAGGCACTCTCTGTTCGGTCAACAGTCTGTCTGTTCGGGGTGTGATTCTTGTTATCTGCAGAATTGTTGTTCCCTTTTGTTTCGAGTGGTCTTGTTTTGTAGGTTCAGGTTGGAGAGGCCCCTTTGCCTCTCTTGTTCCGTTAACCGTCCTTTGTATATATTATTTTCTTTTGCTTCCTTTTCTTCTGTAAATCTACCTCAAAGTTTTACGTCAATAAAATTGTGTCTATTCGCCGATCAACTGTCGATCATTTCTCCGATTTTTACAAGGAACTATCTCCTTTTTCAGTATCTAGCATTACCAGTTTCAGCTAAAGCTATTAAGAGAACAATAAGAAAAGGCATCTGTAAAAACCACATGTTTTAGTTTACAACTGGTGGGTCAGTTCGAATTTCAGCAGGAATCAAGGGACAGCATTGGCTTGGAAGGATACAATCATGGTGGTACTTTGGCGACTATGGACCTACAGAAACAACGTTGTGTTCAATGATAAAAACAACAAATTCCAAGCCCAAGGTCTTGGTGATGGCTGTGCAAGAGGGTTTTGAAGATTAGTTCCTTTGGATGGGTGTCCAATCCTGGTTTTACAATGAACCAAAGGAAGCCTCTTTGATGGATTAGTAATAGATGGGAAAAGTGGAGCAGACTTTGGATTGTTTGAGCTATAATATTGTTTGTTTTCTTTTGTTTGGATTAGGCATATGGTATGCAAAAGAGGTAATATTATGGTGATCAAAATAGCAATAAAAAACTTGGATTTAATTTGGATGGATGGACTTGTTAATCAGATGTCCTTGGAGCATGAAGAAGGAGACCGTTGGAAGCAAAGCTGGACAGAAATGTGCAGAAGGATGACTCTTCCTTGTTGCACGAACAGTTGTTGGAAGATTTACTAAATCTGTTTGTTATGATTGCTTAGGTACATTATGCTGTTAGTGGAGTTATGTAAGCTGTTTTTCAGCTAGTTAGTTGCAAAATATTAGGAAAATAATTTTATCTTCTTATGTATTTAAGTTTGATGAAGTAAATGAAAATGCAAGCAATTCCTGCACTTGCTCTCCTGCATTTGTCTAGCTTCTAAAAACAACAAACTCCTATTAGAGCTCATTTTCTCAAGGGGGCCTGAGCACAAAAAAAAAAAAAAAAACCAACAAAACACCAACAATCAAACCAGTCCAAATGGATGTTGAAACACCCTTCAATGTTCTTGCACCTCTAATCTTCAATGGTTCAAATTTTCAAGCTTAGTCCATCAAAATGCAAGCCTTCCTCGAGGCCAATGACTTGTGGGAAGCCATTGAAGAAGATTATGAAGTACTCCCACTGCCAGAAAACCCAACCATGGCTCAAATAAAGAACCACAAGGAGAGGAAGAAAAGGAAGTCCAAAGCAAAGGCCACATTGTTCTCAGCCGTGTCATCTTCAATCTTCAACAGGATAATGACACTTCAATCTGGCAAGGAGATATAGGACTACCTGAAACAAGAATATGAAGGCAGTGAGAAGATCAAAGGCATGCAGGCATTGAACCTGCTACGAGAATTTGAAATGCAAAGGATGAAGGAGACAAAACCTGTCAAGGAATACTTTGACAGGCTTCTAAACATAGCAAGTCAAGTAAGGCTGCTGGGCTCAAAGCTTGAGGATGCCAGGATTGTGCAAAAGGTTCTGGTCACCCTTCCAGAAAAATTCGAAGCCACACTATCTTGACTGGAAAACTCTAAGGATCTGACCAGCATCACTCTAACAGAACTCTTAAATGCCTTACAAGCTCAAGAACAAAGGAGACTTATGAGACAAGAAGGTTATGTGGAAGGTGCTCTACAGGCCAAGACACCATACACAAAAGCCAAGGCAGATAAAAGAAGAAAAGAAGGATCAAATGCAAGTTCAGCTGCCAAAGGTGGAAGCAACCCAGTTCAGAAAAATCCATGTCCCCACTGTAAGAAACTCAATCATCCACTTGAGAGATGTTGGTGGAGGCCAGACCGCAAATGCAATAAGTGTGGTCAATTAGGACACATAGAACGAATCTGCAAGGGGCAACAGCAAACAGGAGAGGCAAAGCAGGTTGATGGTGTGGAAGAGCAGCTGTTCACAGTGAGCTCTTTTGCAAGCACAACAGAAAGTTGGTTAATAGATAGTGGCTGCACCAACCACATGACGCATGACATAAAGTTGTTTAAGGACCTGGACAGATCAGTGTCATCCAGAAAAAGGATTGGAAATGGTGATTACTTAGAAGCAGAAGGCAAAGGAACCATAACCATCAAAGGACACACAGGTTTGAAGTTAATTTCTGATGTACTCTATGTTCCTAACATAGTTCAAAACCTATTAAGTGTTGCTCAGCTGCTTGAAAAAGGCTTCAAGGTACATTTCGAAGGTCGTTGCTGCATAATAAAGGATGGGGCAGACAAGGATATTTTCAAAGTCAGAATGCAGAACAAGAGCTTTGCACTGGACTTGGTGAAAGAAGTTCAAGCGGCAGTAATGGTGACAGGAGGTGACACCATGCTATGGCACAGGAGGTTTGGAGATTTCCATCATGGTGCTCTACAGCATCTGAAGAAGAGAGAAATGGTTGAAGGCCTGCCTGCACTGGAGGAAAACCTACCCTTGTGTGCAGCCTGTCATCTTGGGAAACAAAGTAGGCTACCTTTCCCACGAAGCAAAACATGGAGAACAACCAGGAAGCTTCAGTTGGTACACACTGATGTAGGTGGGCCTCTTAAAACTCCATCCCTAAATAGAAGTAAGTACTATCTGACTTTCATTGATGACTATACAAGGATGTGTTGGATCTACTTTCTGAAACAAAAATCAGATGTTGCTGACATTTTCTAGAAATTTAAGGCCTGGATTGAGAATCAAAGTGGCACAGAATTACTGACTATAAGGTCAGACAATGGGGGAGAATACACCTCAGCAAGGTTCAACCAATTCTATTATGAAGCTGACATAGAACATCAGAAAACTGCTCCTTACACCCCTTAACAGAATGGAGTAGTTGAAAGAAAGAATAGAACAATCATGGAAATGGCCAGATGCCTACTTCATGACAAAGACTTGCCAAAGAAATTCTGGGCAGAAGCAGCAAACACTGCTGTGTTCCTGCTAAACAGACTACCCACCAAGGTAGTAGAAAGAAAAACTCTATTTGATGCTTGGTATGGCTTCAGGCCAAGGTTTCAAAACTTGAAAATTTTTGGCTGTTTATGTTTCTCTTATGTACCTTAGGTAAAAAGAGACAAGCTGGACAAGAAGGCAGAAGCTGGGATTTTTGTGGGCTATAGTCAAACCTCAAAGGCCTACAGAATCTTCCTCCCACAATGCAGCAAGCTCACTGTCAGCAAAAATGTGGAATTCTTTGAAAATGAAAAGTGGAGCTAGAACAAAGAAAAGGAAGACGCAAAAGAGCTTTCATTCGAAGAGGAGACTGAGGATGTTGATGACCCTCTTGTGAGAGGAACCAAGACATTAGCTGAGATCTATGACAGCTGCAATGTAGCTGTGCTTGAACCAGAAGGGTATGAAGCTGCTGCCCATGATTCTAAATGGGTAGAGGCAATGAAGGAGGAGCTAAGGATGATTGAAAAGAATCAAACCTGGGAGCTAGTGGACAGACCATTACACAAGAAAGCAATAGGAGTCAAATGGGTTTACAGAACCAAACAAAATCCTGATGGTTCTGTGAACAAACATAAAGCCAGACTAGTGGTGAAGGGCTATGCACAGATATTTGGAGTGGATTTCTCAGAAACATTTGCTCCTGTGGCAAGGCTTGATACAGTAAGGTTGCTGATGGCTTTGTCTGCACAAAAGGGGTGGATAATACATCAAATGGATGTCAAGTCAGCCTTCCTAAATGGCTATCTGAAGGAAGAGATTTATGTTGAACAACCAGAAGGTTTTTCTGTCCAAGGAGAAGAGGACAAAGTATATTTACTGAAGAAGGCTCTGTATGGTTTGAAGCAAGCTCCTAGGGCCTGGTACAGCAGGATAGATTCCTATCTAATTAACTTAGGTTTCAAACGAAGCCTCAGTGAATTCACCTTATATGTAAGGAATGCTGACACTCAAATGCTTATTGTCTCTCTGTATGTTGATGACCTCTTAGTGACAGGAAGCAGCAAGGAGCTAATAAGGTGGTTCAAGGACAGCATGACTGAGGTGTTTGAAATGACAGACCTTGGAGAGATGAAGTATTTCTTGGGTATGGAAATAAAACAGAAACAGCAAGGAATTTTCGTGAACCAGCACAAGTATGCCCTGGAGATACTGAAGAAGTTTAAAATGGGTGAATGCAAACCTGTCTCCACGCCAATGAATCCAAAGGAAAAGTTCAGCAAGGAAGATGGCTCTGAGAAGGCAAACGAGGATGTGTACAGAAGCCTCATTGGCTGTCTTATGTATTTAACAGCAACAAGACCTAACATTATGCAAGCTGTGAGTATTTTGTCCAGGTATTTGCATTGTGCAAGTTCCACACACTTTCAAGCAGCAAAAAGAATAGTCAGATACATCAAAGGCACAACAGATTATGGTTTAATGTTTGGAAGAGTTAAGGATTATGCTTTACAAGGTTATTCAGATAGTGATTGGGCTGGGTGCATTGATGATATGAGGAGTACTACTGGTTACAGCTTTAAGCTTGGAACAGCTGTATTCTCCTGGTGCTCAAGGAAGCAAGATGTGGTGGCTCAATCCACAGCTGAAGCAGAATACGTGGCTGCCTGTGCCACAACTAATCAAGCCCTTTGGCTGAGAAAGCTAATGAAGGACCTCCATGAAGAGCAGAATGAAGGAACTACAATTTTTGTAGATAACCAAGCTGCAATATCTATGTCCAAAGATCCTGTGTTTCATGGGAAGACTAAACATTTCAAACTGAAGCTGTATTTCTTGAGGGAAGTTCAAAAAGAAGGAGAAGTAAGGCTCCTTCACTGCAATACACAAGATCAAGAGGCAGACATTTTCACCAAAGCATTACCTAAAGCTCGGTTTGAGGGTCTATGGGAAAGACTAGGAATTGTGAGCTCCAAGGACAAAGAGGAGTGTTAATCAGATGTCCTTGGAGCATGAAGAAGGAGACTGTTGGAAGCAAAGCTGGACAAAAACGTGCAGAAGGAGGACTCTTCCTTGTTGCACAAACAGTTGCTGGAAGATTTACTAAATCTGTTTGTTATGATTGCTTAGGTACATTATGCTGTTAGTGGAGTTATGTAAGCTGTTTTTCAGCTAGTTAGTTGCAAAAGATTAGGAAAATAATTTTATCTTCTTATGTATTTAAGTTTGATGAAGTAAATGAAAATGCAAGCAATTCCTACACTTGCTCTCCTGCATTTGTCTAGCTTCTAAAAACAACAGGACTTCGGTTCTTTTCCTCTGTTTTTTTATTCCTTTCTTTTTAAAAAAAATAAATATAATATTTGTAAATTAGTATAAAATGAAAGTGCCTATAACCACGGCGCCTCCACAATGGAGCAAGCCAACTATTGGAAACCTTTTGTTACATATGTTCATAGTTGGTAAATATAGTTCTTGCTTTAGTTTTATTTTTTCTTTGAGAGATTAGTTGTATTATTCTGTTATTTATCTATTTATACTGTAATTTTATTTTTATTTAATTTTTATCCAGCATTGAATCTTTTATTTTATTTTATTTTATTTTGCTTTTTCTTAGGTATGGCTAACCCATCCTCCAACCCCCTTAAAATTTCTTTCTTCTGTTTTTGTCCCTAAACTTTTTCATTTGACAATCAAGCCTTAAGAGACAGTACGAGGGCAATAATAGGGTCAACAAATTTAGAAGTTTGGGGACTGAAACTACGAAAGAGAAAAAGTACAAGGACTTTCTTTGGGTTTAGTCTATTCCGCATCCGTTTTACTCCCCCCGGGGGGCGTTTGTCATATAGCTAATTTGCTATATACTCTGCTTATCAACTCCTTGAAATTTCGCATTCATAATTTATTTTTTTTTCTCTTTCTTTTCTTTAATATATTTTTAGGTGTTTAGGTACTAGCAAAAAATATAGCAGGCATCTGGAAATGAAGTGTGATCTAAACAGCTAGTTTTGGTGGGCAAATAATGATTCACCTGCTTGGGAGAAAAGAATAATGTCCCACGGAATCTAGATTTTTTCACACTCAGGTTTGTCACTGGTAGATTCAAATGTATTTTGTATGCAAATTTTGTTAAATGCTGTTGGAAACTTATATTTTGTTGAAATATAATGGCTTATATTGGATACATTTGCTCACAATGCTACCATAAAATGAACCCATTGCAACACGTATCCTAATGTACATCATCTATCTACTATAGTATGAACAAATATTTGCTTTGTGATGTACATACGTACTAATATAGAATTGACATTCAAAACGCATGTCATTTTATATGAACTACCATATTGTATGGTAATTTACTTACAATGACATGGACAATTACACTTTCTATTTCGAAATAATTGGTCTTTTTTCAGTTTTGGTAAATTTTGAAATACTTTATCATCTTTTCAAAGAATTGAAAATATATTACTATTTATAATTGGTCACCATTTTGTCTTATATGAAAAGAATATTAAAAAATATATATTTTTTATAAAAATATGTGAAGAGTTTAAAAGCTTAACTAATTTGGAATGGGAGGGAGCATGTGGTAATGCAAATATGTCTAATTCTAATAATCAAATAATATAAGATAATAAGAGTAATTTATGTGAATGAATTTAGAGAAGTGTCAGCTAGAGATATTCACTAGCCTAACTAGCTCAGGATCAGCCCCCTAGTCAGGCTTGGGCTTGGTTAAGTCAAGCCCGAGCACGACATGCTTAATGTATGATGGGCCTGGGCCGAATTGGTGCAAGTTTGTGGATGCATTGTTTTTTTTTAATAATTAATTTAAAAAAATTATGATTTTTTCAGAGAAAAACACCACCGTCGATGTAAATTTTATTAATATAAAAGTCAAGTGACACTTATAAAAAATATGACATTGTATTTGTAAAAAATGGGCAGGTAAGAAAAATCATGAAAGATCAATGAGATATTGAGAAGAGATTAAGGAGAGAATGGCTAGAGATTAAGAAAAATGAAGGAGAGTTTGAAAAAAATTGTAGAAAATGTAGTATAGGGATTTTGCTTTAATTGAAATTTTGTCTTTGCCTAAAAAACATTGTAGAAAATAAAGTACATGTAGAAAGGAGATTGTAGGAGTTGGTGTGAGGATGGAAGTGAAGAAATGAGCTCCTTTATTTATAGGAGATACCAAAAATTTGTTGGACCAAAGTACACTAAAAAACCAGTAATTTCTAGGGTTTGAAGGGGGTAAAATAGATTTTTGGGCTAAAAGAACTATAGCCGTTTGAGGCCCTTCATCTGTAATTTTCCCTTTTTTTCTTAATTCGCATCAATCTCCCTTTCTGCCCAACATTAGGCCCATGACCTGGCCCAACCGAGCTAGTCCACGCCGTGGCCGTGCCTAGTCCCTGGCTCAAACAGGACCTAGGCCGGTCTTGGGCCGTTCCACATTTTCTCCTCTTCAGGCCCACAAACAGACAGCCCACCTTTCCCCAAAGCTCATCTGTGCTAAGCCTGGGTGTGCTTTGACCATGCCAGGCTTAAGTTTGACCAGGTCCGATTCTAGGCTGGGCTAGGTCAGCCATTCATCCCTAGTGTCAACCAACCTAAGACCGTTCATATCCGTACCCTACTACAAATTAAATGAAGATCAATATATAGATGGAATTGACGTATGAAAGAGGGGGCTAGTCATGTACTTTAATAAGTGGGATTGTTTTGTTTGTAAATTTTACCAAGAGCAAAAAAACAACTTGGAGTTGAGACACCATGCATCGTGATTATTATGGCACAATGGAGAAATTCACATGCATCTAATTTGAAATTGGAGGGAGCATGTGTTAATGCAAACATATCTAGTTTAAATAATCAAATACTATAAGACACAATAAGTAATTCAAGTGAATGAGTTTCGAGCAGAATCACACCACCTAAAATTTTCATCCAATGTCCTACAAAAGGCAAAGTAACAAAAGAAAACAAACTAAAGAAAAGGTTAATATATTGCTAGCATGTTATACAAATTAAATGAAGATCAATAATATAGATGGAATAAAGCGTGAAAGAGGTGGCAAATCACTTACTTCAATAATAGGATGACTGTTTTGTTAAGTTTGTAATTTTTATCAAAGGTAAAAAAAATGACTTGGATTTGAGAAACCAAGCATTGTGATTATTATAGCATAACAGAGAAAGAGTAACTACATTATACGTCTTGGTGCAATAGATATACCCCAATTTCTTATAAATTATGATAATGTTACCATGCCACAACTTATTTAATCTGAAGTTGTTCCTTGTTAGGTTGTTCATGCTCTATAACTAAATTTAGTTGTTTCTTTGAAGCATATTACCGTTTCCTAACAATCTACTTGATTTTTCTGATACTTAATATATGCTTATTATACCTGTAGGAGCTGTTCCTTATTAGAAGATTCTTGTTTTCTTGTTGAATATATTGTTCTTTTGTTACATCTCCCTATTCCTCAACAAAATCTATATGTTCCTTTAATATTTAATAATTACTTGTTAAAGTTAGAGTAGTTATTTGTTGTCAGATCTTTCATGTTTTATTGTTAAATATAGTTATTTTTTTGTGTCATCTTATTATTCTCCGACAAATTTATTTATTTCTGTTAGTACTCAATAACTGCATGCTATGATTGTAATTAGAGGTGTTCATCAGGGCAGGTTAGGCCTGGCCTAGCTTAGGACTAACTCGGTTCAAACCCGGCACGAGATCGGTCAAAGCCCGGCTCAGCATAAGCCCAGGAAAGGCATAAATGAGGGAGAGGTGGTTATGGGCTTTAGAAAGGAGGAAGGTAGAACTGGAACTGACATGACCCAATTTATTATTGGGTTCGACACATTTTGAGACCAGGCCTAGCTCGGCCCATGACTGGCGAACTCGGTTTGGGCTAGTCCTGAAGGTCATGAGGCAACAGTTAGGCGCTAGTTTGGCCGGTCTTAATGGTCAGGTGCCAAAATTTTCATTAAAAAATGGGATAATTGCACTACAAGCCCTTCCAATAGCCTACAGTATTTTTTTAGGCACCAAATTCTGTTCCCTCCTAAACAACTATATTTGGAGGGTTTTTTGGTGAAAAAAAAATGCAATCTCTTATAAATAAACAGGCTATTTGCAACATTTCTTCACACCAATCTCAACAATCTCTCATCATCATCTAATACATTCTTCAAGCTCTCAAGTTTATTTTCTTAATCACTTCTAAATTTCTTCATCTTCTCAATTTCTTCTCTAACAAATGCCATCCAAAGGAAAGGGAAAAGCCTCTTACTCATCATCCTGCACTGGCTTGAGGTTCTTTTTTTGATTCATTTCCCAACTCGCAAGTCATGGGGTCCACATTCAACAAACCGATGATGACGAGCAATTCAACATGGCTTAATACAACTTGGGGCTCAACAATCAACTTTCAAACAATGACGTCAATGAGGTGAAGGTCATTTCGAAGGGGAACCTTGGTAGAAGAGATGACTTCCAACCTACCCCAACAAGCCATCAACCCGAAGTTGAAACACCAGGTAAAACATTAAGACTCACCACATGATTTTGGGAGCATTTTGACCAAGTGTTCGAGAAGGATGGTAATGACAATAAGGTGAAGTTTGCAAAATGCAAACATTGCAAAATGAAGAAAGCACACAAGAAAAATTTTGGCACAAGAACACTCGAATGGCACATGGAAAATAAACATCCAAATCTTTATAGAGATGTAGCTGCTAATACCAGCGGTCAGACACAACTAGGGAGTACTGCCAACTGATTAGATATTTTTATATTTAATCAACAAAATTGTAAATAAGGGATGGTCTAATGGATGATGTTGACTGAGAAACTATTTATACAAGCTGAAGATAGACATATGAAAAATTGGATAGAATCACAATTAAACCTAGCTTTTAAAAATGACATCCAGGAGTACTGCTAGGAATGAGCCATTTAAAATTTATGAAGCTGGTAAATCAAACCTGCAAGCATACTTTTCTCCTCTTAATCATTATGTTTCATTCACTAGTGACAAGTAGACTTCAAAACTAGGACAAGATTATTATTGTATCACTACACATTTGATTGATGATAGTTGGGTTGTTTAAAAATGTATCATTGCATTTAAATGGATGGAGGTTGATCATACTGGTTGGAATATATTTCAAGTTATTTCTAAAATTTTTAAGAAGTTTTAGTGTCATGACAAGGTTTTTGGCATAACATTTGACGATGTATCCAACAACAATGTTGCAGCTGAGACATTCATAGAATCATTAGAACCTGTTACGGAAGCTGCATTTTTTCACATTAACTGTATTTATCATAGTTTGAACTTAGTTGTCAAAAAAAGCCTTCACGTTCTAAGCACTGAAATTACTCTTATTTAGTGGGAAATTCATTATTTGAAGTCAAGGCCCAAAGTTGTCAAAGAGTTTAAGGCATATTGTCTTGAAAATGGCCTTGAGTTTAACTAGAAATGTTTTAAATTTGATTGACCCACCCGATGGAACTCGACTTATGAGATGTTAATGGATGCAATACCGTTTGCTACACACATGACATATTTTATAAATGTCAAATAAAAGAAAACAATTTTGAAACAAGAGATGTAGGATAAACTGTTAAAAGTAGCCGTTGTACTACGATATTTTTATGGGGCTACTATTTTTTGCTCTGGTGTATATTATCTTGCATGTCACAAGGTTTTAATGCATTTGGTCAATATTGCTTGGGTTTTGAAACAATACAAGGATGACGAGTTTTTTAAAAAACATGATCAAGACAATGAAAGATAAATGGATTTTATACTTTATTGATATACCTCCTATCTATTAACTAGCATTTGCACTAGACCTGAACATCAGAATCACGGGCATACAGCAGCTACTTGAGGGTTATTATGCTTTCTTAGAAATGTCACATATTTCTGTTCTTACTATAGCTGTCACTATTAAGGAGTACTTGCAAGAGTTATTGAAGATTTTTGCCAACTGGCATAAAGATAAAGTATGGAATACTACTTCTTTTACCATTGGGTTTTAATCGTAGTTGGCATCATCAACATTCAATTCGGCCAACTAACTCCTCAAATGGCCCCAATCTGTAGCCTTCAGTCATAGTGAAGGGGATGCATACCTCAACTTGGCTTGGGAGAATAGTCAAGCCGACATTTTGGAATAATGAAAAGCAAGAAGCAACAAACTTTCAATACTTTTCATCATTGCCAAAGAATTTCTAATTGTTCTTTCTTAATCGTTGCATCTAAGTCAACTTTCAATACCTAAAAATGTGTAATTTCAGATAGATGAACAAGATTGTCCTCAGATACAGTTGGGGTTTACATCTGCAACCATTATTGGGGTCTTATTGCATTATAAATGTAAGACCACAAAAGTTTTGATGATGAAAACCCTGACAAGGTAGATGCTTAGATCTTAGATTTGCTCATTATCTTTCTAGTTTGTATTCAATCTGATTACGCTGTTGAGCATAGACCCTAGATTTCCTTTTAAGTTTGATTTTTGGAATGTTGAGCATAGATCCTAGATTTCCTCAGTCATAGTAACTCATGTAAGGCCCCATTCTAACTTATATAGGTACCATTTGGCTTTAAAGTTAATAAAATTTTGTATCAGCGATGGTGTTTTACTCTTAAAACAATTAGTCCTGGAAAATTTGTGTAAAAATCAAATTAAAAAATAAAAAAGAAAAAGAAAAAAAAAGCCAGTCCAGGCTCAGATTAGGCCCCGCACACTTATACCTGGGCCCTCTTGACCTAAGCCCAGGCCCAGCTAGGCCGGGTAAGCCCAACAAACACCTATACTTGTAATAGTTATTCTCTATTAGATGATTTATGTTGCCTTGCTGAATATAGTTATTTATTTGTCTCATCTTGCTGTTCCATGTTAAATCAACATGTTCCTCCTAGTACTTAATAACTACTTGCTATAACTATAGTAAGCCCAACAAACACCTATACATGTTTTTTTATTAGTTGCTTCTTGTTCTCTTAATGAATATAATTTTTCCTTTGTCTCATTTTGTTGTTCCATGTTAAATATACATGTTCTTCTTAGTATCTAATAACAACTTGCTATAACTATAGTAGTTGTTCCTTGTTTGATATTTTATATTCTCTTATTAAATATAGTTGTTTTGTTATCTCATCTTATTATTCTCTGAACAAATCTATTTGTTCCTTTTAATGTTTAATAACTTATTGTTATGCCTACAATAATTATTCCTTGTCATCATATTCTTCATATTTTATTACCGAATGTAGTTGTTCATTTGTCTATCTTACTATGCATGTAGTAGTTTTTTGTTCAATTGTTTTCATCTTTAATTAAATTTAGTTGTTCCTTTTTATCATATAGCTACTTTCTTTTAAATCTTCATCTTTCTTTTACAATTTACACATGTTCTCTTTTACACAGTTATTTATCTCTACTTAAAAAATTTTGTTTCTTTATTTTAGCTTCTTATTCTAATTGAAAGGGAAAAAAAAATGCACAACAATGATGGGTTGAGTGTTCTAAAACCTATAACCTAGCATTTTACACAAGGCTCTTCGAACTATTTCGCCAATATCATTGTACGATCAAGGACTACACCATTTACTAGATATAAAGTCATGATCTCTGTCCAGGTGTAGCACCTACGACAATCATAGCACATCCTCGGCCATGGAGAAATTCACACACAACTAGTAAACTTGCTGAGTTTGATTATGATTTATCTGAAAATTAAATTATATCCATGTAAATTAATTTTTTTAGTTTGAAACCAATCAATAATTTTAGAAAATACACATATACACACACAGAGAATAAAAAAAAAAACATATTCTAGGTGAGCTATAATGGAAGGTTAATCACTTGCATCTCAATAAGGTGTGCGTATCATTGATAATTAACATGCTATGATACATGCATGATGTGTGTATCATTAATAGTTAACATGTTATGATGCATGTATGATAATCTTATTGTCGTAGTATTCTCCTTGCTAATTCTAATCAATAATGTTAGTATTATTTCCACTATGCATTAAAGCTTAAGCATCTACATAAAGCCCCCATTAGGGAATAAGAATATATTCATACTAGTTTTTTAGCCATGTGATGCACAGTTAATTAGTTTATAAATTTTATGTTTTTATATGATTGAAAATAAAAGTTGGAAAAGCTTGACTAATTTGAAATTAGAGGAAGCATGTGTTAATTCGAGCATGTCTAATTTTGAAAATCAAATAATATAAGATATTAGTAATTTATGTGAATAAATTTCCAAAGAGCCAACCCTTTTCTTTAGTGTAGATATCTATGTCCTACTATTCGTAATTACTATCATAGAGACTGACAAAAAGAAAAAGGAAACAAAACAAAATAAATTAAAGAAAAGGCTTGCATGTTATGTAAATTAAATGAATATCAATATATAAATGGAATTCACACATGGAATGTGTTCTTTCTTGGTATATATACATCTATTAACATGTTTTTCCTAAATGATAAGGTCTATCAAGCACCCAACTTTCAATCAATTAAACCAAAATCCTTATGTTGGCTTTACTTATGAGTCAAATCTAGTCAAAATCTTCTTGGTACACAAGTAAAACCTAACAGAGGTATAGTCATCATAGTACATTGTGCTTGTAGGTTTCTTCCTATATCACAAGACACAAATGCATCAATGTAGGCATGGCACACCTAATCCGGTGAGAGCTTATTGCAATCTCAATCATTGAGGACCACATAGCAAGGCTTTTCCATGTACAACCCTAAAACATGAACCACTAGTGCTTTAAGGCCCAAAAGCTACAATTTAAGGTTAAAGAATGATATGGCTGCTAGATCACGAAGATTGACTACACGATTCACCACCAGGTTATATCTTGTACATCTTATGGCCGTTATCAACAATGCTAACTCCCACAGAGATTTGACGAGGATTGGCAATAAAGTTAAAGAGGTTCCAAGGAATCGTGTCGATGTGCAAGATATGAAGAATGAAGTAGTGGACATTGATGCATAGTTAAAAAGTTATGACTAGGTTATTGGAGCCTACTCTAGAACCGTAAGATCGAATAACATAATTTTTTTTCCTCAATACCACGATGATTTTTCTACCAGAATAAGTCATTGTGTACTTTAGGAGCTCAAGTGAGGTCACCATTAACATTGCGTGCCCAAGAAGAATAATAATGAGCAATCTTCTTGGCATCAAGTAGAACCCAACAATGATGCTAGCTCTAAAGCTGACGAAGCTGATATTCTTAACAAAGTTTTGGTGAGCTTTAAGCCTTTCCTCATTGTTGCTCAAGTGGCTAAGAAAGAAGGAAGGTTGGTGGCGCAAACAAAACATATAGTTTGGTGAATGGTGGATGAGGCTTACCAGGTAGGATTTGGCTGATGGGGCTGAGTTGATTGCATGGTGAATGTACGGTATGTAATAAATGGATTTTATGACAGCAGTAGGCTGCATTTGGTGCAGAAGCTTTGGTGGGACAATTTAAGGGAGACAAGATTTTGAATGGGTTTGACCTGTAAATAAAAACACTATCACCAAAGTGAATGGTCCAGTGGGCCATGTAAAAAAGGTGATTAAGAGTACGAGCAACAATAACAATTAGTAAGTCACGATTTAGTAGAAAAACTTGTCATTGCCGAAAGTGAAGTGGAAGGCCTAAGTAAATGTGACCTTGTTGTTAAGGTAAATGAACCAATTAAGGAGGTGGAGATCAAAGTAGTTCACGGATGCAAAATAGAAGTAGCTATAAACAAACAAATTACAAAAGTAGAAGATGAGAAAATTGAAGAAATTCTTGGTGATGATTTTACAGAAGTAAAGAAGGCAAGGTTTGGAGCTCATTGTAGAAAACCAACAAATTTAGCTTTTCAAGATTCTTGCAAGTTAAAGGTGATTTTTGTAGATTTTCTTGGTGTGGAAGAATTTTTGTTTAGTGTGGGTAAAAAAAACATACAATTCATATTTGTATAAATTTGAGATTTGAAAGTCATCAACATGGCTTGACATTCAAAACACTTAAAAAAAGTTTATTGTGTTCCAAATATTTTTTCATGTGACATGAAAAAATTCAATTTCAACCAAGGAACTCACGGACGAGTTTTTTTATAGACAAGGAGATTGACGCGGATGAAATATTTAATATTTTGTTATTTTACTGTAATTTTTGTAATTATTTTTAGGGGATTTTATTTCCTTATTTTAAGAATTATTTTTTAGTTTTATTAGGTTAATTAGAGTCATTATCAATTATGATATCAAATAGGATTTTCATATAGATCTTTTATTGGAAAGAGATATCAATTAGGATTAGATTTTTTAGCTAGAGTTAATTTTGATTTTTTCTATTTTAGTTGGTTTAGGATTTTAATGGTTGCTTATACAAAGGCTTATGCATGTGTATAAGAAATATATAATTTTTTATTAATAAAATTTATTGAGATTTTTTTCTCTAAATTTTGGGTTTTTGAATTGAAACTTTTTATTTTATTTTGGAACTAGACATATTCCATCATTATTCTTACAACTCGTTGCGTCAAAGGATAAAATTGAAATCTGGGGGAATAATGGGAAAACTAGAAGCAACGCGATCAAAAAGGCCTCAAGTGATGGACGATAAGCAAGACACTGAAGCAAGCATTTGTAGTATAGGTAACTGTTGTTCAAGCCTTCCTAAAGATATTCTAAGAATAATCCTCCAAAAACTCATGTGTCTCTTAGATCGCATTCGAGCTATCGCAACCTGCAAGAGTTAGAAAATTTCGATTCCGAGATGGACTCTTCCATGGTGAATCGAAGATATTTGTCACAACCAGAATGTTTGGTTGGCATCTTGCCAATTAGCTATCACGCTAACACTTTACGAACTTGGCAACCCTAAGCCTCACCTATTTAGAAACATCATTGGCACCCCAATAGGATTGTTCAATACCCCAACAAAATTGGTCAATAACAAATATTGGCCACGTTGTCCATAAATTATAGATTCCAAGTTGGGTTGGCTACTTGTTGACTGTTGTCTCAATGGCTTCTGTTACTTGGTTTTGTACAGTCCATTTTATAAAAATTCTATCAAGATGTTGTCCCGTTTGCCTGACTTGGAGGATATTCCATACACAGTGACATTTCAATTCTATCAAGATGTTGCCCTAGTTTCTGAAATTTCAATTTTGAAAGTTCTTTAAACTCATGGTGGGCTTGACTTTTGATTCTCACTATAGAAAATTCTGTTCATGCAATCTTCCCACAAGAACATTTGCTCCTTGATGGTTAAAAAGACAAAACCACCAATAATTACGAACAGATTTTATAGCTAAAATTTCAAACTAGTCTAATAAAATTTCTATGTTGGAACGGTCCTTTCACAAGAAAAGGAAAAAAGAAAAAAAAAATAGATTATCCCTAGACTAAGTCAGCTTGTCCATAAGTGTCTGCTCTTGTAGAATATGAATAAGTGTATGTTTGTAAGGTAAATAGCACTATTAGTCCCAAAGCCTTACTTTCTAATGCAAATAAGTGGTTAGCCTCCAATTTGTTGCGTATCATTCTAAATCTTTATAATTCATTGCATATTGGTCTTTTTTTTATGAGAGTTTTTTTTATTAACTATAACTCATACGGCTTCTACTAATAAGATATAATATTGAAACTCCACAGAGACAATAGGCTGACTCATTGTGTAAAACTCTCTATTGTAATCTCTTTAATCTATAACTCTTCTGTCTCATTTGACAGAGAAAACATACTGTATGTAGCAAAAGCTAAAAAAAATCTACTAATAAAGTTAACTATTTGAAGAAATAGTATATCAACTAATAAAGGATGATCAAATCTGACTAGAAAATCAGTTGGATTCTGCTTAGCCAAGGTTAGTGAGACTTTTTTTTAGAGACAAAGAGAGGAGAGTTGACAGATAAGGTTATTTGCATATTGGTCTCTAGCTCCAAACAAAATTGAGTTGGCACAAAATTTCAATTTATACAGAAAAAATTGATATTTTGAATGATCTATTAACTATATGTTGAAAAATTATGGTAAGGATTAAACTTTGTCGGAAGGCAAGTGATAAACAGTTTAAATTAGAATTTACAAAGTTTATGCCAAATAATTATGTAAACGGTTGTAAAATTGATGTTAGATAGTTATATGAAAGTTAATAAATTAAAATTGTTTGGTAATTATATTATAAAAAAAGTCTCACTTTAAGGACTTTTGTACTGTCTTGATAAACCTCGCCAGTTAAGGAAAACGCGTTAATAGATGTGTGTATACCATAAACAAATTTGGTCATACTTTAACAAGGGGATGATTGTTTTGCTTCTAAATTTTATTAAAGGAAAAAGAACAACTTGGATTTGAGAAACCATGCATGATGACTATTGTGGAATAATAGAGAAAGTCATACGCAACTAATAAACTTGCTCAAGTTGATTATGATATATTCAAAAATTAAATTATACTATATCTGTGTAAGTTAATTTGCAGTTGAAACTGATTGATAATTTCATATTATACATATATACATACATAAGCTTGATAAAAAACATATTCTAGGTAAGCTATAAAAGGAAAGGTTAATCACTTCCATCTCATTAAGGCATCCACATCATTGACAGTTGACATGCTATGATGTATGATGAAGATGATTAATCTTATTTTCTTAGTATTCTCCTTGCTTCTCCTGATCAATAATATTAGTGGCAGTAGTAGCAGTATCAGTAGTACTCAAGCTATGTCCAAGCTTAAGCCTCCACACAAACCCTTGTTAAGGAACAAAAATATGATCATACTAATTTTTTAGCCGTGCAATGCATGATTAATTGGTTTATATATTCTTGTTTTTATATGATTAAAAATAAAAATTGGAATAAAATTATTAATAACAATTCTATTCATATATTTTTATTTTTCATTAAATAATTTGAATTATGAAAACTTGTTTAAGTTTTATTTTTTTGCCCTCATTTTTTCCACGGTAATCTTATTTGGAATTCTATTTCAATATTCAAAGTTTAATACTAAATATTAATTACTTGGCATTCTTATTCATTAAATGTGGAATATATATTTTATTAATGATGGCCAGCTAGTTTGATTACTCCCTATTTGTATAAAAAAATGCACATCATAATCCTTTAATTGGTTTAAGTACTTGCTATAGTTTTGAGTCACTAATTGTGGTCCTTTGGTTTTTTCACACCCACAAAACACATGATCCTTGGTGTTTTAGAAAGAAAATTTCAATGACTTCCACATTATAACTTCAAGTGATGTTTAAAGCATAGGGGAAAAAACCAAAGAAAAATTCTGCATAGAGGAAAAAACTAAAGAAAAAATGGTAAAAATCTTATTTTGACCTTATGCTTGTAGATATATTTCTAATTACAACTTATATCTCATCGGTCTCTCTATAACTTTTGCTCTTTTGTCAATAAAATGATAGAACAACCGGAGAGATGAGCTTATTAGGAAGTAAAACATTTTTATAGGAAAACAAACCATAGAACTTACAAAGTTGTGCAACATTAGCTTCATTATCTAGATTGAGAATATGCCTTATAGCTTACTATTTAAATGAGAGTACATTTCATTAAAAAAACTAAATTATAAATAAAAGAAAAGAACTTACTAAACACAATCAGAGGAACAAAACTAATGGTGTCGAAGAATGAAATTAGATTGGTTTAAGATCTTATAAAGAATTTGGAATAGGAAAAATGTAGTTTTGAAATATGAGAACACAATTTATACAATTTAGCAGTACAACGTTATAGATTATAATAATATAAATAGTAATAACTTCAAAATATTCAAATTTAAGATAAATTGTATAAATGCATGCGTGTATATACTCACTCATACACAATATCACATGCTCACTTAATTTAAATTTCAAAAAAAATCAAGGATAATAAAGGATGAATTTAAAGTAAATAATAAAGATTAAGGATAGGAACTAACTTCCTAGACTATTCCATTTAAGTTATTCAAGAGAAGAAGTTTCAAAGATTACAAAAAAAAACATAATAAATGTTTTGATGCTATTGTTAAGTAGGCAATTCTTCTAATCTAACACATTTTGAGGTTTTGCAATTGTTGACTGCTATAATAATATAAATAATTCATAAATATAATAAACAAAGTACTTGTCGGAATTAAAGACAAGAAATTGAGAAACAAAATATCAGAACAAGTATTGAGCAATTAAAAAATAAGGAAATAATTTTTTACATGTTTCCTAACATTCAAGTATAATGGTCGATCAATCACACCAACCTTAGGACAAAATGGCAAAACATTTGTTGTTATAGCTCCACATATGCTTGTTTTGTTGTTGAGTAAAATTCCATCGACGCATTTGCTCTTCACTTAAGAAATAAAACTATTTGTAGCATTGTAAAAGCTTAGCATCAAGAACGTGGAGAGTTCATGAACTAAAACCAAAAGTGTATAAAACAATCTTTACATGTCTTGAAACAAGACAATAGCTCCATTAGTTGTAAAGAAACAAATTGTTTATGTGGCAAATATAACATTTACTAGTGAAAAAGGCTAGGAAATTAAAAGGTTCTCAAAGTATGTATAGCTATAGTAAACAAAATTGCATTAATAATGAAATTGTTTTTCAACATTGATAGTTGCTAAAAGTGCAAGATAAAATGGTAAAGACCGAATTGAATGACATAAAGAAGTGCAAAGATGTTAACTAAATTTACATTTCAAACAATTGAGTTAATGAATAAGTCTTTCAATTATACAATCTAAAACTGATAGTCACAAAAACTTTGATAAGTCGTAAATGAATCCATAATTAATTTAAATTAGCTTTTTTCTAGGTTTTTCTTTTATGTATGTATATATATGATAGTAGTAGTAACGTGGCCTTTCAGTTAATTCTCCATCATTGCCAATCCTAAATGTAGAAATCCTCTACCTTAGAAGTCACCAGCAAGCTCAACATCCAAGGCATCTACCTCATCAACACACCGACCATACTCTCTACATACTATATTGACAAGAGTAGAAAGATTTTAAAGGGGTGAGTGTGTGTACCATTTTTTAATGCTATTAGAGGTTTATGATCATATTTTTTAATTTCTTTAAATTATTATTTGTGTCTATATATGCGAGCGCATGCAAGTATTCATTTTTGTTCTTTCTTCAATTTCATTAACATTCTTATTGTAACTTCAATATATTGATGTCTATCTAATTTCACAGGTATTGGATATCAAATAAAATTTACTTGATGATGATTTGAGAATTTATTGGCCATATCTAAGCTTGGATGTAAAAAATGACTATGATTTTTAGGCACATGAGTGCAACAACCATGAGAGATACAACTCCAAAAGTCGTATTTCCACATTATTTAAGTTACTTGCTTACTATAGCAATCAATCTAATGTAGCAGTTGGCAAACTTTCGACAGACATAAACGGTCAAGACTATGATGCCTAGAGGGTAAAGCAGCATATCAAAGATGCAATTGCTAAAAGAATTGGTTCAAAGACAATGTCTGGATATTGAATGATCGTCCAATTGTTGAAGATAAAAGTTGAAAAAAAATATTAATTTTTTTACAAAAAATTTGTTGAATTGTGAATCAATAGAAATTTATATGATTTTTGTTAAGAATTGATTTACTTATTTGCAATTCACTACTTATTTATATTCATCTATAAATTAGAATAAAAATATATATAATGAATCAAATAAATCGACAAGTTTTAGCTTAGGGCTATAAATATTTCTTAGTTATAAAGATGCCAAAATTGCCCTTTCTTTATATAAAGCTCAGAGCTACATCTAAGAAATGTCGGCCAGTAAACAGTGACACCACCAATTGTGCAGGGTTGGATTTGATATAATTAAATAAAGTTACTCTACAAGTTCTAGCCATAAAAGCCATTAATTTTTAGGTGAAAGATGCTGAAATTGTGATTTTTTAGATAAAGCTCAAAGCTACATCTAAGGAATGTCAGCTAGTTAGTAGTGGCACTACCAAACCTAATGAGCTGTATTAATAACAATTAAATTGAGCTATTCACCATGTTCTAGCCGAATGTCACAAAATTTTAGGTATAAGATGCCAAAATTGCCATTTTTAGTGACGCAGCAAGTTATGTAAATAATAGTAGAACACGCTTAGCCCCAAAATAAAACAAGGATTTTCAATCTAGAAACCCAAAATTTGTAGAGAAAATCCCAACAATTTTATTAATCAAAAGTTGTATCCTTTTCACACATGCACAAGCCTTTATATAGGCAAAAATTAGACCCCTATAGTCATTAACTATTGAAGTCCTAAACCAATTAGAATTGAAAAATTAAAATCAACTCTAATTAGGAAATCTAATCCTAGTTTATATCTTTTTTCAGTAAAAAACCTCAAAAAAAAAATCTTACTTGATGCCATAACTAATATGGACTCTAATTAACCTAGTAAAACTAAAAAATAACTCTTAAACTAAGGAAATAAAATACCCCTAAAAAATAAATACGAAAATAGCTATAAAATAACAATGTGTAAAATTTTCCATTTGTGTCATTCTTTGCATTTTGAAAAAAAAAAAACTCATTCTCAAGTTCCATGATTGAAATTGAACTCTTCCATGCCAAGTAAATAAATATTTGAAACACAACAAACTCATTTTATGCTTCTTAAATTCCAAGTCATATTAATGCCTTTCTATTCCCAAATTTATCCAAACACAAATCAATTTGCTTTGGCTTGATAAAAAAAATCTTCAACACCAAAAAAGTCCACAAATAGAATTTTGGCCTAAAAAATCCTCATTGACCACTAATTCAATTGGCTTAATTTTTTCACTTTCCATTGCTTCTTTTTCCTTGTTGGAAAATTTGAATTTCACTTTTTCATCACCAGCTTCTTTGATTTCCTCCTCTTCTTTAGGTATGTCTTTAACTGTGTCACTCACTTGGTATTTCCATGGCTTGTAATGCTCATCTTCAATGATTTGCTCTTGTTGCCCCATACTTTCCTCATACCTTTTATCTTTTCTATATGGCTTATAAATAACATCTTCCTCCTCTTTCTATGGATTATTATATGTAAAACCATTGGAAATTATATTTCTTTTATCACTCTAGACTTCATACATTTCCTCGTTATAATTCTTGTGAATATAATCTTGAATTTGGTAATGTTTTTAGAACAATATCTTCTCATAATCCAAAGGAATAAAATATTCTTGCATTAACCACTTCATCTAATGCCATGTTTCAATTGGATATTCACATTGATGATACCTTCTGACTTGTAATCTCCCTTATTAAGCTAAAGTTTGTCCTTTAACCTCCAAGCAACATATTGCATTTTTTTACTTTTAGGCAATATGTTATACTTGAAAAAATTTTCAACTTTAGTAATCCATTCTAGAAAATTTTTTATATATAAATATCCAAAAAAGAAAGGGTTGCCTACCTTTAATAATTCTCCATCCCTTAACCCACATCTGGCATGTCGTTTATGCCTAAAGAGAGAGTCACCATCACCTAATTCAAATTCTTCTATGTACCACCTTGATTTATAAGGATAGCCATCTTTGTTCAACGATTCTTCTTCAATGTAAGTTTGATGCCTATGTTGATATGTAGGAAGGAAACTTCCAATAGGCAGGGTCAAGGGTGACATCCTCTTGAACTCACAACCTATCATTACTTTGATTCTTGTTTGTATGATAACTTCAGGTATAAAATCGATGTACAAAGGTCCATAAAAAATTGCTCCCAAGCTCTCAACGCAGCCTTTGATCTTACAACCTTAGGGTCTCTAAGAATGTCAACAGGGCAGATTTGAGGAGGGTAGAGTAATTCTCAAACCTTACACGCAGTATAAAAGCTCTACCCAAACATTATTCATAACCCACAGCAGGTAGGATTTCTTCACTCATACCTTCCCTGCATTGGGGCAAGTAAGGTAAAGTATTGTACCTGCAATACCCGCACAAGTGATTACATAACATAAAATTAAAACTAAAGAAAGCATGACATGCTTGAATAATACAACATAACTGAAAACAAAGTAGCCCAGTCATACGATTGTGAATTTTAGGGTCTAGGTTAGAATTATATTATATATTTAGGTTGTATAGGGCAGATTTGAGGAGGGTAGAGTAATTCTCAAACCTTACACGCAGTATAAAAGCTCTACCCAAACATTATTCATAACCCACAGAAGGTAGGATTTCTTCACTCATACCTTCCCTGCATTGGGGCAAGTAAGGTAAGGTATTGTACCTACAATACCCGCACAAGTGATTACATAACATAAAATTAAAACTAAAGAAAGCATGACATGCTTGAATAATACAACATAACTGAAAACAAAGTAGCCCAGTCATACGATTGTGAATTTTAGGGTCTAGGTTAGAATTATATTATATATTTAGGTTGTATAGAACTGGAGGAAAGGTGAAAATGAGACTTATAACTTTGGAAACTTTTTATGTTTCAGTTTTATAACTGCACGAGTTTCTATTTGAGTCATATATGTTCAAAAACGTTAATAATGTTAGTCCTATATTGGATGAGGCTGATGAAAAATCCTATATGGCATTAGACACCGTTAATTACAAAAAATAAAAGTTTTATAAAAAGGTTTCATAAACACAAAATCATTGGTACTTGAGGCAAAGCTAAAAACAAAATCATATTTTTCTCTTCTCATTCCTCCCTTGGCATGAAGAACAGGGGTTCACCCGAATTCGTCTCAATCCATGGCACTTCTGGATTTTTCTTGAATTCATCCTTTCTGTTTCATCCTTCACCCTGAGTCAATAGTCTTCGTTGAGACTTTAAAACAAAACAATCAAGTTTCCAAAATCATCATGAACACTTCCAGATCTCCTCGGTGACGCAAAATGGCAACCGTCCTATCCACTTTCTCAGCTAGCGCAGCTAAGACTGCAAGAGAATCTATGAATAACTCTTCTATTTACCAGTCTTTCAACAAATCCAACAGCAATGGCACCAACCTAGATGCAAGTACACAGCACTAGTTTCTTAGATCTAATAAAAGCTTGAAAATTGCAACGAGTGCGTTCTTTTTACACACATTCCGGCTCTAGATCAAATCTACTAGAGCTAGAATTATCACAGCATTCTGGTGTATTTTTTCTCTGTATTCCTCGACAGAAGCAAGGTAACAGATGGCTTCATCTATGATGCTATTTTTCCTCAGCTTTGAGCCTATTTTTTAGAACATTTAGGATCAATTCCAAGCCCTCATTTTCCACCATTATAGCTTTGCTCTTCGGATATTTCGACAGATTCAGAAGACCAGCATTAGAGCTTTCTTAGGTGGATGGGTCCTCCGATAATAATAAAGTCAGCAATAAGGGATCGCTCCATGTTCCACTCCCTACCTCGAGCATCTAAGAAATATCTCGATTCTTATTTCTAGATTCAGTCATAATCATGTTGTTTTCTTATAAAGTTGTGGTTAATTATTCCCTTAATCTTGGAAGTGAATAAATTATGATGACTCTCCTAGTCAACAACGGTTTAGACCAGGTAAGTATGTTTATTTAAGTATTTTTGCTTAAGCACCTCAAGTTAGCTTTTTGTGAAGCAAGAAGGACAAGCTAAGTTTAAGTAAAGATGAGTTCCTAAGTGTGATTTGGCACCAAAAGTCAAAGGGCAAAATAGTAATTTTGATCCAAGCGAGTGGCATGACTATAATTTTGATGAAATTAGGGTCATGTAAGGAATTTTGACTAGTTAAGTCAAGACCATAAGTTATCCTAGCCATTAGAACCATAATTTGAAAGGAAAACGCAAAAATTGCACTAAATGTTCAAATGAGTCATTTATGTCTTAAGTGGCTTAAGTGTTCAAGAGGCTAAGTGTAAAAGGCTTTTGAACATCCTTTAGGACCAAAAAGGAATAGTTTTGGGTGAGAGTTTAGTGATTAGAGTGAAACAAAAGAGAACTTGAAGGCCAAGGGACAAGAAAACAAAGAAAAGCAAGTAGTGGAGTTGGTTGGATATTTTAGCCCCTTGTTGACCTCCATTCTCCATCTCTTGCTCCCAATTTTCATGGTTCCTTCTCACCACCAGAAATTCTGCTTCAAGACACCTCAATTCTTCAAGTTTCCATCAATTTGAAGGTTTCAAGGTGATTACAAAAAGTCTCAAACTTATTTTTGGTGTTCTTACTTCGATCTAGCTCTTTGATGTTTGTTTTGGGCTTGAAGCCTAAGATAAGCTTTTTGGTTTACTTTAATCTAGTTCTAAGTTGTTTGAGTAGCTATAGATGGTTTTGATTTAAGGTTCTTGGTACCATATCACGTTGGTTTTAAGATTGGACCTTAAGAGAGCTAGGTTAAACTCAAGTGTGCTTGTACTTTGCTCTTGCTTTGTGGCTAAATTTGAGGTAAAGGTTCAAGTTAATTTAGCTCAAATAATGCATAAAAATGTAGTAATGAATGTGGGATTGAAGTAGAAACAAGACCCATGTGAATTGGCCTTAGGATTGGAATGTTTGAGCAAGTTTGGTGCAAGTTCGCAGGCAGTTGCATAGTGCTGTAGAACATTGGCGACGTGTCACCGGAAATTTTCCAGGAAGCCTTAAGATTGATACCTTTGGTGACACATCACCAATGGCTTTGCCAAGGCATGAGTCCTTCAAGCTTGGGGCATCCTAAGAATGTCTCAATCTTTCGGTTATCATTTCTAAGCTATTTTAAGATGTTCCATAGCCTTGGTTGGGTCTAAGACTTATTCTTAAGATAAGAATTATGCATTATTTAAGTGGTAGCTAAGTGGTGTGGTTAACATAAAGCTAAATAAAGTAGCTAAGGGGTTAAAAGTGCTCAAGTTGCTAAGGGGGCACTAAAGGGATTAAGTCAGGTTTTGAAAGCTTCATTGGCCTAAGTGAGAGGTCTTGGACCTAAGGGAAAATGAATAGGAAACCTAAGAAGATCTCAACCAAACCATTTGGTTTGGTAATTAAGCCACTAACGAGCTCTAAACTAAGCTCTAAGAGCTTGGCAAGTACGACCATATAAAAAGGCTACTCTTAAATTAAGGTAAGACAGGTAAGTTTTAAGAGGAGGTAACGATATGCTTTAGGACCCCGTAACTAGGACTTAAGGGAGGTAAAGTATTCGAGATATGAGGGCCAGTGTCCTAAGTACCTCGGCCGTTTGAGCGCACGGCAAGTATAAGACACTTAAGGTATAAGAAGTCCAAAAGATTGTGTGTGTTGTATATCATACATTCATGCATTGTATATCTTTTATGTCGTTGTCTTGTGTTGGTTATTGGTCGGTTGCTTGGTTGTTGGTCTCCCATATTGCATGCTTGTTTGTTATCTTCTTTGCAGGTACCTTAAGGGATTCTTACTGAGTATATTCATGTACTCACTCCTTTAAGTTTGTTGTGCAGGTTCTAACACCGAGCCTAACAAATAGTGGATAGTTGTAGGCTAAGTTTCCTCATTTTGCAAGTACTTACTCTTCAGAATCATTGAGATTCTAAGTTTACTTGTGATTTAAGCTTTGTAGTAACTTAGGTTGTGCCTTTACAATATAAAGCCTAAGTGGTGCACAAGGATAAGGAAGTGGCTTGCACTTGGAGCTTGATAGCTCAAAGGTGAGGCTCAAGTAAATGATCTTAGTTAAAAATTTTGTCTTGTATGTATATAGTACTTTGATACTAAGATGTTGCCTCTATTAGGATTTATTGTGGTGTAAAACAATTAAGTTACTTTTGGGTGCATGCTAGTTGTTGTGAAATACATGAGTTTAAAAATTTGTAACCCTTTATCACTTGCAAGCATACAATTAATTTCACTGTGTACAAAGATGAGGAAGAGTATCATCCCAAGGGATAATGTAATCTTACCAAGAAATGAGCATTAGTTACCTAAGTTACTTGAACTATTAAAGTAAAAGTGACAAGTAAAACCTAAGACCAAATGAGTGAATGAGTGATTAAGGTACAGAGGACAAGAACAAATGACCCCACTAATTACCTAGTCAACTCTAAGGTGGGTAGCTAAATAAAAACACAAGTTACTAAAGGAATTTAAACTAAAGACGTTAAAGAAGGAAGGTCATTTCTTTAAGAATCCACCCTATTACTTGCTATCCAAGTAAAGACCTAAAATTCAAAAACTCACTTTCTCAAGTTACATCTTTGCTCACCTAGAATCAAACAAAATATTTCTCAATCTCATGATTAATCCTAGATGGGTTAAGCTATTAATCCCCTTTCAACACCTAATGAAATTGTATATTATCTCTAATCAACAATTACCATTATACCCTATTTTCATTTTCTATTCCTCTTTTTTCTCTCTTAAGAACTAAGTGGGACTTGCGAGTGTGTAAAGAGGCCAATCAACCACACAATCATTGGGCTCAAGAATAGGGAACACAAAGAAATAAACATCCATGAAGATTATCAAATAACCATTAGATATCAAGTAATAAAAGTTTCATCCTAGAGAGATACAAAATCTACTCAAAACCCATGCTTTCTTCCAACATTAAACCCATAATCAAATAATCCATGAAAACACATAAAATAAGAAGAGGAGAAAAGGAAACACAAGATGGATCCTAGTGGCCTAAGTCTCTTTGGCTCCTAGTTTCCTTCTTCAAGCTTCAAACCTTGCTCCAATAGTGGTTCTCACAAGAAGAGATGAGAAGAAGAGTATCCAAGGTTGAACATGGGCTCTTCCTTTCCTTTTGCCATTTATACCCAAGGGTTCTCCTCTTGCCTTGTCTTAACTCTCAAACCCTACAAAGATAGAAATCCCTTCTTCAAGGAAACCTCACCAGGTGGGAAAAGATGGGGGACCATCAAAATAAAAAGTTCGGGCAAAACAGGGGAGTGAGTGGCGACACGTCGCCAGCTGGGTTGAGCCAGCGGCGATGCATCGCCAAAAATGGAAAATTGGCAGAGCACTTGTAACTTTGGCAACACGTCGCCGGTGCTAGCCACGTCACCAGCACCTCTTACTTTAGCTTGAATTTTGTATGCCCAAGTTCTGTCTTGCTCGATCCCACTCCAAACGGCACATCTGCCATATACTCCTACCTACAAAAAGTAAAGCAAAACAAGAAAAACTAAGAGAGAATGGATAAAATAAAACAAATTGGTAGTCAAAGTTGTCAAAAAGTCAACACTTTGATTGCTAAATTATGCGCTTAACACTACTGATGTTAAGTGTGTAGAGACTATTACTTAAAGTTGAAGTAACGAGTATTTCATTGTCTTAACACAGTTTAAGTATTTTTTTTAAATGCAATGCTCGAGCAATGTTTTTGAAATGGTTTACTTAATTGTTTGCATTGCCAAGACAAATGCATGCATATCTTTTTGCAGGATAAGCTAAGAAACTAGTTGCACATAAATTGTTTTAATTTACCTACAAGTAATGGTTAGCCAATAATAACTAAGTGGGATCATAGTCCCAAAAAGTCTACAAGTTAAGTAATTCGAGGCATTGGGACCCCTCTCCATGACATAAATCATGGTCGAAAGCATCGAAGGCGAAGGCGCAGCAGTTAACACTAGTGAAAGCATAAGTGAAAAAACAGAAATTGGAGTCAATAGTGAAAATGAAGCTTTTTATGAACTCTTAGGAGTTAATTAGATAAGTTACAAAATTTAAATGACTTATTTTGATCTTTTTCCCATATTTTTTACGTTTGTTACTTGTCATGTAGGATTTCTGTTAAGGCCATTAACGATAAAACTAACGTTGCTAACATTTTTGAACATGTTGGACTCAAATAAAAACTCGTATAATTATAGAACTAAAACAGAAAAATTGCAAAAGTTATAGGACTCATTTTGACCGTCCCCTATAGAACTAGAATTGGGTATGTATATATAATATATGCGTAATATTTTAGATACTTATATACTATATATAACATATAGGGAGGGTACGAGCCGGGTTCGAGGAGGGTAGATCCCTAAACCTTTACCCTTTCCATGCCTAGTGAGCACAAAACAAAAAATTCCCGAACCCGGCCCAAACCCATCCATTTGAAAAAACACTTTGCCCATCGGGTACGGTAGGGTAGTGTAGGATACCTACGGGTAAGAGTAAAAATTGACATCTCTAAGGGTCTTAGTCCCCTGATCAACATTGTAAAAACCACTGCCTCTTCGACTATGTCAACTGTCAAGAAAAAGTGGTGATTCCACTTGCTTTGATACCATCTGATGCAGCAAGTTGCATGAACAATGGTAGAACACATCTAGCCCTGAAACAAAATAAGGAGATTCAATCCAAAAACTCAATATTTAGAGAGAAAATCCCAACAATTTTATTAATCAAAAGTTATATCTCTTGCACATATGGACAAGCCTTTATATAGGCAAAATTAAAACCCAAAAGGCATTAACTATTAAAGTCATAAACCAACTAGAATAGGAAAATTAAAATTAACTCTAGTTAGGAAATCTAATCCTAATTGATGTCTTTTTCCAATAAAAGATCTCAAAAACAAAAATCTTACTCGTTACCATAACCAATAAAGACTCTAATTAACCTTGTAAAACTAAAAAATGACTTTTAAACTAAGGAAATAAAATATCCCTAAATATAAATACAAAAATAGCACTAAAATAACAATGAGTAAAATTTTTCGTCTGCATCATTGAGAAAAATCTCAGGATGAGATTGTGGGTATATCATTGACAGTTAACATGGTGAGATGCATGATAAATATAATTAATTTTATTGTCATAGTACTATCTTTGCTCATCTTGATCAATAATGTCAGTAGTACTAGTACACAAGCTACATCCAAGCTTAAGCATCCACATAAACCCCCCTTTAAGAAACATGTATATGATCACACTAGTTTTTTAGCCGTGCGATGCATGGTAATTAGTTTATATATTAACATTTTTATATGACTAAAATAAAAGTTGGAAGAAAATTATTAATAATATTTCTATATGTTTTTATTTTTCATTAAATAATTTGAATTATGAAAACTTGTTTAAAATTTTGTTTTTCATCCTCATTTTTGTTTCTATAGTAATCTTGTTTAAATTCTCTTCCAATATTCAAAATTTCATATTAAATATCAATTCAGCATTTGTTATTCTAATTCATTAAATGTGGAAAATATGTTTTATTATTGATGGCAGAGCTGGTTAATTTACTGGCTGTTTGTATGAAAAATGCACACCATAATCCTTGAGTTGGTTCAAGTACTCGCAACAGTTTTGAGTCATTGATTATTGTTTTTTTTTTTCACTTACAAAACACAGATCCTAGGTGTATCAGGAAGAAAAATTCAGTGACTTTATCATTATAACTCCAACTAAGGTTTTAAGTATTAGGAAAAAAAAAAAAGAGAAAGAAAAATCGTTCACACTTCACTGAGGCAAAAAGAAAAAAGACAATAAAAATCTCACTTCATGCTTAAGCATCCACATAAACCCCCCTTTAAGAAACAAGTATATGATCACACTAGTTTTTTAGCCGTGCGATGCACAGTAATTAGTTTATATATTAACATTTTTATATGACTAAAATAAAAGTTGGAAGAAAATTATTAATAATATTTCTATTATGTTTTTATTTTCATTAAATAATTTGAATTATGAAAACTTGTTTAAATTCTCTTCCAATATTTAAAATTTAATATTAAATATTCACTCCGTTCAACAAAAATGAAATATTTTTCTTTTTGGGCTGTCCAAAAAGAATAAAACATTTTCCTTTTTAAAAAGTTTTCAACTTCTAATTTACCTTATTACCCTTATTTAAACTTTCACTACACAAAACTCAATAAATAATCTTTTTTTAATTTTTATTCAATCTCTTACTGCACAAAACCCAAAAAAAGAATCTTTTCTTTTTTAATCATTATTTACACTCTCACTACATAAAATCCAATAATTTTTTTTAATTTTAGTTTCATAGGTAAAATTGAAAAAAAAATAACATAAATTACATAAATGTTAATCTCTATACCCAGAGAAACGTTTCATTTATTATGGGATGGGGTTAGCATCAATTAAGTATTTGGTATTCTAATTCATTAAATGTGGAAAATATATTTTATTTTTTTATGGTGGAGCTGGTTACTTTGCTCGCTGTTGGTATGAAAAACGCACACTATAAGCCTTGAGTCGGTTCAAGTACTCGCAATAGTTTTGAGTCATTGATTTTTTTTTTTTACACTTACAAAACACATGATCCTAGGTGTCATAGAAATAAAAATTCAGTGACTTTATCATTATAACTTCAACAAAGGTTTTAGGTATCAGGAAAAAAAAAAAAAGGAAAGAAAAATCGTGCATAGAGGTGAAAAGAAAAAAAGACAATAAAAATCTCACTTTATGCTTGTAAATGTATTTCTATTTATGACTTAGATCTCGCTAGCCTTTATGTAACTTTTGCGCTCCTGTCAACAAAACGATAGATCAACCAGTGAGATTAGCTAATTAGGGGAAAAAAAACATTCTGATAGGGAAGCAAACCATACAAATTACGTTATCGCACATCTCCTTCAAATTGACAACTTTACTGAAGATATTAGTACTCCCATTAGACCCCCTTGGTGGCTTACTATTGAAATGAGAGTGTATTTCATTAAAAAAAAAACTAAATGATAAATAAAAGAAAAGAAATTACTGGACACAATCATAGGAACAAAACTCATGGTGTCAGAAGAATGAAATTAGATAGGTTAAGATCTTATGGAAAATTTGGAATAGGAAATATGTAGTTTCCAAATATTAGAATTGAACACAATTTATATATTTTAGGAATGCAAAATTCTAATTGTAGTAATGTAAATAGCAGTGATTTCAAAAACTTTTTTATTCTTCTCAAATTAAAACACTCCTATTAGCTAATCCTTAGACTATTCCGTTTAAGCTACTCAGGAGAAGAAATTTTAAAGATTAAAAAAAAAGATATCTTAATAAATGTTTCAAGAGCTAGATTACCATCTCTCAATGCTATATATAAACGGAAAAAAAGTTCTTCATTTTTTTTATCAGCAGCAGAAGGAATTCATTAATTAGAAACCCAGCAAGAAGCTGGTAGAAACGTACAGTACAGGGAGATCTGACAACCCAAAAGGGATTGCATGCATAAAACTAGGATTTAAAACCAATTGATCAAAAGACATGGTACCCCTTGCCCAACGTCTGATAATCCAGAACCAAGAAGTAGATTGAACCAAGGAAAATAAGTGAAGACTATCTGAAAATTTGTTGCTGAAGATGGCATTGTTTCTGGTAGAGCTGAGCATGGTTCGGTTTAGTGCGGGTTAGTAGCGGAACCGCACCAAACCGAAAATCGTTCGGTTCTGCAAAAATGCGAACTAACCCGAGAACCGAGAACCGACTAGAACCAGAACCATGGTTCTGGGTTTTTTATTCTGGGTCCTCGGGTCTGACGGTTCCACACCAAATTTCTTCCAACTCAACAGATCAACATATACAGCAAGGATGAGTAAGACTCTGATACAACAAATCAACATATACAGCAAAAACTTTACAATCTTTCTCATTGTCTCATCTTTTTCATTTATCTCTTGAAGAATTTGACACTCTACTTGAAACCCTAACCCTTTCTCTGTTTCGAACTTTGAAGAATAGCTGAAGAGAGACGAATCACGGAATCGGTAGCTGAGAAATGGAAATGGAGTGATAGATCAGACGATATTGAATTAAAAAATGGTAATACCCAATGTGGACCATTCATTTTTGTTTAAAAGGATATTCAAACCCCTATACATTCTAAACTTTCATATTTACCCTTACATTCTACATAATATATAATATACATGTAAACTAACGTATAATTAAGCTCGGTTCGGTTCCCCTTCGGTTTGGTTCCACATGGAACCGAAACCAACCAAAAAATCAATGGTTTTTTGACAGATGGAACCAACCCACAAACCATGAACAATTTTTACCCAACCCAACCCTACCCACCCCTATTGGGTTAGGTAAACTCATGGTTCTACCCGACCCGTGCTCACCCCTAGTTTCTGGCATTCCAAATATGCCAAATGCCAGCCTGAATAGTGGAATTCCAAGCCTTAAATGTACTGCTTGCCGAAGGGAGACCCGCTGGATGAGCAAGAACTTGAGCTATAGACCTTGAACCTTTGTAGCAATTGCCCCACCATAAGAAGACAGAAGACCAAAAAGATGCTGCCAATCCACAATCAAGAAACAGATGATTTGAGTCTTCAACCGTAGACTTGCAGAATGGACATGAAAGATCTAACAGCTTGACGCCTCTAGATTGCAGCTTCCACTTCGAAGGCAAACGGTCTTAAATCAGCCTCCATACCAAGAAGTTGACTTAATTTATAAGCCTCACTTGCGACCCTCCCTCTCAGCTGATTGCAGCCAAAATTGTTCCACACCCAAGTGTTTCCCTCCCAGTAACCCATTTCTGAAACTAAACACCTAGGATTATCTGAATATCTAAAAAGTCTAGGGAAGTTTGAACTGAGAATTTCTTCCTCTAACCATTTATCCAACCAAAAACTCACCTTCTCCTCATTCCCTAATTTCCAAGAGAAACAACCATCAAGTACTAACCCCTTTTCTGCCAACCTGGATCCCACCCCAGGTAATCCTTCCCCACTCCGAATTTTGAGAACAAGAATTTTCAAGACCCCCACTCTCACCATAGATTGACACAACTATCCTTCTCCACAAGCTATTTTCCCCTTTTTTTGAAACTCCACCACCATTTTGAAAGAAGAGAAAGATTTTGTTTTCTAAACTGCCCAACACCAGCCCCCCCCCCACCCCCCCCCCCCCAAAGAGAAAGTTGCTTCGAATTGATTCCAATATTTTTAGAACAGTAGACGGACAGAGAAACAGAGAGAAGAAGTACACTGGAAAACAAGAAAGGCAAGACTTGTCTGGCTCCAGCAGACACTAATTTAGACTTCCAGTTTGACAGCTTTGAATTCATTCTATCAATGACAGGCTTCCAAGCCTTTTTCTGTCCCATTGAGACACCAACCGGCATACCAAGGTAAGTAAAAGGAATTGAGACAGACTTACAACCAATATTCTCAGCCATATTCTGAATCTCCCAATTTGAGACATTCAAGCCAAAGAGTTCTTAAAAAATCCATACATTTCTAATCATGAATACATAAGAAAGAGGGGGGGAAATATTAGAAGAATGCATTTAACGAAGAGAGAGACAAATTGAGAGAGCAATGCAAAAATTATTATCTCATCCACAAAAACAAAATTGATATACAAATGGGCACTCTTAAAAAATTAATGACACTCTATAAATGACAAACAGTTACTCTCTTTGTCCCATATTATTTGCACTGTATTTCTTTTTTAGTTATCCCAAATTATTTGCAACATTTTCCTTTTTAAGTAAATTTTATCATTTAACTTTATCATTATGTCATTCATCCTCGAACCACTCAACTCATTTGTTCCTTTTTCCACCTGCTGCTCGATCAAATAATGGCGCCAGCAGTCAACATTATGACCAGACGAATAAGGATGGGGATGAAATGGACGGCGAAATGAGGGTATGATTGACGGTCGGCGAGATTGAAGTGAGGTCGAGATTGGAGTGAGAGGCCGAGAATTATGATCGATGGCGATTGATTTGATGAGGACGAAGTTGGAGGCTGAGAGGTGGAAGCCAAGAGGGGTGCGATTGGAGTGAGAGGCGATGGTAGGACTAGAGGAGATGAAGACAGCGAGATTGGTTGGGGACAGAGACGAGAATCTGTCGTGTGAGGTGATTAGCGAGTTTGAGATGAAGAGAGGATGGTGAAGGATGATTCAAGGACTGTGCCGCCGTAATCGATGGCGGGGGCGTAGCTTAACAGCGGGCCATTGCTGGTAGTCGGCAAATTGACAGAGGTAGCAAATGTGTGAGATTGGCGATGAGGACAACGTAAGATTGACGAATCAACAAGGGTAGCAGATGTGTGAGAGCAGCGATGAAGTGAGATCGAGGATGGCGTGAGACGGTAGCGTCGAACGGTGGTTGCCGGAGGTAGTTAGGTTATGTAGACAGGAAAGAGGGAAGGGAAAACACATAAACAAGATATAGTTGGAAAAAAGTGTACATTTTTATTATTTCTTAAATTCTGTGTCAAACACAAATAGTGTAGAGAATTTAAGATGGAGGGAGTACTTAAATAGTCCAATCGGTCTTCTTAGGAGGCGATTCTTCTAATCCAACACGTTTTGAGCTTATGTAATTGTTGGATACTATAAAAACATAAATAAATTCATAAGTATAATAAACAAAGTGCTTGTAGGAATAAAACACAAGAAATTGAGAAAAAAAATCAGAACAAATATCAAGAAATTATTAAAAAAAAATTATATGTTCCTTGATATACTAATATAGTCGTCCCAATCACACCACTCTCAAAATAAAACAACAAAAAATTTGTTGTTATAGATACACATATGCTTGCATTGTTGTAGAGTAAAACTCTATCCACATATTTGATATTCACCCAAAAATAAAACTATTTGTGGTATTGTAAAAACTAAGCATCAAGAACCTGAAGAGTTCAACACTAAACTGAAAGTGTATAAAACAATTAATATATGCTTGAAACAAGATAACAGCCCCATTAGTTGCAAAGAAATAAAATGTTTATATGGTAAATATAACATTTAATAGTGAAAGTGGGTAGGAATTAAAAGTTTTCTGGAGTATGTAAGGCTATAGTAAACAAAATCCCATTAATGATGAAACTGTTTGCCAACATTGATAGTTGCTAAAAGTGTTGAAATAAATGGTAAGGACCAAGTTGAACAACAAAAAGAAATATAATGATGTTAATTAAAGTTACATTTGTAACAATTGAGTTAATGAAAAAATCTTTCAATTATACAATCTAAAACGATAGCCACAAGAACTTTGATAAATTGCAAATGAATCTATAATTAATTCGCATTAGCTCTTTTCTAGGTTTTTCTTTTATGTATGTGTGTGCGCATGCGGTAGCAGTAGTAACGTGGCCGTTTGCTTGCTGCTCTACCACTACCATTCCTAATTGTAAAAATCCTATGCCCCCAAAATTCACAGCAAACTCACCATTCATGGCACTTGGCCCATCAACAAGACCGGCCATATCTTTACAGACTGCACTAGTAAACGCATTTTTTAATGGTATTAGAGGTTTATGATCATATTCTTTAATTTATTTTTTCTTTTTTCTTGAATTTCATCAACCTACTTATTATAACTTCGATATATTGATGTCTATCTTACTTCACAGGTGCCAAATATAAAATAAATTTTGCTTGATGATCTGAGAATTCATTGTCCATATCTAAGCTCAGATACAAAAGACAAGCATGATTTTTAGACACATGAGTGTAACAACCATAAGAGATGTAACTCCAAAAGCGACATTCCACATTGTTTGAGTTACTTGCTTACCATATCGGTCAATCTGATG
The DNA here is from genome assembly GCA_005392925.1 of Aquilaria sinensis. Classification (NCBI taxonomy): domain Eukaryota; kingdom Viridiplantae; phylum Streptophyta; class Magnoliopsida; order Malvales; family Thymelaeaceae; genus Aquilaria; species Aquilaria sinensis. The sequence continues at coordinate 282,299 of SMDT01003269.1, forward strand.
AAAAAGACACCAAACCTTCAACCGGCATTTGCTGGGCAAAACTATGACGCCTCAAGGGGTGAGAAACATATCGAAGATACAGCTGTAATCTTTGTATGTTTTACTAATAAATAAAAAATCTTTGTTGTTGTTCCAAAAAGAAGCATATCAAAGATGCAGTTGCTGAAAGAATTGGTTTAAAGACAATGCTTGGATATTGAATGCTGGTCCTTTTGTTAAGGATAAAAGTTCAAACAAAATATTAATTTAAAAAGAAAATTAGTCAAATAGTGAATCAATAGAAAATTGTATAATTTTAGTTGAGAATTGATTTACTCATTTATAATTCACTACATATTTAGGTTCATCTATACATTGGAATTAAAAAAATATATAGTGAATCAAATAAACTGACAAGTTCTAGTTAAGGGCAATGAATATTTTTTAGCTATAAAGATGCCAAATTTGCCATTTTTGAGATGAAGCACAAAGCTACATCTAAGAAATGTCGGCTAGTGGGCAATGACACCACCAAATGTGATGGGCTGGATTGATAACAATTAAATCAAGCTATCCCACAAGTTCTAGCCAAAGACCATGAATCTTTAGGTAAAATATGTTGAAATTGTCATTTTTTAGATGAAGCTCATTGATACATTTAAGGAATGCCGCCCAGTAAGCAGCGACACCAGCAAACACTATGGCCTGCATTGATGCAATTCAATTGAGCTATCCGACAACTTCTAGCCAGAGGCCATGATACTTTAGGTAAAAGATGTTGAAATTGCCATTTGTGAGATAAAGCTTTGGGCTATATCTAAGAAATTCCGGCCAGTGAACAATAATACCACCAAACGTGATGGGCTGCATTGGTAACAATTCAACCAAGCTATTTGACAAGTTGTAGCGAAGGCTATGAATTTCTAGGTAAAAGATGCTGAAACTGTCGTTTTTTAGATGAAGCTCAGAGCTACATCCAAGAAATGGCAGCTAGCGCGTGCCGACTCTACCAAATATGATGGGCCATCTTTTTTGGCCAAATGCACCTTGATGCCAACTTTTTAAGCATCAACTTCGCCAATAACAAATGCATTTTCGTCTTGGAAAACACATTTGTTTTCGGGCTTTCTACCTATATGAATGTCTTAGTTCTGCAGAAATTTATCCTCCCTCAAAACGAAATAATATTTTCTCATTGCTTTCGCCTAATATGGTTAGGGGCAGGAGGTCTTTCTCTATTCAAGTTGGCTTCTCCGTGCTTGCCCATCTGCTCCTGTTATATACAAGTCACGGTATGTCTACTCTGTCCCCCCTCTCTCCACGCATGCGTGCACATACACACAGAAACTAATCTAGTAGGCTGGTTCACATGCATTCAAAAAGTCTGTTCATCATGTGATTGTTGCTTTTGAATATGAAACATCGATTGGGGGAATTGGAGTGCTTACGATGGGCCGTCAAGGGTGCTTGTGTCTCCATCTTCCTTTTGTATTTATTGCCAGGAACTGAACCCTTCCGAAGTGAATTGATTAACTCAAAAGTATGTTTTCCAGGTACTTATGACAATCTGGAGTGGTTCAACAGCAGCTTTTATGGGCTAAATCAATGCGATGATTCTGATGACAATCATGTCACAATATGTGATTATACTTGTCGCCTCTATGATGAGGCAGATTTTGGATCGTGTAAGGAGGGTGTGTGCAAATGTTCTGGTGCTTCAAACTACGGATGTCACTGGAGAGACGCTATGGCGTCGTCGATAATGTGGATCCAGAGCCCCAGCTACGGTGTAACCAGCTGTGGAGTAGCCATTCATGATCTAGATTGTGATTACAAGTGCATATATGGCGACGGTGCATTTGTTGGAGTGTGTGTCAATAATCGCTGCAAATGTTGTGGCCTCACTCTGTCCACTCCTTCCAACACAAACAATTAGTCATTATAAGTCCAACAAGCTAATGGGGCTGTTGTTTCATTGGTATAGTAAATACCATATCACAGTCAGTATTAGATCAGATGGAGGCTTCTACTTTGAGATTTCCCTGGCTAGACTAGGTAAAATAATCTCTCTTGTTCCTTAGGGAGGGTGTTTTCTTAAGGGATATATGTAATCTTGTTTACAATCTCATGTCAGGTGTACTTAAAATTCTGTAGTATAATGATGTTGATGTAAGATAAATGAAAAACACTAATAAGAGAGTTAGAGAGCCTCTTATCTCGAGGCATACAATTGAAGTTGCTCAACTTGGTTTCTAATCGAATCAACTCTGCCTCTGTTTTTATTTGTTTCTTACCTTCTGGTCTTTCATAATTTACTATCTGGGTAAGTTGGAATGCAGGTCATCTAAGTCTCCTGTTTGACATGACTTTTCAAGGACCCAAAACAGTTCAAACAAATTCTCTTAAGTTAGCATTTAACAGAAGAGATCCACAGGACATGTTATGCAGAAGAGAGATGACAAGTAGAGAGCAGACAAGCAAAGGATCAAAAAGAAAATATTTGGACAGCAGGAAGTAGTACAGTGTACATACTGCTGAAGAAGACCAGTAGTTAAAAAGAAAATTATGATAACAATTTGAATTTAATGAAGCACATTTACCAAATAGTTTAAATTAAAATTTAAGAAGTTTATGACAGATAGATACTGAGAGACAAGGGGCCATGCAACACATTATAAAAATTTAGAACCCATATGCAACATTAACAACACAGGGGTTGAGAATGGTTTTGCAACGGTAACTAAAGGTTTCGAGCTGAATGGTGCATTTTTACCTGAGACAAGTATTATAAAAGGTACTTCCTTCATTTCACAAAGGTTGACCCTTTTACCATTTTTTATTAAAATTTAACTTAAATATATTCATATTAACTTGTATTGTAAAAAATTTTAAAAAAATATATTTATAAATTAGAGTCTTTAAAGTACTATTTTCACATAAAAAGTTTATATTTGTATAAGAACTTTTAAAAGAAAGAAAATTATAAATTAATTGTTGTGAATAGTAAAGAAGACAAATTTTGTGAGACAGAAGTAGTAATATTCTTCTATTTAAGTCCAAAAGCTAAAAAATTTCCTATCTTAGCCATGAAAAAGATATACAGAGATTCTTACTCTTCCATCTAGTTTCAATCCAATTCGATATAAGCTTAAAGCTTACCATTAGGAACTTACATTCTCGTTAAGTTTTCAAGATTTAGCCATCACCATTGAGAATTTAAAAAGTAACGAATAGGAGGTATGTCATTTAAAGATACTAAATTGAATTTCAAATCCTCTAAGTTTGTTGCTCAAGACGACTCTTCAGGAACCTAAAACAGTTCAAACAACTCCAGAGTCAGCTTTTAACTAAAGAGAATTTGGAGGATTAGCAAAACCTTAACTAATATTGAACATTCAGAAGGACATGTGATAGATAAATCAATGAGGTTGGATGTTTCCAGAGGAGAGAACCAAAAAAGAAAATATTTGGACAGGAGGTAGCAGAGCATACATACTGCTGAAGACCATTAGTCAAACAGATACCCTATGAAGCGGCAACTGCTTCTGTTTTCTTCTCTCCTTTAGCTTCCTTTAGCTTATTCCACCTCTCTTCACTGTCAATTATTTCTCCAGTTTTTATCAGATAACGAACTCGTTTTCCATTATCCAGCACTTTGTGACCAACCCGGCTTGCCACTTCTTGTTCTTTTGAATATAGCATGACGTTAGAACTGTGGATAGGAGCTTCAATCTGCAACACATTTCAAAGCTTTTAATATTTTTCAACATATGAAACAATGGTTCAAACCAGGCCAAAAATGAAAGAAAGAAACTTCTATCAATCACAAACAGAACATAATAAAATGACCTTAACAATCTGCCCTTGCTCGCCTTCTTGTCTACTCTTCATATGCTTCGTCTTCAAGTTTATATCGCCCACTACAACTTTGCTGTTGTGTCTGAAGATTTTAGTAATCTCTCCAATTTTACCCTTATCACGCCCCGATATTACTTTCACAGTATCACCTACTTTAACATGCATTTTGTGCAAGACTGGAAGGCTGTTAGGCTTGCATTCTTTGCGCTCCCATCGCTTAAGCTGTGCAGGAAAGTCAGCAGCCAAAAGAAACATGCTCAAGACTAGGAACCACAAATGTAATCCATATGTTGGCACAGGTTTTAGTTTATTCCAATAAAATTGATCAAGTACAGTACAGAACCAACGAAAATATTCATAAAAAGCTAACAATCCACTGTAAGGCATTGTTGCCCTTTAAGAATACTGCTACTTATTGTTTTTCACAAAGTGAGCTCCTTGGGGAGCAATGGTGCTAAACTGAACCATCTGTAACTTGAAGGTTATCCAAACCCTTAACATATAAAGTCAATGGGGAATAAGAAAAGAGAGAACAAAATATCAAAAATAATTTCTCTGAATTACAACCAAAAGAAACTAATTCATCCTGCCTAGCAAGTCTACTACGGGATCTGAAGAGGCATGTGTTCAATTGTAGCCACTTCTACCAAATTCTAGCACACAAGAACTAAAAAGATGATTGTGAACAAATGACATGTATTGAAAGGAAGAAACAATACTCACCTTCGCTATAATGATGCTTCGGTTTTCCCTTGGCTTGACCTGCATTACAGAAGCAAAGTAAACACTAAGGAAACCATAACAAATAGCCAATTCTCTGGTAAGTCTTCAAGATTCTGTGTTAGAATTTTGCTACATAAACAATTGATGTATATAACTCTTAGAAACCCCATCTTATGTTAGGCACAGAAATGAGTAACAGCACTACCCAAATGAGAATTAAAACTGTAATTTCCTTGAAAAACCCACAAGCAAGAAGACAACATAAGCCAAGATTTTGACCCTAAAACAAGTCAGAACTCAGAACCAAACCGAATGCCAATCCATCATATAGTTCCAGCCACAGCTATATAATTGTAAGAGTGAAATAAGCATTCCAAAGCAAACCAATTGAAGAAAAATAAATAAATAAAGGTGAGTACTTTAGAGGCGAATCCATGAATCCAACAAATCAAAATCGTGAGAGAGATGCCCAGATGGAGTAACATACAGGAAGAGGAGAGAAAGAGGTCGGAGAGAGACGCTGGCCAAAGAAGGAGCTGGAGGAGAGAGAAAGAGCGGCCATTGAGCTTTGCAGAGCAGCCATGGCTGCCATTTCTTCTATCTTCACTGCTGTGGTGAGTACTGTATTGCTATTTGCTAATGGATAATTCGAGTCGGAGAAGAAGATGCACAGGCCATAAGAACAAACGAGAAGTGGGATACATTCAACGACGTCGTAATGATTCTAAAAAGTATAAAGTATTTTTTGGTTAATGATTCTAATTTCTAAAAAGTAACCGAGTACAATATACTTACTCCTACCACAGAACTATTTGATTTGACATAAAAATTAAGAAAATGGATAAATTTTATATATTATTTTTACTTTCATCCTTAATTTTTTACACATAAATCAAAAAAATTAAAAAAGTGAATATTAAAATGATAATTTGAAGGGTAGTATGCTAAAATAATTTATTAAATATAAAAATATGATAAAAATTTGAGACTGCGAAAATAAAAAATCATACTACAATAGTTTTGGAGCGGACACAGTAACTTTTTTATTCTTCACATTTATGCAGGTCACATTATCCAAGTTCAATAGAAAAATAATAGTAATACTGATACTTTATTAGCACTTTTTCCAAAAAAAAAACAGATAAGATATTTTTGAAACAGATGAGGGATTTCTAGTTTGTTTTTTCTTGTAAGAGAAACATGTTTGTTTAATAGTGTGATGCTGTTTTATTTGCCTATTTATCTACTCTGTATTGTGTGTGTTACAGAAAACCCCCTAACCATCTAATGTTTTCATCACAAGTTTTTAAATGAGAGATTGTATTTGCATTTGCAGGATTTCTCATATTTATCGAGAACCCTTTTTCCTTTCCATTTCTTTCAAAATTTCCAAGTATTGAAGAATACACAAAATCAGTAAATTTTAGCAAAACAAAGTTAATGAAAAGAATAGCCGAGAAACATTAACCTACTTATGTTACACAAGATCAGAGCCAGAAACGGCAAAATCAGACCTACAACACCTGTAAGTCCTATATGACAAACCAGACCCAAAACAAGCTTATGTGACAAACGAAGTTATAACAACAACCAATCCATGTTCTAAACTTCACTAGTGTCAGCTGTAGCTATACTGTCCATCGACTCGTCCCTCCGGTGATCGTTCTTCAGTGTCTTAGTTTCTGTTTGCTCCACATCGATGGCGACCTCACTCCCAGGGTTGGACAGGCTCTTGTGATGCTTCCTGCTATGCCTCATCTTAAGAATGCGTGAGAGCACTTGAACAATGTCCCTCATCGAAGGGCGTTTCCTTGGAGCTCGGTTGACACATTTGTATGCTAGAGCTGCAACTTCATTGAGCTCGAGCAGACCAAAATTCCCATCCAAACGGGAATCTGCAATTTCCTCCCAGCCATTCTTCCCTTCAATGCTCATTGCCGCCTGTCCACATTACAACAGTAAGGATGCTGAAAGAATGGAATATTGAAAGAATAATTTATGGTAAGTGAATAATGGTGTTTTTCCAAAATCAAACTTACTAGCTCAATATATTCAATGAGACCTTGTAAAGGGTTTCTGCCAGCTATGAGTTCAAAAAGCAACACACCGAAGCTGTAAACATCGCTTTTTTTAGTGAAAGTCCTGGTAGATATGTACTCGGGGTCAAGATAACCGAAAGTTCCTCGTACGTTAGCAGCATTTTTGTCTACCATCTCTTCACGTGAAAGTCCGAAATCAGCAACCTAGGATTAATGACAATGAAATGTAAGAAACTGCATCTGCCCACATTACATGGTGTGACTCGCTCAAAAATCCGAAAATAAGTTCTCATTCAAACAAGACAAAATTCAGTAAGTATAGTGGACCTTCTCATGCACATAGCGGTCTTCAATTTCTTTCTTAATTATATTTTTACCAAAGTAGCAAAGAACATACCCTGGCTCTCATAGAGTGATCTAACAGGATGTTGGAAGACTTTATGTCCCGATGAATAACAGGAGGAACAGCCTGAAACAAAACCCAAAAACAAATTTGAATATACACAAGCCAAATAAAAACAGTTAAGCTGAGGGGAAAAACATGCATACGCAGCACATGGTGCACCTAAAAGTACGAGGCAACTTCCGAAATAAGGAAGAACATGCTTAAAAACATGTAACATAGACAAGGTTCACCTGCAGTGAACACAATAAAATCTTACTCCATCATGAAGATACTCTAAACCCCTTGCCACATCTAGAGCTATATAGACCCTCAATTCCCAGCTCAATGGTTCATGCAACTCACCTGCAAATAGGTTTCGATGCTTGCATCAGCAAATACAACAAATTATGTGAATGCGCCAGTTCAGCTATAGAGCACTAAACCAATCAACAAAGCTTAGTCCAAAACTAGCAGTCACTCAGAGGAATAAGAGAAAATGCTGACAACTTATATGCAACCGAACTTGCATATTTCAATTCCTCAACCTGTAAAATAATAAATTACAAATCCATAGGCATGAGCTCTTGACCACCTAGTGGATTTCTTATTACAAGTTAGAAACCATGAGGAGCTGTTTCCCACTATAAGTTGGAAACAACTATGAACTATAAAGAATTGCTAGCTTGAACATATCTTTATTTTTCCCTTTCAAAATCCATGCATTTTTTATTTTGCCCACATTTCATCGAATAGAATCTTAGTGTTATGATTTTCTTTATCATTATATAGCTTAGGAACACTAGTGCATCCTCAATGTACACTTATTGATAGCTAATACTGGAGGTATGAATTACTATTCACAATATTTTTCCAGACTATTAAACTTTAGTTTGCAAATTCAGTTTCCTAAAACTTGATTTTATTTTTCTAAAGATCTTTCTAGCAAGAGAGTTGAATGCCAGCTTACTGTACAAGTGAGAAGCCAAGCTGCCATTACTCATATACACATACACAAGCATATGCTGTCCCTTTTCTGCACAATATCCGACCAAATTTACAAGGTTTCTATGATGCAACCTTCCCAATAACATAACCTGCAAATCATCAAACAAAGGTGAAAGGTTTAGAAGTGACCATGGACACCTCTTAATGATCTTAGTAAACCTGTTACAGTGAAATATTTTTTTTCACCAAAATTACCTCTGTCTGAAATTCTCTCTCTCCTTGCTTAGAATCATTTGCAAGCACTTTAACTGCAACTATTTCACCTGTTGACATATGAGCCTTGTAAACCGGACCAAATGCACCTTGTCCTATCAGTGTTGTGAAATTGCAGGTTGCCTTTTGCAAATCCCTGAAGAATACCAACAACACTAAAATATGTAGAAAGGGAGAAGCATCAACATTTACCATATGCCACTTGTGCATTGCTAAGCTTCATTGCCACTCTATAATAGTAATGATGCAGTAAACTACAAAGGAAAGGCACAAAAAGTTGAGATGCACATCCTTGCAATTCAATCAATCCCCCGACGAACCCTCAGGCTTGTTTCCTCTGTCTACTCTATTCTTTTCTGGAGATTCACTATCAGGTCTCAGTTTTATTCCTTTAGATGAATAATCAGATTTTAAGTGTTACATTACATCTCAATCAACTGCAAACTATGCAACTTCCACATTCACTCTTATAACTAAAGGACCGTTACAAAATCATTCATCACTAACTCTCACATCAAAACAAAAGTCAAGATAATAGAAACAAGTTTTGTCCCTCAATGTAACAACTATGCATGAACAACCTATCATATTGACAAAGTATACTTTATTAAACAAAGATATTAAATTCCTCAAATGAAAAATGTTCACCACATGACAATCAACAGAAAACTAGCCGGAGCACTCATAAACCCATCAGCATAACTGGTTATTAAATGTACCTGTAAGGATATTCAGGTATCCCGGAAGCAGAGACCAAGCTACTCCTCTTGAAGCCATCAAGCCAAACAGACACGCCATTACGTCCAGCTTTGACAGGCGATTCTGGACCTACTGTTGAGTCGGACAATATAGTGCAAGAATCCACACCATTTGCACGTATTGGGATGGTGGCAGCCCTCCTAGAACTGCTATTCCCTATCTGGGATCGCTTCCTTTGGTATCTGATGCAGAACAATGCCGAAATAGCCAAAACCACTCCAATCACCACCCCAATCGAAATCCCAATTATCAAGCCAGATGACTCAGCTCTCATGTCTGCACTTTGCTATTAGCTATTCAAGCCTCTGGTCCATTTAAACAACTGCACAAAACATTACTCGGGGTCAATAACACAAAAGTTGATGCCTTGATATGTGCAATAGAACTTCTAGCAACATGTTTATGTTGAAATTTCTCACAAAATAGACATTTTAGAACAATCCTCGGAACACAATTCCGGGTCAAACAATCCAGTCACAATCAACTGCAAAGTTTATAGGGGAAAAGTCAAAGCTAAACTTATCTGTGAGACTAATCACTCCAATAGACTGTCAGGAAAATGAAGAAACCAGACAAACACTTGAAACAAGAGCAACAACAATTGGGCACTGCAGCAGAATAATCTCACAATAACAATAAAACAGAAGAATGGTTTATGCTATAGTTACTTGTCCTAAGCAAAGAATTCAGGCAAACCCCAAGCAGAAACCAAGGAAAGAAGTACTATATCATTTTTCATTCAAACATACAAAGAGAATTCTGGATCTGATTAGCATTAAACAAGAGCTTATTCCACCAGATTCTTATAGAGCTGGCAAAAAACATCCAGCTAGGCATATTAATTTAAACCCAAAAAAAAAAACCTAAAACACACATACACGAGACGCCCAAACAGGAAAAAAAAAAACAAAGAAAAGAACTTCTGAAGCAGATAAATGTCTTCCTTCCCTAGACGTTTACCTCCTTTCCCACATTTTCTCACCAACCCAACAACAGAGTAGAGAGCAAGAAACCCAGAAATGCGACAACCCAGATAAAAAAAACGGAGAAACCCAGAAATGGGAAGCCGAAACACGACCGCGTACAACAGAAACCCAGAAAAGCCGCAAGGCATTTGAGGAAGAAAGTTGAACTTACCAGGCAGAATTTCACATAACTTTTCTGTTCCTTCTTCCAGGAAAGTGAGAGAAGAAAGAGAGAGAAAATGAGGAAAGTTGCAACTGTTCGACAGAAGAAATTGCTTTCTTTTGCTGGCGCTCTCTTGAGTGGGAATCAAAGCAAAAGGAAGAACCAAAACGTGTTTCGATCTGCTCGAAGCTTAGCAAACAGAGCAGTACAGTGTTTTTGAAGCAAAACCCAAAAACTTTATATAATATATATATTGCTTTTTCTTCCATATTATAAAATTTCGTGAGTCGCCGTTTCATAAGTAATACGCGCGTAGTCGGAGAGAGAAATATTTTATATTCCAATAATGACCTTCAAGTTCCTTCGTTATGACAAATATGTCCTATCTGCTCGGATTAGGGCGACTTTTGGTGGGAAGTTTTTTGTAGGGAGATGTCTTTGGGCTGGGATCAGGTGTGATGCTTCTCCCAAAGTGAGCGAAGAAATACTAAGCAGCAAGACTGCAAGACGGGTTGGAATTGATAGATATTGTTTCAAGTGATTAAAATAATATATATATATAAATTGTTAGAACAAGTTTTTGAAAGTTTTTAATTAATCAATTTTAGTCAGGTGTCCTAATTTTTTCATTAAGTGTGCTACACGGAAGTATATATTCTAAGAAGTATTTTATAATTCTAAAACTATATACAAATTTTATAGAAGTTATTTTACAAAGAAAAAAAATTATACAAGGGACAGCGATTAATTCATGGTTGCCGGACTTATTTACATTTAAATTATCCAATAATGTCCCTACTTCAAACTATCCATTAGTTATCTAACAAATAAATTTAAAGATTTCACTTGAAAATTTTGTAGGTGTAGCTATATATATTTCAGAATTTATTTAAAAAAAACAACCAAGTGGGAAAAAAAACACAACCTTTTGTTCCTTTTATATAAATCTAAAAAAAAAATCTATATCAAACTTTTGTTCTGCCCTTTTTCTTAAAAGAAAAAAAAATAGAAAAACAGAGAAGAATTTGATCTACCAAAGAAATTGGTTGCACATATAGGGCCACTATCCTATACATTTATAAATGCAGCTGCTACAATTAACCTAACACACCTAATCTTAATACGAAGTTAATTAAAACCTAAAAACTAAGAAGCAATTACAAAATTTTGCAAGTGAACCCCACCTGACCTTTGAAACTGATAGAATTTAATAAGCTCAATCAATAGGAACTTATGTGCTTCTAATAGTGGTCCAATCTCTAGAAGTTCCTTTTGGAGTTGATTAAGGTTTCATTTGGGAATGAATAAGTTTTGTTTGGAAATGATGTTAACAATAAGCATAAAAGTTGGAAAGACTATTATAGGTTTGGAAAAGTTATCACAATCGTTAATGATTTATTCTAATGCTAATTCTAAACATTATTCTCAGACGAAAACTAAAATATGGTTATAGAGTTTTATAAATTTAATTGCATTCAGGATCCCATCCTAGTATGTATGATGACATGCAAATTAGTTTCTTAATTAAGTCAATCATAAAAAAATGATGTCGTTTATTGATAATATCCTTGATATATGTATTAACGTGGACGTGGAAAGCCGACTACAATAGAACCTCTAAATAAAAAAGAATTTTGGGGAGTATATGTTTTTCATGAGTCAAAAGAATCAAACAAACAGATAATCTTTGGAGATGCGATCTGGTTTCGTATAATTTTTGTTTGCAGATTGGAAGCTGAAAGTGGTGGCCACGCCCAGGTGTGTATTATTTGAATGAAGCTGGAAAAAAAATAAAAAAAAACTGATTATATTTTATCTTTGACTATTTTTGTTGTTCGAAATCAAATTTTATGTTCAGATATCGGATTATTTATTAGTTCACTCACTTGAAATTAAATAAATTGAAAAAAAAACAGTAACAAATATTTGACAAATCAGACCATTGTAATTTATAAAAAAATAAAAAACTATTAAGAGCATTGTATTCATATTGATTCTAAAATGAACTAATGGAATGATTCATTAAAAAGGGTTAATTATATACCATTTAACCAATATTTAGTGATTTTCACATTTTCACCACCAAATTTGACCAAATTTAGAATTTTTCAAAAGGAGAAAAATTCGCATTGAACAGAAACAGCAACTTGTACATTATACTATTGGCAACTTCGTCGTTTTTGCTGTTCCAAGAGTTAAGTTTGATCAAAAAATTTCACAAGGCATTTCTACACGGCGCTCACTTTATTTTGAAGTTTGGTTTTACTTGTGCCCACTCAAAAACCTGAAAACGTCAATAAAGCAACTTTTGTGACTCCCAATTTATTCGCCGAGTAGGTGCAGCTTTCATCTTTTATACTAAGTGTACTGGCAACCCTCCAGCTTCATTAATTCGCATGAGTTGGTTTCTCAACTCAGATTTGAGATATTTAAGAACTAAAATTTTGAGAAATTACACGAGTTGGTTCTAGTTGATTTAAGTTGCCATAAGAAAAATTTAAAACTGATTCTTAATGTATTTTTTGTTTATATTTAGGTAATTGTAATTTATATATTGATCTATTTCATGAATAAGCAATTCCGTAAAACATTAATTAAACTAGCTTATGATATACTTGGTAGAGATTTTTAAGATATAATTAAAAATTTTATTTTTATTTGTATTGATTATTGGGTTTGTTGGGTCAAATATAATAAATTTAAGAATTTTGGTTTTATTTAGAAATTAATTTTAGTTTTCTTATTTATTTAGGATTTAGTTTTCCTATTTTGATGTGGTTTGAGTTTGTATGTGGTATATAAAAAATGCTTATTATGTTAGAGTTTTGAGTATAAGAAAAAATTCAATGTGTGGTGAATAGACCAAGATGTGAAGGTTTTAAAAGGGAGAGAGGTCTAAAAGCAGGGGGAAGTAATATGAGAAGCATTTTGGTGATTTTCATATTATGTAATTGTGTGAGCGTAAAATATTAGAGTTGTTAGTAATGTGTTGAGATCCTATGTCAAAATGAGCACTAAGAGTATACTTCTACTGTAATATCTATATTTTTTTTTTTTAGATTTCTCTCATCTGTGGATATATGCTAGCTAAGAGATAAATCACGTTAAACTTGTATGTGCCTGATTTTTGTGTTGTTTTTCCACTGCACTTGATGGATGTTTGGGAATTTTTTCCCAAAATTGATTTTCCAAAATTTTATACAAATCAAAACTTAATAAATAAAGAACCTTGAGAAGCATTTGTAGAATATTTTTTATGAGTTCCTTTATTTTTTAAAGCCTTTAATATTTTTAGTATGGGAAGCAAAAACATATAAAATAAAAAGTATTAAAAATTAAAAGAAATAATTTCTTATATGAAACTTATAAATGTTTTAAGTTCCTCTTTTCATCATGTACTAAATTTTATTATTGATGTTTCTTATAAGATATTATATTTTTTTTACTTTGAATGCTACAAAATGTAGATATATTTTTTTTGGAGTGAAAAAAAAAAAATTAAATGAGCCGTGTTGTAGAAGTCCTTTTTGGGATTCTATTAGTGTTAAGTTTCAATTTGTCCAAAATTTTAGTGACGTATCAGCATTTGTGTGTTTGTGTATGAGAATGTGTGTGTATATTGTACAAAAGCACTTATTTTCTTTTTGCAATAGTTTTTTACAAACGAACAAACTAGTCATACCAATTTTAAGACTTTTATTGTCTTTATCTCCATATATTTTTTTCTATTTTTGGTATTACCGTGAGGTGATCCAATATATTGGGCCAAACTATGCTCGTTTTACCTTGCATTATCATAAGAGATCCATACAAGAAAAACTATAATTTCTTTTCTTTTATAAGAAAAAGATAGATTTATCGCTTATCTTATAGAAAGGGCTCATCTAATAATAAATGTATCTCAAACTAAGTAACTATGTTAAGAAATCATTTTTTTTCTTCTGTGTCCACTTATAACAATTTATTTTAAAACTTATAACTCTTCATTATACAATAAATCTTTAAAATTTTATAAAATATTAATATAATAATTACTCAAACAACAAAATTTAAATAATTGTTTTTACAACAACAACATAATAAGTATCAAATTGATTAACTAATTGTGTTTGGAAATCAATTGGTTTACTTATTTTAATTGACCAATTAATTATAATAATTTTTCTTAGTTTATAAGTCTTTAGTTGTAATAAATATTTAAGTGCTTCTATGAAGTATTATTAGTTATATAATACTTACACAAATAACAAACATGCATGAAACTAAACAAATTCAACCTAAAATGGACTGAAACAATCTAAATGAACTACAATTACTTGTGTTTGGATAAAAGAGAGATTACGGACCATGTATGAATTTTGCCCCTAACACCATACGATGCCTAGGACTAATTTGTATTATTTCTCAAAATTTGAGGACTTGAATATACTGACTTGTAGTTAAAGGACTAACATGTGTGAATTAGCCAAGTTGGAGGGCTGCCAGTGCACTTTATGCTTTATATATTATCCATTTATCCTACTTATCCGCTCATTGTTGTTCGTTCTCTACCCACCATCGTCACCAATTATGTACTGCAACCACTTTTTGATTCTCTCATTAAAGATCAATCAAAAGGAGTGGAACTGAACTTGTTGTCCTTTCCATCTGATCGTATATTCTACCAACCCAAAGGATCGTCATTGGCATCCTCCCTTCTTCATAGTTCGACATCGCCTCTAGTTACCATTAAACCCAATCACACCATCAATCGTGATAATTAAAGGAAAAGAATGGATCAAGTGTAAAATATTCTTTTTTTCCCACCAATAGAAAATTTGTTAAAAGTTGAACAACATGATACAAATAAATAGAGGTAAAAGCATGCGGAAAAAAGACTAGTAGAGGTGCAATTTGGGAGCTGAATAACATCTTCTATCATTCAGAGTTATTTAGCAGGCTAATGTGAAAACTAGGAGATATGTCAAGAAACATTCACAATCTGTCAATGAAAACAAAAAGTTACATGAAACTAAATAACATATTTTTATCATTTTGAGCTATTACCTAGTTAATGTGAATAGGATAAGATATGCTATTGGAAAAGTTACAATTTGTCAATGAAAAAAATTTATACATGGAACTCGATAACTTATTCTATCATTTAGAGTTGTTTACCATATTGATATAAAAAGTATGCAATGAGTCAATGTAAAATTCAACTCTGTCAATGAAAAAAAAAAAAAGCAAATACACTGAACTCAATAACATGTTCTATAATTTAGAATTATTTATTAGCCTAATATAAAAAATTCAATATATGTTAAGGAAAAATTCCTATGTAATCAAATTTTTGATGTGATTGATGTATTTGAATGAAAATGAAAATAGGATATGAAAATGCATGAGTTGTGTCAATAAAAATTGAAGCAAAGCTATTTACCTAATATATATGGAAAGTATGAGGTATGTCAATGAAAAGTGGATAATCTGTATAAAAAAAAGTGGCTAATGTGTCAATGAAAACATGATATGAAATTAAATGAGAAAATATCCTTCAATAGACAATTACGAGTCACATTTAACAATGCCTGGGAACAATGAATTCGGAGATAGATATAAGGGAAAGAGATGCAAGTGCTTGAGACTAGAGAGAAAGTTGATTAGACATTATCGGAGGATTGCATTTCTGATTTTTGAGTTTTTGATCAGTGTTGAAATTGGTTTTACTTCTGGTTTTAAGGAAATCGTTGAATAAGTTGAAGAAATTGGGAAAAAATCATTAGATAAATTGAAGAAATCAGGAAGATATCATTCTACTGCTAGTTTTAAGGAAATGCTAGTTCGGATTTCTAGTTTGTAGAGTTTCTGGGATGAAAAAGATGAAGGTTTCAAATAGAAAAGAAGAAGCACAAACATATTTCTGGAAACAAGAAGATGCAGTCCACATATAATTGTGGACATAAATACAGCATAAACAACGTCTTTTCTTAATAGAAGAAACTGTTTAACACAAGAAAAAAAGGTAACAAGGGTGAAGTATTAAATTCACGAGTAATTACACGACAGAATCAAATTCTATGAATTAATAAAAACACAAGTTCCCATGTTTTTCAGACTCCAATACAAGTTGTTGGCCAAGTTTATTTGCGAGAGAATTCAACCAAAAAAAAGAAGAAGAAGAAGAAAGAAAATTAAAAAAAAAAAACGATTGATGATCCTAACCTTGCCTCCTCATTTTTTTAAATATGTAGCACTTGCCCCTCGAATACAACGTCATCAAACCACTACAATAATAACCCTAAAAAAGTAGCATAGAATTTCAAATCATGTCCCAGAACCTTTCCAGCCAGAGCAACATGACACAAAATGTTTGCATCCACTAATTATTCCCCCACCCTAGCGCACAAAAGTTCACGGTTGCTCGGCCTCATTCTTCAATTGATGGATTGATTGTAGTTTATGATTACTCTAGTGTGTCAAACCACCAAACTCAACTTCCTGATGTGAATCAAAGAATCTGATTTTAAAAACCCAAAAGACACATGTAACCTGTAACATGATCTATCCATATGAGCAGTGTTTTATTAGCTGAACAAACAGAGTTGAATTATCAAGGGTGCAATTGCTAGTTTTTGGAGAGTTAACGATGGAAACTGTACGTTTCCAAAAAGGATAGGAGAAAGTGTAGCTCAGGGAAATTTTAAGGGGTTTTTTTTGTAATTTGACTCATGTAAAGCAACATGGATTGCTGAGGAATTAGGAGACAGAAAAGAGACAATCACATAAATCCGTCAAAAGTTGAATTTTATGGGGATCCGAAAAAGGGTTTTTTGTGTATAAAAAAAGGTATTTATAATTTTAAAAGAATTGGCCCACCAAGAAAAAGAAAAGGAAGCGACGAGAGAATTGCTTGCAAGTCCATTGAAGAGTGGGGGAGAGGTAATGTATATGCCTGAGCATTTGGGGTGCCCCAATTAGTTGCCTTGGCCCACTCTCTCATCACGTTAATAACTTGGACTCCAAGACACCTTTCATACTCCGGCAGGGTCTGGATTAATTGAAGCCTCTGCCTGCCTGGCCTCGCCCCATGTGACCCTGCACACATGTTGCCGCATGTGCCCATTGTTTCACCTTCCCAATTGTATAAAGTATACGCAGAGCAGATTAATCCTCTTTTCCCAAATTTACTTCCCAAGTATTGCATGTGAAACAAAAATTAAAAGCAGATTTAAATCAATTAATGATAGGTAGAGAGATTCTATCAATATATGAAAACATAAAACTTTTTACTAAACCGTGTAGGCTTTTATAACGATGTTAGCCATATCATCACCTGATACAATAAGAAATATGCAATTGCACCAAATTAAGAGGGTATACTTGCAATGGAATAAAAAATGGGATACAAACTCTTCTCCCATATTCCATCCAAATGTTGATAAAAGATCCATCTTCAACCTTATGCATGAGATTTGAGGCGAGTAAAGCTTTACCATGATAAAGTGCTCTAAAATTAGGGGTAACATTCTGTGAAGACGGTACGTGTTTTTCCTAGTGGAACATTCTTCCTATATTTCACTTGAAGGACTTGACAGACTAAAGAAGAAGAATATTTGGAAATAATAAGCCTAAAAGGTATTAGCCAATAAAGCTTGTTAAAATACTTCATATCTCTAATTTCAAGTCCTCCCATACCTTTAGGAAGAGAGTGAAAAACGATAGCAAAAATGTGATGCCCCGTTAGTTTTAGATTTCTTTCACCAAAATCAGGCCATAGATTTAAAAATATGGTCACATATTGTGAACCTTTAAGAGGGACATAATATAAACAATAAGGGAAGCGAGAGAAGATTACATCAAAGTAAGCCTACCGGTCGTTCAATAACTTTCAATGCCATCATTATAACTGATCCTTGTATTGGAAAAGTGAGTCAAAAGATTGTGAACCACAGGATTGAAAAACCTAAAGCGTTTAAACATTTTTCTTAAGAACTATAGTTCATGATTTTCTGTTAATGTAGAATATCTGGGTCTGCAAAAATCCTCATTATAAAACTAGCTCTTTCAAATTGCACGCACTTATAACCAAAATACTCAAAAATTAGCATAAACAGTGGATTCAGCAAATATAAAAAAGTGTTTTGAGTGAAAACACGTCGTCGTCTGTTTTGATTGGGGGGGGGGGGGGGGGGGGTTTTGTTGTTGGAGAAAAAAAAAAAAAGAAAAATCTCATCCCAGCACAAGTAGTAATCGCTGTTGCCGTAGAAGGCCATGAACTGACACGGTTTTGTATGGGCTGAGTGGTGCGGATGAGGGACACAAACGGGCCCAGGCTTCAGAAAAAAACAATGAGAGAGAAAGAGAAGGTTATAACTAATGACATATTTACTCCCAAACTATTATGAAAGTGCCAGATTGAGGGCTGGGGGAATTGTTAGTACCACCCGAACCCAAATATTTCTACGCACAATTTAGTGTTGGCTTTCGGTCGGAGGCGGCGGATGGTCTCAGTTTGAAGCGGTGGGGACGGACATGGGTGGAGCTGCTGTGTCAGGCCGTCAGCGGAGGAGTATTATAAGGAGGTTGTGTCCTTTTAATTTTTTTTAAGTTTTCATTTTTTTTCATGTGTTCCTATCTTTTATTGTTGCCCAGTCCCCACCGAAAGTTGGGCAATTCTAGCCCCCAAAGGGGCACCCCTTGATGGGGATGTCCTAGCTCCCATTCAACCGGCTTGTCTAAATATGCTCTTCTACATAAGGATGACAACGGGATGGATTGAGAGCAAATACCCTATATCTATTATCCATACCTGTAATTTTTTTAAAACTCATAACTTTGCAAGTATTTGTAAGCGGGTGAAAAATCTCACTCGTACCCTCAACCTGCGAGTAATCCGTGTCTATAGGTAACCCGTGGTTTAAACTGTGTTTTTTAAATTTTATATGAATAAAATATGAAAAATACATATAAAGTCATTCTCTACATATAATACAACAAAAATCATAAAATATAAAAAATTATAACATACTTACAAGAAAAAATTCGTTGCGAATTAGTATAAAATATTAGTTAAATGTAGGTGTTGCATCCTATTATAATTAATACGTAGGAAAATATATGCTCGTTAATTTTGCAGGTAAACGGAGTGGATTTACCCTTTATGGATACCCCTACCTGCCACCCCCTATATCTGCCAGACATGTGTGATTTGCTATCTATGTCCGGCTCATTGCTGGTATTTTTACTTGTTTACCTGTCCATTGTAGGTGGATAACCACGAATTACAGATTTCACCCATTTGCTTGTCATCCCTATCTAAATGGCTCTGTGTGGATTCTACTTCAATTAGACAAAAGAGGTAAATTTGCCACTAAAATTTATGGAAAGAGTAATTTTTCCACATGAATTTTTTTTTATGGGCAAATTTACCATTAATGTTTTTATTGTTGGCAATTTTGCCACTGACCATTAAATGATAGGAATATCCCTTTTTTTTAGAGAATATTCCATAGTACAACTCTTAAACTAATTCCTTGAAAGTTTTCTCCTTTGATATCTAGCTACCTAAACTTTTCACAATACCTTAATGAGTTAAAACCTTGTATTCAACCACATACCCTCATTGCTAAGTATTCTTGTTTTCATCTTCCTTATTTTCACTAAGCAACCCTCCACTGCCGCCGCCATTGATCTTTAATTCTAAAACTACGGCATCTCTAAATTTAGTTCCACTTGTATTAATCGTACATTTGTTTTGAGCAAACCTTGTTTGATTAGGGTTTTTCTTTTTCTAAGAATCATTGCCTAGATGTGTGGAAAAGTAGAGGTATCACTAATGGCAGAAAAAGGGCAGAGGATAGCAAAAGGTACAAGCCCTACAGGGGGCTGTTGAAGTGAAGATAGCATGTGACAATGATAGATTCATAAAGTTTGGGGTTAAGGCATTAGGTAACGAAAACTTGGAATTGAAACTTGTATTTTTTTCTCATTTTTTCATGTTTGACACATTAATTAATTTTAATACTCATTGACATATTTGCTCTCATTACAAAACATTGATAGTAAATATACACTTTTTGAAAAGATTAATAATAAATTTATCCATAAAAATTATTCAATAACAAAATTAATCTGCCCACAAACTTTAGTGTCAAATTTGCTCTATTTACCATTTCAATTATTAGTGGTAGTTTGTCTCATGTAGCTTGTCATGTTGTTTATCAAATTTTCAGGCTTTTCAAGCATGCATTGATATGGTGTCACGACGATGAGTTTCTATTGTCCCATTTGATATATTTTATTTACCAATGTTCTTTAGGGTTCTATGTTGAAATGATGTAGATGTTATATGGGCTGCCATAATGAGGATTAAATCTTATTTATCCGAGAAAAGAATAAGTAGGAACCTTTTTCCTCTTGGAAATGCCAAGCTCTTGATGTTAGTTACTTCCATATCCTACATATTTGTGATTTTTCTTTTTAGGCTAATTACGGAAACTCTGTTGAAGTTTAGATGGAATTGTAGTTTGCTATATCCTATTTTAGAAACATACATTGTGCTTCTTGAAATAAGAGAGGAAAATTCTTTTATATTTAGATAGATAAAAAAAATTAATAACTTAACTAGTTAACTAACTGTTGGATTATTATTAGACAATTAGAAGTTACAGAGAGATAAGTATTATACGTATTTAGTTTGGATTTAAAATGCTGATATCAACACTGAGGGTCTTAGTTAGAATGGACCTCTAACTTTCATGTCTAGAATATGAGCCAACAATATGACAAAAATCTTTACTTATTCTTGTCAAAATTCCACTAAATTGGATTTATCACAAGGTTAGTAAATAACCAACGAAACTTATTTAGCAGATCATTGATGCTATTCAAACTAGGCTCGATATAGATATTGGTACAGTTTTTTTTTATAGAATGCATAAGCCTGATTTTACTGTGCAGTACAAGTTTAGAATTTATTTTTTTTACTTCATTTTGATGCAAGCTTTGCCATTTATACTTTGTAGGACACTGCATCCAATATATGCACCCACTGTTGTGGTTCATGAAAAAAAGGAAAAAATCCTACTAATTAACACCTAATTTTTTTTAATTTAAGTCAATTTAATCTAAAATAGTTTTAAATATTTTTCATCTAAAACTAATTTCATTTGAAAGTCAATATTATATAGGTGTAATAATCCATTTGAAACAAAATTTTTATCATGTTATTAAATTTCTATGAAATTTTCTTTTTTAATGTTTAAAAAAAATTATAAAAA
Source organism: Aquilaria sinensis (assembly GCA_005392925.1). NCBI lineage: Eukaryota > Viridiplantae > Streptophyta > Magnoliopsida > Malvales > Thymelaeaceae > Aquilaria > Aquilaria sinensis. Next base: position 303,649 of record SMDT01003269.1, read on the forward strand.
ATTAATAATATTATAAAAATTTTACAGTCAGTAGATTTTTTCACCTAAATAATACTCTCTCTGTCCCAAAAGTTTTGCTCCATTTGTTTTTGGCAATTAATTTATAATTTTTTATTTTCAACATTTTAATATATAAATACAAAATCTTTGTATATGAATGATAATTCAAGATAGGTAGTTTCTAAATATATATTTTTTAATTTTTTTTAACAAACAATAATATGAATAAAATTGAGTCAAAATATAACAAAAAGTCAAATGTATCAAAATTTATGGGATGGAGGAAGTATTAACTTTCAAATAAAAATTAGTTTTAAGTAAAAAAAATATAAATATAAAAATAAATTATTTTAAATTAAATTAATTTAAATTAAAACGAATTTGGTGTAATTTATTTCTCCATGTAATAAATCCCGATTGGATAAAAAGAAACAAGAAACTTGTGCGGTTTTAATTTTTAAATGAACAAATATACTTCTGGAAGGGGAGGAAGAAAAAGCACAACTGATTGTTCTTTAATGCTAAACGGTCACATCGACAAGAAAAGATGAACACAGAGTCACAGAGGACTTACAATATTTCTGCAGCTCTTTCTTTTTCATATTCAAGAAACCAAAAAAGGAAGAGTGAGACTTGAACAAATTACTTCTCATAATTTTCACCACAAAAGTAGATGGATATTGACATTTGAATTAAAGTTTTAGCGTTCGAGTTAAGTTGGAGAAATGATTAGGTGGGCCGGTTGATATGAGTTCATCGGATGAATGAACCTGTCAAACGTGCTACAGTTACGAACTTAAATATGAGGTGGCACGAATCCAATGAGTCAGGCTGATCATCACTTCGTAGTTTATAACTATTGCTAGTTTAGGATTATTTTTCCGGGATATTATAAGGGATTTTAAACCCAGCACATGTGTCTTAACTTAAATTTGATATCATTTGAGCTACTCTCTGAAATTTTTTTTATATTTATTGCTCATCCGTCTCAAATTTTTTTCATTATTTCAGTTTTTTATTTATATTTAACTTAAATTTATTTTTTTTTATAGTTACTAATTTTTTAAAAATTATATTTAGAAATTACAAGAATTATAACTTTTAATATAATTTTTCAAAAAAAATTAACAAATATTAATATAAATAAATTTAAGTCAAACTTAAGTAAAAAAAATTAAAATTGTGTAAAGAACTTGATACATAGGCAGTAATAGCTAAAGAACTTCATACATGGGTAATAATAGGTAAAAACCCAACAAATGAGTGGGCTTAAGGTCTACTTGGAAACTATTTTTGTGTTTAATGTTAGCGTTTTGAATAATTTATGAATGATGAAGATCAAAAAGCTAAAATTAAAAGGAAAAAATTATATTTAGATAGTTTTTTCAAAACTTTAAACTAATACAACGTGGCCTAATTAGTGCAAAATTGAGAATAGTAGACTAGTAAAAAAAAAAAAAATGCACCCTCTCATCAAAAAGCCAAAAAAGAGGGGGCAAAAAATAGGCTCTCATAAGAGGGTCCATCTGCTCGAAAGGGCTGCTGAAGCCCAAGCTTTTGCAATATGCATTTTCCCTTTTGTTTGTCTTCAAACGGATCAAAGAATAAGGTTGGGCTTGCAAAATTACCTATTCCACCAAAGCCCAATAGCCTTGCAATTGAAAAGTTGAAACTTATATTATACATAAACCACATCATTCCGAATTCTTCGTTTTGGATAAAGAAAAACACTAGTTTGGATTCATTTGGAAAAACAGAAAAACAAAAAAAACATAAATTTGTGTGAATACATAAGTTTTCTCCACCAGGAAAATGAAGACTAATCTCTTTAAGATATTTTAAGATTGCGAAATGGTTGCACATGTTTTAGTGCAAAGAAGAAGAAACACTAGTTTTATATTGGTCTTGTTTAGCATCGCAATACAGATATTAGTGACTATAATGATTCACGTATGGTCAACTAAAACGTAAAAATTGTTCGGCAAAGACATTGGTGCAATTTGTACATAAAAATGACCTAAAATACATGATTACATGTTTATAACATTAACAACAACTATAATATAAGAAAAATACAACAATATAACTCGTTTAAGGACTAATTCATTTAAGTCACCAAAGTTGAGGGATGAATAATTAATTTTGCCCAGTAGGATATGTTATTCGATCATAATGACGGACATAATGACAACTTTAATTCCCAACCTTTTGTCTCACGTGTGGATGAGTTGTATTTAAATGTGTAGTTATAAAATGAACACGGTCTCCTTTCGCCTGGCTTTCCAAGTTCCCACGTGACAGTTCAGAAATGGTCCTACGAATCTATCGCTTTCTTTCTTTGGTTGACTGAAGAATTTTTAGATTTCCCATCCAAAAATACCCATCACATCACACTCTCTCCCACGTCTTATCGTTGGTGTCCATCTTATTGAGGCTTTGTCACACGAAAATGATCACCAAATTTAGTCAGGCTTCAAATATTCAATGGGTTAATTATTCTCTTCAACCTTTTTTCTCATTGAAGCCAAAAATTATTTATAGTGGCGGATCTATGTAGGGGCGGGAGTCACTGCTCTATGGAGATTTAGAAAATATGCAGAAATCAGTTATTAATTTGATTATTTTGTCACACGTTATGTGTCGAATGTGAAATTTTACCTGTGAATGTTGAAAAATATAAAAATGGAAATAGTAAGGCATGCGGTAAAAAGATTGACACCACGTGCATAGGTCGCCCTTGCCTCCTCGAGCCAATATTCTTGGTTACACTAGTGATCTCATGTAAGAGCATTTTCAATAGCTTCATAATTTTATAAAAATTTTTTATTTTAAAAAATATTAAATATTTTTTTACTTGAATAACTTTTTCATCTCATTCTCTAAAATAAAGAATAATATGAAATAGAAAAGTCAATGCTTTATATTTGTAAAAACTCTAAAATTTATTGTTCTCTCTCCTCTCTCTTCTCAATTTACTTTTTTGCTCTTTTTCTCATCCATTTTTTTTTTACTTTTCTCATTTGTCCTTAATATTGTTGTTTTAAATATAAAATATTTAATTATTTTAATAACTAAACTAGCAATTAATTTAAATTTTCTTTAAATGCATAATATTTAATTGTTATATAATAAATACAAAATTTTACAAAATAAAGAAATTGTTAGAGTTGAAACAGAAAAATTATAAAGATTTTAATTTTTGGTTCTCTATCTTATACAATTATAGGAAAACTGTTGAAACTGTTCTAACACATGTGCCTTAGATATAACATATAATTGAACATGTGATTAATATCTGAACCTATTCTAAAATTCAAAGTAGTAACAAATGTAACTCAAGATATCCTTCAGATTGGTAAGAGATCTTATCATGAAAAATTTATAAACTGGCATATATCAAACAATTATTGAATCAATCAATCAATCTTAATGGCGTCACTGTTGCTTAATTTCTTATCACCTGTGACTTGTCAAAACAACTTTATATATAAACTTACTTTCACATAAGTAACTTCATCGAAGTTTGATGTAACATTTAGCTTATTAATTTATAAAAGCCCATCCACCATAGCTCTGGATTACGAGTTCAAAGCTGAGTGCATAAAACCTAGAAGATGCAAGCTTCAAAATTAATTTCGTGGAGGAGCAACTAAAGAACTTGAATCATCTCAGAAACTATGTAACTGTGTATGTGTATTACTCTTTTGCATACAAAAAAAAAAAAAAAGGGTTTTAGGTTTATAACCACTATTTGTTTTATAATATTGCTAGATATACTAAAAATTTATAAATCTTGCATAATATGAATTGATTGTTAGTTGGAAAAAAGAAAGAACCTGCATTAATTATTTTTACGGAGAATTTTGTATAATGTTTGGTAAATTATTACTACATTCAGTGATGCTTTTTAAATTTTGATAAAAGGGAAATTATACGTTTTTTCCCTGTCCGAAACATCAATTTTTTTTTTGTCATTTTTTGTTGTCGTTTGAAAAATACATGCGGGGAGAATGTGCTGAGATGGAAAAGGCACCCATATTGGTAAATAAGATAAAAACTACCCTTATTAAGGAATAAGGATTTATAACTATCCCTGTTTAACGGGAAAACTGGACGAGGGCTGTAGCCAGAAGAACGGAGCTCTTAGATACTTCTTAGGCACATATTAGACAAGTTCTTAATACCAATTAAAATTAAGGCAATTCAGAAAAAAGTATTGGTGATCAACGCAAAGGTTGAAATACGTTTTCTTTATGTATTCAGGATATTATAATAAGAATTTTATAAGAAAATCTATAAGAATGAATAGAGACATTTGTTTGTTTGTTTGTTTTTTTTGAAAGTTTGAGCTTTGGGACTCAAGATTAAAGGCAACTATGAGCCTGGGAATTGGACCATTAAGAGAAAGCCTCAGGTTCCCGAAAACAACTTTTGTTTTTGTAGTTTGTTGATTTTATATGCATCCTTCCTAAATCCACAAAAACTACAATCCTAATCACAAATATAAAAGGGAAAAGGGACAAATTTGTCAATAAAGTTTATGAGGAAGAGTAATTTTGCCATTGATTTTTTTTTTGTAGGTAAATTAACATACTCGTTGTGGCCAATTTTGCCAAAGTGGTAGGAATATTCCATTTGTTTAGAAAATGTTTCATGATATAACTCTTAAACTAGTACCTATAAGTTTTCTCTTTAACTCCTATCTACTCAGATCATTCATAGTATTCGAATGAGTCAAAATATTATATTTGGTCATACACCCCCATCATTGAGCATTCATATTTTTACCTTCTTTATTGTAACTGAGCAACTCCTACTTTATCATTGATCCCTTATTCTAAAATTGCAACGCCTTTGGGTTTAATCTTACCTACATCAATCAAACCCTGTTTCATTGAGATTTATTCTAAAAAGCATTGCCAAGATGTGTGAAAGAGTGGATATAGTGTTGGTAGCGGGAAGGGTGTAGAGGGCCACTGGAGCAAAGACGATGGTAAAAATGATAAATTTAGAGACTTTGTAGGCCACGACATTAGGTAAAGAAAACTTAGAACTGAAACTTGCAATTTTCTCATTTTTCACATTTGCAGCTTCAGTAATGTTAACATTTCCTAACACAAAACATTGGTAGCATATTTACACCTTTCAAAAAGATTAATGACAAATTTTCTTGTTAAAAAATGTTCAATAACAAAATTATTCTACCCCATAAACTTGAGTGATAAACTTGTCCCTTTTTTCCCATGTGAAAATAATAAACGCTATTTTCTACTACGTCTATTCATAAATAGAACTCTTTTAACTATATTCATACAAACATAAAAAGTAGTCACAAGGCATATATATCCTTCTCAATAATTGAGTGACAAAAGTGAACAAAAATTTATAAAAAATTGATGAACTTTTTTTTTTGTTTTCTTCTTGGGTGGATATATAGGTGGCTTTCATTAGGTCAATACTGGGTAGAGTTGGCGATATGCACTATAATCTACAACCACACAATCTAAAATCAATGAAGGAAGCCTGTCTTAAAAGAAAAGAAAATGAGAATAAAAGACCTCATGGGGCCCTAATCCGCCTCAAATTTTAATTTGCAAGTACGCAAACCACTTTTGACATTTTCTAATAATTATATACAGCAGATAAATAAATAATTTATTAAAGTAATAACTTTGGCATGCATCGATCCACGTTTAATTAACTTAATTTCAATTACAAAAATGGCTTCTAAAGTTTTTGTTTTTGTTTTTAAGTCCTTAGGTTCTTAATATACTTTATTTGAGAGTTTCTTTTGATTTCTTCAAAAGAAGGCTAATTTTGAACGTGATTTTTGGGTTGTCATGTTATGTGCCATCATCCTTATCTTGATTTGGAATTCAAAAAAGTGCCATTTCTATTTAGCGGGTCAACTACAATTCTTTGTTTTTTGTGGTACAAAGATTTGTATTACACACGAGATCCGAACAAAGAATTACTTAATAGTTATAATAATCATTTCATAATAGCACGTTTGTTAATCTTATCCTAAATGGAAATGCTCCTAATAAATTACTCCCTCCATCCCATTAATCTTGTTTGTGTCATCCCAAATCATTGTAATATTTCCACATGTATTAATTTATTATACCATATTAATTACAATTCGAACTATTTTTTTTTTTCTGTTTTAGCTTTTGTGGCTTTCTACCACTTTGTTGATTCTATTGAATCTCATAGTTGGTGATGTTTCGATTGGCTCAATCTTCATCACCGATCGTCAGTATCCGAGGAATTTGTAGGCTTGCTTTTGTTGAAGCTTCGGTTTAGCTGGCATGGAGAAATAAATAATCGACATTTCAACCTTATTCCTAGGGTGATCCGGGTCTATTAGTTGACTTAGACTCCAATGTTGGTTTTGTTAGTTAATTTGTTTGTCCAATTTATATTGGTTTGTCCTTCTAATTTTGTGTTGGTGTGTTATTTTTGTTTTAATGGGATTTTCATTTTGTCTATAGCATGAATCTTGATATTTACAAGAGTTTTCTCTGATTATGGTATCTTAAAGATATGAAAAGTCAAAATCTAGAACTGATTGTCTATACAGAGTTCGTAAATGTTATATGACTTATAATTGGTATGCAGTGGATAAGTTCCATAAAAAATTACAAGTCTTTATTACTTTTTGAATATTATATGACAGGAAATGAGTGTGTGTGTGTGTGTGTGTAGAATCCTGTTGGGTGTATCTTCTTAGGGCAAGAATATTGATTACGAAGCTAAAAGGTTGTTGGATTCTTTTTCTATCATTAACTTTAACTGTTAAAGATATCTTCTCAAATTAGAGCCTTATCATAATGAAAATTCTTCTACTCGTTAATCATGTTTGTTTGTGGAAAAAGGGTAAGGATAGTAAAGGATGATGAATAATTAACAAGGCTGATTTTTCATAGGAGAGGTATTTCTAATAATTGTCATATTTTTGTATTTCAATTTCAAAAATTTCACTTTTTTAATGAAATAAAAGTTTACAATTATATAAACAATTGGTCTTAAAACTATCATTTACAAAAAAGACAAACCATAGTAACTGACATCAAATTTTTTAGACCCTAATTTAAATTGTTTGTAATTAGCTTTTTTACATTTAAATTATACAATATTTTTTTATAGTTAATTGACCATTTGAATTTATTATTTTTCGTTCACTGTAAATTTGATTTCTATTCGGTAACTATTTGATACCAAAAGTAGATAGTGGGATGCTTGACACCCTTAGAGATAAGTGGACCTAAAACCAAAAATAAGGTTAGGGGCCCCAAAGTTGTGCGTCTGAAAAAAATCCTCCGAATACTTAAGTCAATAATGGCCTGAGAGATGAAAAACTTAGTGGAAAGTTGTAGGCCGGAAGATAAAACGTTTCTCATCTCTTTGCCTAGGAGGCCTTATATAAGGCCTTCCTTATGGTGGTTGTGGGGGAAGCTACCCTTTGTACATGATCTTTCTCGTGTTTCCGAGGATCCTTTTGTAACATGTTCTCAACTTTTAATGGTCAAACCATGAGTCAATAACCCAATGGGCTCCCCATTTAGGGTACACATGTTCATCTTTAATGGGCCTTTTTCAACTAGTGGGACAAACTCCAACATGGTAGCAATGGGCACCTAAAGTGAAAAAAAAAAAAAAAGGAGGGCATAAGGCCCCTGTACTTTTGAAAGGCAGAGATGAAGGGACAATTATAAAAAGAGTCACATGCATCGAGTTAGGAATAGTCTAGGGCATAGCTTCCCAGGGTAGGCAACAAATTAAAAGCAAAAAACCACCCACTTGCGCCACTTTCCTAACATTTTCCCCTTCTAGTCAAATTATTCTCTACATCCGCTCCCTTGCCCATGGACTTTGCTCATTGAGTCATTGAAAAATCAGCAAACCTTCCTCCAAAGGTAAAAGTTCATTTTCTTCAATAAAATCCATGTTTCTCTAGTTTTTGTCCTGTCGATCTAGGTCATAGATGTCTAGAACAGGTGACAAGGTTGCCTTCCCCAACTAACTTTTAAAATCCTAATTTAAATTGGTAACTGTTTATTAGTAATTTCAATATGTTTATTTTTTCTATAATTAATAGCTATTTTAATATATCATTTTTTCTTGCATTCATAATTATTAAAACAAAATTAAGTTTAGAAGAATTTTACAATGAATGATTTGTATTATCTCTGTCATAGCTAAAAAATATAAATTTATGAGATAACACATAAAAGAAACTTTACGATTATGCCATAGCCTTAACTTTGGTAGCTTATTACATTTTTAGTGCAAGATCTATACAATATTCCACAATTATGTTGATTATGATTAATTTATAATAAGTCATATTAAATGCATTTAAAGGAAAGCACTACTATAACCTATTTCTCCATTACCATGGCTATTGTGCACATATGTCTAATTAGGCATGGTGATGATTTTCTAACTTCACCCCTTATTTTCCTAAATTTTTTTTTCTAACTTCACCCCTTATTTTCCTAAATTTTTTTTTCTAACTTCACCCTTTATTTTCCTAAAATTTTTTTTATCTTGTCACCAACCTTAATTCCTTTTATCTTCTCCAACAACACCATCAATGATATTCTAGGCAAGCAAAAAAGATGAGACAACGATGATGACGATGATGGCAACAATGATGATAAGATGAAAAAGGCGATGCTGACTATAGATAAAAGTCAGAGAAGATTGGAGGCGAGCGGCAATGATGAGATCTCGGAGGCGAGAGACGATTAATAAGATCCAGAGGCGAGTTACGTGATGCAAAGGCAAGCGGCAGCAATGATGCAATCTAGAGGCTGGCGACAACAACACAATTTGGATGGGAATGGTGACAATAAGATTCAAAGATGATGATCGATGAGATGTGAACAATGGGGAAACCAATGCAATTCAAAATCATATATGAAAAGTGATGAGGAGATTGTTTGGTTGCAATCTATTGTGCCCAAAAAAAAAATTCTATATACTGTTTTAGAAACTTTTAGATATTTATTTTAGCCAAAAGGGCAAATTTACCATAAAACTATAGGGGTAAATTAATTTTACTACTATACTTTTTTGTATGTAAATTTGTCATTAATCTTTTTAAAAAGTACTCATTTTCCATCAATGTTATTGGGAGCGCCAGCCATTAAAATTGCTTAACATGGCAAATGTCACCATGGCTCCTAAGTTTCTGAATCTATCATTTTTACCATCGTCTTAGTTCTAGCAAACACCTATACCCTTCACTACCCTTCATCTTTTTTTTTTGTCATCTGCTTTTCCTTAACTATTCCACATATTCTGGCAATACTCTTGGAAATGCTCTTTATAACAAATCGTGGCTCAATAAGGTTCAAATGATGTATATAGGATTAAATCCAGAGACACTGTAGTTCTAAAGTAAATGATCGATGGTAGTGGTGGTGAAAGGTTACTCAGTGACAATAATGTGAAAATAAGAAGGGTTAGCAATGAGAATGTATGCTCAAATATAGGTTTTGACTCATTTAGGTGTTATGAAAGATTTAGGTAACTAGGGCTTAAGGAGAAAGTTTTCAGAGACTAGTTTAAAAGTTGTCTCATGAAATATTTTCTAAACCAACTTGAATATTTCTACCATTTAATGGCTAATGGGAAAATTACCCACAACAAAGTGTTAATAACAAATTTGCCCGCAAAAAAAATTTTATTGGCAAAATTACACTACCTTGTATTGTTTAGTAACAAAATTTTCTCTTTTATATGTATTTAGACACTTCTTATTTATTGGTTTACACACCTTTATTTCTAAGAAGACAAAAATCATCTGCATATTACATCAGATAATTTTACATTTTTATTTGCACATTTTTATATTTTCTATAGATACTTTTATATATTCATTCAACCACTTTTTTTTTATTGTTTCAGATACTTATTTTTTGAAATTAATAAATTGCTTATATGTTGGTTTAGATACTTTTATATATTTTTATAGATACTTTTTGTTAGACACTTTGCTTATTACTTTGAGCATTTTTATTTTTCTTATGATAATAAATTATTTATATATTACTCTAGACATTTTCCAAATATTCATTAGACACTTTTATATACTATTTTCAAACACTTTTACATATTAACTCAAACACTTATTGTATTAGATACTTTTATTTCTAAATGGAGTAAATTATATGTATATTGCTTCAAACATTTTTATATATTGCTTCGGACATTTTTGCATATTACTTAAGATGCTTTTACACTTTTTACATATTGTTTGCAGAAGAAAAAAAGTGTACATATTATTATAAATATTTATTTAGACAGTTTTACATATTGTTATAGACATTTCTATACCTTGTCTTTGTCACTTTTTGGTTTCTTTCTAGGTATAGTTCATTGGAAAAGAGGGAAGAATAACCTAGCAGCGTCCTGGAGTAGTGATGACCACAGCGAAGACCAGTGGTAGTATCTGGCATGATTTGGAGGTAAGCGACAATGGCGTAATCCAAATGTGAACAATGACGTGTGATTCAATGATGAGTGGCAATGATGGAGGCAGCGACAATAGCGATGTAAAGGTGAATGACAAGATGCCGAAGGCATGCGATAATCCACAAGATCATAGAGGCACGCGACAACGATGTGTGATCTGATAGTGAGCAGCTATAGTGGAGGCAATGATAGTAGCAATCCAAAGGTAAGCAACAAGATCATGGAGGCACACGACAATTGATGCGCTCTGTAGTACAGCAGTAGCGGTGAGATTTAGATGTGCAATTCGAAGAAAGGCTTGACAACAGTAAGATCTAAAGGTAATGATGGTTCGGCAAAGGTAGCGGCGGTAATAGTGACAATGGTGAGGTAGGGTTTTTGGATAGAGAAAAGATTTTATCTATGAGCAATTTTATCCATTGTTTTAAATGGTTATTAAGTTATATATAAAAATTAAGGGTAAGTTAGTGCGTGTAATTAAATACTTGTGTATGTAATAACTATTTCTGCATTCGATACTCAAATTTGAGATATTACTCAGGAAGTGGACAATCTATAAGCTTCACTTTAGCTCAGCAACTTATCGTTGAGATGTGGTAGGCAACGCTTTCCGGGAGAAAATCATGTGGACAATGATATGTGAACCTATCTAATTTAGGATTCTAGATCTCAACGATGATCTCTTAAAAAAATGGCTTGACCAAATTGGCAAGATAATTCTTTCAAATTTCTTATAATCTCATAATGAAACTGATGAATACTCATAAGTGTATTGTTATTAAGGGTTTAAATCATCATTATACACTTTGAGTATGATTAATTTCTATATTCTGAACATTTTTCCACTTAGTTACTATTCACGCATTTTTACTATTTATATGCATTTTTACTATTAACCTGTCACTATTCACCGACTTACTGTTCATACATGTATTCATTGTACATACGTGGTTTACTGTTCATTAATATTAAAATATATATATTAAATAATTATTTTTTATGTAGGTAAAAATCATCACTTGGCGGCCCTTCACGAGAAAAAATCATATCTGGAGCTGTAGGCAACGGAACTAAGCGATTCCAAATTCATCTGAAAGCCAATACATAGATCTTCAACTATGCTTCATTCTGCAAGCTAGTTTGATCGTTTCATTTGCCGAAATCTGATTATAGATGAGACCTTTCATTATTTTGTGTGCTAAAGAGCAATTTCGGTAGAAAAATTATAACTTGAGCTACGGATGTCCAATTTAAATGAGCATGCTATCAATTCAAAACTAAAGAGGAGATCTACAACTTCTGTGCTTTGAGGAAAAGCTGATCTGATGTCTATAATGGCCAAAAAATTAAAATAAGTTGCGGTTTGTCATTATTGATTTGTATTTACCTACATTTTACCATTTTATTTTTGCCATTTCACCCACCCAAAAAATCTATAAATAGGCACCTTAGGGGGGAGGGTGAAGGTTGCCATTTTCTTAGGCCATTTCCATGTTCTTATATCTCTTTAGATTTTTTCCTTTGTTCTTGTTCTAGTTTTCAATACCGAAGCTTTGTCCAAGTATTTTCTCGTTCTTCTTCTTCTTCATTCTTGATCTTTTAATCTATGTTTATTTCATCTTTCTATATGTTGTTTACTTTTATTATGTCTAACTAATCTTCTTTTTGCTAAGGTGAAAGGGTAAAGCTTTTGGTATAGAAGTTATGATTGATTTGAATGGATCACAATGTTAACGGTATTTTCTTCCTTAATCTATTTAACTTCCTTCTTTGTTAAGTAGGAGTCTTGATTCGTCATAGTCAAATCATTGGCATAAAAGCTGTTTGATTCCCTTTGTAGAACATGGTTCTGCTGGCTATATTGGAATCTTGAGTTATTATCGACAAAAGTTGGCATGATGGATACTTGAATCCATTAGCAAGCGTTGGCGTTTTAAGATCAATGAATGATAATACTAACTAAATTCCCCGATTGGGACCTCTTTATGTGTGGATCTCAATTGAGTGGTAAGATGAGCTAAAATTAATCATAATCGATATACTAAATGTGGATCCCCTAACCTTAGCTATTTTATTTGAATTTTTAATTAACACTTGTTCACACTTTGCACCAAATACTTTCTCTCTTAAAATCCTGTAATTTATATTTTTAATTCACTTCCCTGTGGTTTGACACTAGGACTCCCAAGATTTTATTACTTGCGACAATCTACACTTAGGTTACAACTGTTAGAGTGCAGCAGAAACTCCTAGTTTGTGCAATATTATACTGCTACATAAACTAATTTAAGATATAAAAAGTTGAGTGACCAAAATATTTTTTTCTATGTAATGTCATTCACCTTATTAATTGTAAGCCAAAGAGGGTATAGATGTAGTTGGTTCAATTGCATATCTTATAATGCATCCTAGAGATATCATACAGAAATAAAGCTTCTGTAAATAATTTAGATAATCTCAAATTCCATACCCGCTGATTTGAAAAAAGAAATCAAAATAGTAAATTAACAAATTAATTGAACATACTAACACAATAACTCGAACAGACACATGGTTGAACTACTCAACCACGATCCTAAGAAAAAGTAAAACATTTAAAAAAGAGTAAACTGTGTAAATGGTCCCTAACTTTTAATTACCATTTTGTTTTAATCTGTAATCTATTAAATGTTTTGTTTTGGTCTTAAACCTATTAAAATTGTTTTATTTTAGTCATTTTCCAAATGAAATTCATCAACTTAGAATAATTGCCTCATATAAAATTTTGAAATTCAATTTAAATATTCAGTAACTGTCTTTCAATAAATTTAAATAGTATAGTAATTTTTGACAATGAATAGACAATTTAAATTAGTAGTTTTTCTTCTTAAATGAAATAAGCTCAATATAAAAATAGAAAAAAAATGTGATTTGAATTCTTTATTAACTATAAAAAAATTATTGTACAGATTAAATTTTTTCCAAGACAATTATCAAATAATTTAAATAATAATATAAAATTTATTATCAGATAAATACTTTGAGCTAATAAATTTCATCCAATAGGATCAAAATTAAAAATTTTTAAAATAAAAAGTTTTTAATAATTTTAAAACAAAAAAAATATTTCATAGGGTAAGAACTAAAATAAAATAATAATTAAAAATTAGTCACCATTTAATTGCAATATGCTTGTAATAAAAATGTTGTGGCTTTGGGGGCATAACCGAACTAGGAACAGAAACCACTCGGTCTCCAAGTTTGTGCCAAAGTCGGGTCAAAGAGTCAAAGGCAGCAATGAATTTTATGGCCACCTGGCACGCTCTTCGTGTTCCCATTCATTGCCAGCTGTCATTTATCAGTAGGTTTTGCTTCTTGCTACTTGGCATCTCCATCCTCCGTTTTTTTTTTTAAAAACGAGTATAAGTTTTTCGTGGGTGTGATTAATTTTTTCAAAGTATATTCCACCCGAGTCCCAAACAAATCTTCTTTTTTTTTTTTTTGCTATAAAAGAGGAATTTCATACCAGTAAATTAGGGTGGTTTAAATAGCACATTATGAAGCAGAAGAGAGGAGAGGGAATATGATGGAAAATTTATCAATTTTATCGATCTCATCTCCCTTTTACAATTTTTTATAACAAAATCAGACACATGATTCTTTTTATATATAAAATACCGTGAGTGGATTTACTATTCATTAAATAGTAAAGAAAACATCACCATTTCTTGCACTTTTTTTTTTGTTCCAAGGCATTTTTGCGAGAACAAGATGAATTAGAAATTAATAAATTTTTTTAAAATTTTAAAGCATTTATAAATCTTAATTCCTAACTCAGGATATAGAATACTTATAAATAGGAATTAAGATTTCTACAGTTTTTAACTTTTGAAATATATATATGAGCCATAACTTCTAATTCAGGTATAAAACCAGTAACTGGGAATTAATATTTCTATATATTAAAATTAAAAATATTTTATATAGCCTTTTAAATTTTAAGCCTTTTATGAATCTTGATTCTATTTACTTTTAGTGATTTCCAGTTAATTTATATGTGTTTCGTTCTTTTTGCTACGGCCACACTATTTGTATCTTATGATTGTTTATATTTGGCCACATGATGTTCATTACTATAATAGTGAAAAATACTACTATATTTGTGTAGATATTTTTAAAAATATTTCTCTGAATACAATATACTATAACAATATAAATTAATAAAATTGCGTAAAAAGTAAAGGAGCATATGATGGGTGAGGATGTGTGTAACTTTAAAATTGACACAGCCTTTTTTTTTTTCGTTTTTTGTTTTTGACAAGAGAAATTCGGCCGGTGTTGGTTCTGCGTCCTGGTTTCTTAAACAATGGTGGCAGATTCCTCCATACATTAAGCAAAGCCTCACGCGCGTGGTCACGTGATGGTTCACTTGCCAACTCCTAAGCTTCCGTTCCCTTGTAGACTTTACGTATTGCACATGTATCATGTTCAATGTGCATTGGTTTTTTCTTTCTTTTCTTTTTCTCCTTTTTCCGGTGAAAATAGTGCATTGATTTGATACCAACCAAGATGGCGTTAAAGAAACAGAGGGAATCCTGGTTGGAAGAGAAAAATCCTGTTTGTTAGGATTTGGGATTTGATTGATAATAATTTGATAAATTTTGATCATTTAATTTTTTATTGATGGTAAATAGTTATTTCTTTTATTATTTTACTCCATTTGCTTTGATTCTTCTTCTCTGTATACAGCTTTGCTTTGCATTTGTCTCTGTTTTTTTTTCACTCCACTGTTATTTCTACAGTTTCAACAACGAGGAGTTCATACTAATTGAGAAATATGAAGGTATGTATTTGTTTTTCATTTGTATTATTTCTTTTGAAGGTGTGGCTATTTGTGTTTCATTGTTGTTATGTGACTTACGTTTTATAATATGTATTTATCTGCTCAAGTCATGTATGAAACTGTTTTTTATTTGTATTATTTATTTTTATTGTCTTGTTTGGTCATTCATATCTCATTTTAATGGTTTTAAGTGTTTTAGGTACTTTGTAGGAAGAAGATGATCAAGTTGTTGTAGAAGCCGTGGGGTGAGGTGAAGGGACAAATGAAGGTATGAAACTATATTTCGTTTGTATTACTTTTATTGTAATGGTGGCTGTTTGAGTGTGTTTTTCTTATGTATGTTATGGTTCTTAATATGTATTTATCTACCCATATTATGTATGTTACTGTTTAGAGATTGTATTAATTGTTCTTTTATTATATTCCCATGTTCAGGTGGCATTAAAGGTGCTTTTTTGGAAGACATTGGTTTTGAGAGTGCAAAAGCTGTTTTTGCACTATATCTACTGTGATTCTTGGGAACTCGAATCATTGTTGGAAAGCTTCTTTGCATCGTATCTTCTATGACTTTTGGGAATTTGAATTACTGTTTGTGTCATTATTCTGTACAATCTGAACCATATTTCCTATGTACTAACCATACACATAAAGCAATTTACATACAGAACAATACATTAAAAATTTCACATACCAGTTGCAACAATACAAAATTGGTCACACAAATACAAACATGAAACAGTTCAGTACATATCTGCCCCATGCTATACCAAAATTATACATACCAATTCAAAAAACATACATCACATTTTCATAAACATACAATGTGAAGACACAAACCTTTACCAAAAAGAACCATACGAACAATACATTAAATATTTCACATACCAATTGCAACAATACGAAATTGGCTCGCGCAAATGCAAACAAAAAAAAGTCCAGTACATATCTGCCCCATGCTGCACCAAAAATATAAACACCATTTTCAAAGAAAATTAACCATGTATTTCGAATCCAAAACAACACAATTATTGGACATATATAGTAACATAAAAAACCCCTACAAGCACACAAATTCTTTCTCGGATTGTCTTCATCCACAAACACACAAACCCATATGATTAACACAAGCAAAATCAAACTTACCAAGACTAATTGCCAAACACACACAACCTGAATCCATACATAACGACTCCGCCATATATGTCCGGTCCCTTATTGAAACATATATGTCATTCTCACAATTACAAAACCAGCAACATATATAGATTTCTCCTAAATTTCTAATCGAGTAACCATCAGAATTTTCGATTGTATGGTTATCACAAAGACATGTATGCTTTTAATAAATTGTCAAAATCCAAAACTAACATTCTTCATCATTGAAGATTTCCTTACTCTGTCGTGACAATCGTTGTCCTTGCGTTAATGTGATTCGCCGCTTCTTTGTATGCTTTGGTCATTGATTGACGCCATCGATTTCATTAGTTTTTAGGAATGAGAGTTCCAAGTTTTTCTCTAGTGGCAGATGTGCGTTTCTTACTCATAGCCAGAAGCAAGAATGCTTTTGGTCATAGGGAATTTGTGGGATTAGGGTATTGTGATTTTAGGTTTGTGTTTATATGGAAAGGGGACTCTAATCAAGTAACTTCCCCTATCTTCTCCTTTAAATTTTGCTTCTCTCCCTTTGTTTTGAAGTGGGGGTTAACGGATAACTTCCGTTAGTAACACCTATGGTGTTATTAAGTGTTTATACACATATTTGCATAGTCTCAAATCTCATCGATTGAATACAGTAAGTTATGTAAGGTTCGCTATGTAGATGCTACTGACAAGATTAATGATCATAATTGTTTAGAAATGATGGTTTACTCATAGTGTAACAACAGTAGCTATTTACCTTACAAAAATTAATTTCACCAGTATCATTTTTTTTACCTTATTTTAAAATCATAAAAGTTGTAAGGGTATCAATTATTTAATCATATACTCATAAAGATCATTATAATATTTTTTCATGGAAACACATTATTTCACTTTTTGTATATTCATAAAATATTTAATTAACATTACCTAAATCGATAATACTTTTTTATATATTTGTATGAAAAAACACACATGACCTAATGACCGCCCACTACCATTAACAATATGCATGCCTAGATCCAGTTGTTTATAACATGGCCATATATTATGATGAAAGAACACATACCTAAATCTAATGGCCAGCAACGTAGTCATATGTGGTTTTAGTTAATGGTGACCCCACCCTAGTTTTTTTATTCATAACAGGGAACTCGGCAGAGGAAACTACTATCTCCTTATTTATTCTTGCTCTATGCTAAAGGGTTTATTGCTTTGCTTCACCAATCAAAGTTTCATGGGTCATTCTTGAGGGGTTTTTGTTTTTACTAAATCTCCTTCAATTTTTTATGTTTTATTCATTGATGATAACTTGTTATTTTTACATGTGAAAATGGAGAAGTATGAGCATCTATTTACTTTTTTGGAGTTGTATGAGAATGCTCTAGGCCAACATATTCATTATCAGAAGTCATCTATTTTCTTTAGCTCAAATATTGATGAGCCTCGTGGGATCTAGTTATGGAACTTTTTCAAATTCCTAATTATTTTCTTGATGATTGATGTTTGGGGTTCCCTATTTTTTTGGGTAGGCAACGATTATCAACTTTTGATTTTCTACTTGATCATGTGAAGAAGAAATTAAAATGATGAAAACTGAATTATTACCTCAAGTTGTAAAGAAGTCTTTTTGAAGTTAGTTATCCAAGCCCTATCGACTTATGTCATGACATGTCTTATGGTTCCTAAAGGTATTTGTGATGAGATTAATCATCTGATGGTGCGATTTATTTGGGGTTTTTAAGTTGATGGTCATAAGATTCATTGGTATACATGGAATTGGATGAATGTGGTGAAACATCATGGTAGTTAAGGTTTTCGTGATTTGAATGTTTATAATACAGCTATATTTTCCAAACAGAAATGGTAGTTAATGCAACTTCCTAACTCATTAGTGACTTAATTTTTAATCAACAGTTGAATCTCCTGCATGCTAAGCTTGGGACTTCACCATCCTACTCATGGCGAAGTTTGGTGTTGGGGTAGGGTGTGTTGGCAATCGAAGGTATGTGGCGAGTGGCTGATGGGAAGAGTATTTTTGTCTACTTCGATAATTGGGTTTATTTTACCCCTTCGTTAGATTGACTATGACACTTATTCCATTTCTTAACTAGTGATTTTATTGATGTTGTAAAACAAGTTTGGAGGGAGTCAGATTTGCAAGCTATTTTTCATCCTCAAGATGTGTTCCATATCACTTATATTCCTCTGAGCCGAGTTGTAAGACAGATAAATTTATTTGAGGAATGATAAAAAATGGAGAACTTTCTGTTAGGACCACTTATCATCTTGCCTTGGCCATTGTAGGAACATATTTTGAAGCTGCTTCTGAGGATTAGAAAATTTGGACTTGGTTATGGAGCTTATTGTTACCCCCAAAACTTTAACTTTTACATTTCTTGTGGCATGATACTTTGCTATAATGGGATAATTTGTTTTTATTGAGGTATGAGTGTTCCTTATAAGTGCATTGTTTTTGGGGGTAGGGAGAGGTCTTTAATTTACTTCTTGTTTCATTACCTAGTTTGGGCCTTGCCTAGTTTTTTCTTTCCTCCAGTGATAAATATTATGGATCTTTTACAATCTATTTTTGCTCAAAGTGTGCAGCAGGGACAACTATGGATAATAACTTGGTGGAAGTTGTGGTAGAGTTGTAATAGGTGTTTTTTCATGCTTTCTTTACCTGCCTATTCGGCTTGGTTTGCAAGTATGAGATTTCTTAGTGACTATTTCTTTAGAGGGATCAGTTTAGGTGTCTAGTGTATAGCTGAATGTTGGTGATCATTTATGCTGAGAGGCTCTTGGGGCCAATGTAGTGAAGTTAAATGTGGATGCTACCATCTTTCTGTCACATGCTTCTACTAGCATTGGGATCGTTGCTTGTGATCATGTGGGTAAGGTATCATTGCTTATGTCTCAGGAGTTGGAGTTCTATGACAATATTTTTTAGGTGGGGCTCCTGGAATTTACTATGCTTTATTTGAGGCTATTAGACATGGTTAGTCGTCTATCATACTGAAATCGAATTTTCAGATTTTGATTTCTACTATGTGCTCTGGCCGAACCGAGTTTAATTATTTTTTTGGGGTGATTTTAAAAGATGCTTTATTCTTAGCTCCGATGTTTAATTCAGTTGTTTTATACAAGTTCCATTATACGAGTGGCGAATTTCGCAATGGATGACGAGCTCCAACACTTTCTAGAGGGAGCGCGTGGAAGTGAAGGCCCATTTCTGACATCCGTTTGATTAATTACATAACGAAAGCGCGAAGAATGTCGTAAGCAGCGTGGTGCGGCGTTGGCACTCGGCGTGGTCGGCGTGAAACACCCGTCATAACGCCGTCAGTTCTCCTCGAGCCAGCGCTGGACAAACACGACCTCACAAGCTCTTCTCACTCCGTCACCGTTAGATAACCGTAGGAAATAGATTCCCTCGTCAACTCTTGTTCGTCTCCTCTATAAAAGCCGTGGCGTGGAGTCGCACCTGCTTGGTCTTTCGATTCAATTCAAAGTTTGGAAAACCCAGTGGAAAGATTAAAAGGAACGAGGAAATTTTTCTGGTGCAAAAGACAAAAGTTAGAAACTTTGAGAAGATTTCGGGTTCTGGGTTCATTGCTAGAAGGAAAAGGAGGGAAAATAACAGCGGCATTTTTCAGGTAACCAGCAATATATTTTCTTTCCTTTCTGAGATTTTAAAGATTTTTTAAGGTTTTTTTGTGATTTTTTTTAGCTTGGGAATTGGAATAATTTCTTCTAGGTCGGTTTTGCTTGTTACTGGTATAGCTTGTAGGGAAAGAAGGAGTTCGAGAGCTGAGCTGATGAATTGAGTTGAGCTGGTTTGTTTATTGTTTCTCAGAGAATTTGATCAATAACCAGTGGGACTTACTTTTTTAGTTTTCAATGGAAACTAGTATTCAAGTTCAATACTTGAGGAGATTATGTTTCCAGTAAATAGAGAAATGATCTCATTGTTTTCCAATTGGGCATTCTCTGTTACTTAATTATCAAATTTTCTTGATCAGAAAGAAAAGACTAAATTACCAGGGAACTAATAGGCTAGTTTGACTTGGCAACCAATGATTCCATTGAAACATTATAAATGCTGCCATGTTACTTTTGGATTCAAAATGTGAAATTTTCTGATATGTGCAGTTGTGAAATCTCATGCTTGCCTTTGTGGTTGCTAGTTTTTATCAATGGAAATGATATTTGGTTTTATATCCTTTTTGCTTGTATCATCAGTGAATATTCTGTTAAGATTTGGATATTGTCCTTTGTATTATATTTGCAGGTTGATTTTGTGGAGTTTGATTTCATGCCGCTTAACAAGTTTCAACAGGTTATTTTTGGTGAGGTTTCTGCTGAATCTTTCCCTTAAGAGTTGATTATATTCACTGAGATTGTCTTTGAAAGCCGATGTGAAGGTCCTAGCATGGACTCGCAACATCTATTCGGATACGGTGTCACTGCTGCGGGGCTATCATATTCAGCATCTTATTCAAGTGTTCCTTCAGTACCTCATAAGCTGTTTACTGCCCTCAAATCTGATACAAGAAATTCACCCAACTCACCCTTTTTGTCTCAATTTGATTGTGATTCCATTGCTTCACTGACTGATAGCCAGGAACAGCAGAGCTCCACAGAAAATTTTGCTGCGGTTAGCCCCTATAACTCTCCACTGGAATCAAGTTCTTATTTCTACCAATCAAGTCCTTCTGTGAGTGGTTGGCCGAGCAGTCTATCGCATACCTCAAGTTGGCCTTCATCCATTCGGAATGTGAATTCTGACCACAAAACAAAGAACGTTTTACTAGAATTAGAGACTGCACTTATGGCACCTGATGACAATGAAGAGGTTAGCAGACCACAAACTTTTGGGGGGGAAAGCAGCTCACAGATGACAGGCCAGCGACGTAGAACTTGGAATCTGGGCTGCGGTGATTCTCCACTGAATCCTCAACCATCCTTCCTTTCTAGAGACAGGCACATAACTGGGGCTGCTGATAGTGAGAAACGCCAGAAGACAACAGATGAATTGTCTTTACAGAGTATTCCATCAGGTAATCTGAAAAAGTTACTGATTGCATGTGCCGAAGCTCTTGCAGAAAATAGGATGGAGGATTTTGACAAGTTGGTTGCAATAGCTAGAGGGGTGGTGTCTATCAGTGGAGAGCCAATCCAGCGTCTTGGTGCTTACATGGTAGAAGGGCTGGTTGCTAGGAGAGAGCAATCAGGGGCCAATATATATCATGCCCTCAGGTGCAGAGAACCTAGCAGTGGGGATTTGCTTTCCTACATGCACATCCTCTATGAAATTTGCCCCTACTTGAAGTTTGGTTACATGGCAGCTAATGGGGCAATTGCCGAAGCATGCAGAACTGAAGACCGTATCCACATTATTGATTTTCAGATTGCTCAAGGGACACAATGGGTGACCCTCTTACAAGCTCTTGCAGCCAGGCCGGGAGGTCCTCCTCATGTTCGAATCACTGGTATCGATGATCCTGTTTCTGAATATGCTCGCGGTGCTGGACTGGATGTTGTTGGGAGACGGTTGGCTGCACTCTCTGAAAAGTTCAACATCCCTGTTGAATTTCATGCGGTTCCAGTTTTTGCACCAGAAGTCACAAAGGACATGCTTCATGTCAGACCTGGTGAGGCGCTTGTGGCCAATTTCCCACTTCAACTGCATCACACACCTGATGAAAGTGTTGACATGAACAATCCAAGGGATGGGCTCCTTCGATTGGTCAAGTCACTTTCTCCTAAAGTGACAACTTTGGTCGAACAAGAATCAAACACAAATACAGCTCCTTTCATTCCAAGGTTCATTGAGACACTGGAGTACTACTCAGCGATGTTTGAATCCATAGACGTGACCTTACCACGGGACAGAAAGGAAAGGATCAGTGTGGAGCAGCATTGCCTGGCTAGGGATATCGTGAATATTGTTGCTTGTGAGGGAAAGGAAAGGGTTGAGCGCCATGAGCTATTTGGTAAATGGAAATCTCGGTTAACAATGGCAGGGTTCCAGCAGGTACCATTAAGCCTATATGTTAATTCAGTGATTAGGGCCCTGCTAAGGAGTTACTCTGAGCATTACACATTGATCGAGAAGGATGGTGCTATGCTGCTCGGGTGGAAGAAGAGGAATCTCATATCAGCTTCTGCTTGGATTTGAGCTACAGACAGGGTAGTCGTCGAAATAATCAGTTTGTAGTTCTCAAATATAGTAATGATCGTTGGCTGAACGGTGGGGAATATCAGCTGTAGGATGAGGCCGTTGTCTGGCAAGGCCAGCAACTGATACTCACCACCGTTGATGGGCATACACTCTTGTTCGTTATATCTTTCTGTATGTAGCTTTAAATGATGTGTTCACCACTTCTGCCCCTTCCCACCCATTCCTATGATTCTTGTATATGCAGTTTCAGGTGTTGAGCTATGGTAGAGTTGCAGATGAATGTATACAACTGTTTTATCATTCTTTCATGTTTAAACCTGCTCTTCATACAGGCTTCAACACAGAATTACAAGTCAAATGACTCTTGATGAAACTTTGAGATATATATGATACTTAACTTCGGCCCTAAGGAGGACAGTGTCCTTCTCTTGGGGTGGAGGGCTTAGTAGGGCAGTCCTCTACGCTGAAATGCGAAAGCAGAAACATCTCCCATTCTCCCTTCCACTCCCTTTTGTTTCCATCTGCACCTGCAAATAACGAAGTGAACTTTCGATAGAGCGCAACAGACTCAAATGAACTTATACACTTTTACTGTACCCGTCTCAGATTCTATGGGCCACTTTTCATTTTTCGATATCCTAAAATGATAGCCTATATTCCTAAAGAAGCAAGGATCATTAGCTAATCAATAAGCCGGCAGGCCCATCAGCACTAATGTTTCAAGACTCAACTGACCCACCAAAAGTAAAACGCACAAAAAGCCCAAGAATTTGTTTTTTTTTTTTGGGGGGGGGGGGGGGGGGGGAATTCTAGAAGTTACAATATATGTAAATTGTTATTTTGAATTCTCAACCAGGAAGTTTGAAGTACTCCTTAGGTTTCTTTTGTTGAAGGATCCAACATAAAACTAATTGGTAATAATTAGAAATACCTCATCATTATATAAAATATGGACTTAACCCATTTT
Source organism: Aquilaria sinensis (assembly GCA_005392925.1). Taxonomy (NCBI): domain Eukaryota; kingdom Viridiplantae; phylum Streptophyta; class Magnoliopsida; order Malvales; family Thymelaeaceae; genus Aquilaria; species Aquilaria sinensis. The sequence goes on from SMDT01003269.1 coordinate 327,247, forward strand.
CTTTGCCATGTGAGATTTTTTCACTTAATATCTTTTATTTTGGATGACTTTTCTTTTCCACCTTTAGGTTTCTTTAAGTGCAGTGGCCAGCCTTATGAATGTTGTTGTTATGAGGACTGTTTGCATGTTGGAATTGTTGATTTTCATTTTCCTTTTATCTCTCTTTTTTTAGAGTCAAGAACCTCTGTGTGCTTCTAGTTCTAATAACTTTTTTTTCTTTGTCCTATAAAAAAATTTATATTACTGTATTTTATGATGTTTTTAGATATTAAATATTTGGAACCATAAACGTTTCTTGAAAAAATACATAAAAATATATTAATATATACAGATTTGTAAATGGATTGGCTGGTTCCCGTGAGATGCGTACCATCCAAACTTGTTTACTTATAAATATGTTACGAGTTTAGTAAAACCCCACGTACATTTTCCATTGCAATTACTACAAATGAAGTTTTTTAGCCACAAGCACTCCACCTTTAGTATTGTTGTTTTATACTTGGTCTCACGTGGAAGAAGGTGAAGAGTGTAAAGTGTAAATTTGCTTATTAATTTATTAAAACTGGTCTCAGCAACACACTCAAGCCAGTTTCCCCCCTCAATTTTTACTTTTTTCCACAAGCTTTATCTCAGAGTTGTACCCTTTTTTAAGAAAAAAAAATAGTGGTAGAGGTTGGAATAAATTATTAATAATTATGATATCTTTTCAAAACTTCTTATGTTGAAAGTTATAGTTAAATAACTTTTTCAACCTCTAACACTAAACATTGGCGCCGTACCTGAATGCTTTAAATAAAAGCCTAAATACCTATTACTCCCCTGAACTATGGTAACTAGGACAGTTTGGCCCCTGAACTATAAAATGGAACAATTCAAACCCTAAACTTTGATGAGTGGGGCAATTCGAACCCTGAACTATGGTGACTCGGACAGTTTGCCCCTTGGACTATAAAGTGGATCAATTCGAACCCTAAACTTTGATGAGTGGGGCAATTCGAACCCTGAACTTTGATGAATCAGTCATTTTAGTCCCTTAACTTAGCCTAATTCTCACGTCATTCATCTTTAACAGAGCAGCTGCTACCGCTGCCCCCTCCTTTGCCTGATCTCTGCCTTCCACAACCTTTCTGGCTTCTTCTTCACTTTCTTCTTCTCCTATCTCCGACACTGAAGCAATCTCCTCCATAACCGAAGTAGCCTACTCCCTTCTCTCATTCATTCCTGACGCTGCCTCAATCCAATGCTGCCTCTGTATTCCTTCTGCCTACCTGAGTTTCGATTGGATTTCCTGACATCGTAGAAACCCAATAGCATATTGACATCATAGTTCCAATCGGAGACCTAACAGTGGAATGACATCAACAGAATTGGATGTGCCACGATTCTATGCTGCCACTAATAAACAAAGCACGCGAAGAAAAAGAAAGGGCCTGGAAGTCGAGCATGTTTTTCGTCTTAATGATTCATCTGATTCGTTCAAATACTCTCCATCTGACAAGTGGCACGATTCATCCATCTCAAAGTGACACGATGCACTGTCAAATGAGCGGTGGGGGAGTAGGCTACTTCAGTTGTGGAGGAGGCTGCTTCAGTGTTGGAGATAGGAGAAGAGGAAAGTGAAGAAGAAGCTAGAAAGGTTGTGGAAGGCAGAGATCAGGCGGAGGAAGGGGCGACAGCGGCAGCTGCTCTATTAAAGATGGATAGCGTGAGAATTAGGCTGAGTCAATGGACTAAAATGACCGATCCATCAAAGTTTAGGGTTCGAATTGATCAACTTTATAGTTCAGGGGGTAAACTGTCTGAGTCACCATAGTTCAGGGTTCGAATTGCCCCACTCATCAAAGTTTAGGGTTCGAATTGATCCATTTTATAATTCTGGGGGATAAACTGTCCAAGTCACTACAGTTCAGGAAAGCAATAGGTATTTAGGCCTTAAATAAAACATGGGCTTCACGTAATTTCAAAAATTGTGTAAGTGTTTGACCAAAAAGAGCGAAGAATCAAACATTGCAATTCGTCACAAATTTCCCGTCAATTTGCAATTGTCAGGTTTCATTTTTTTGTTTTTTTGATAGTTAAATCCATTACAAGAGATAGTACTCCCTAACATACCGTACACCTATCCACCCTATTTGACCATATCCACTAGTTGAAAGTCCCCACTTAAATCTTGACCTGCCATGTGATATGATTGTTCTTATACCAATTAGAGTAAAGCTCAATCGGCTATTAGTGTTGAATTTTTGTGTATGAATTCTCAAATTGTTTTTTTTTTAATCTTTGTTTTGTGAAGTTAATCGCAAATTGGCCTCCTCTTTTCTTTTCCTCAGCTGTCTATGAATTCTTTTGTTTTAGGGTTAATGCCACTGGTTATTCTAAAACTATGCCCATATTACTTAATTATCTCAAAATTATTAATTATTATATCAATTATGTTTAAACTATTTAATTATTACATTTATTATTCTGTCATTATACGAGACGTTAAAAAATGACAAAAGTAGAGGGAAAATGAACATTCAACCCTAAAGCTTAGCAAATTTTTCTATTTGAGTCATAAAACATTACTATTTTCTAGTTTAGTCCTAAAACTATGAAAAAATATATATTATCATTGATTTCTCTCTAGGTTTCTTATAATTACTTTTCTGATTTTTTAAAATATTGGATTTCAATTTTTTTTTACAATCTAAATAAATAATCAATATAAATAAAGCAAATACTTACAAACATTCAGGACACATTATAAATGAATTAAATTGAGACATTTTTTTAGAGGAAATTTTAACATCTGCTAATCAGTTAAAATGTTGAACAATTTTATCTACTTAATTGTTATTTTATTTCTCAATTAAATCATTAAAATCAGATAATTTCATTAAAGACTATTTATTTTTATTTCTCATTTGCCTAAATAAATTTCTTAACCAAACGAAAGATGATCAGCCTATATTCTTGTGAAAGTTTTGTCAACCCATTTTCGTGCATAGAGACGAACAGATGCTCAAATTGATATAAACTAAAATTGAAGAAATTCTCGTATGTGGGTAGAAAAAACTCTTTATTGTGTCAATTACTTTATTGATTTGGTCAAAATTTTAGAAAAGTGTGATAGTTAGAAGAACCAAAAGTTCATTAGTGATATTTGAATGAAGAGGAATAAGAAGGTATTCAACTGGTAACGTAAAATGAGCAAAGGTTTTTTTAAATTGGTCTAAGTCTTAAAATTAAATGAATATGAATGGATAAACAAAATATGTTCAATTGTGAAAGGTTTTTTTATAGAAAAAAAAAGAGTAAACAAAAGAAATAATAACCTTTAGAAAATGAAAATGGAAAGATGAAATAAACAAAAATATTTGCAAAAGGAATGTAGAAAAATAATAGGAAAATCAAAGAAAATAAAGGATAGAAAAAGAAAAAATAAATTAAGAAAGAGTGAGAAGGATGAAGCAACAATGAAAAATAAACAAGAAAAATGAAAGAAAAAAAAAATTTCAAAAGAAAAAGACTTAAAAACCGAAGTGAAAGACAAAAAAGAAAAAAAAAATGAAAGTAGCTGAAATAAATGCTTAATTAAAATTTAATTATAAAAATTGAAAAATTTAATTTACAATCATTTGCATAAAAATTTTATAAAACAAAGTCAAGAAATTCAAGCTAAATTAGAATAAACCAAGACAGAAATTAAATAGAGTATTTACATTTTTATAGTTTTATGACTAAACAAGAAGATCATAAAGTTTTAGAACTTAAATAGAAAGTTTTTTAAGTTTTAGAGCTGACTATATATTTCTCTCTCTCTTCCGTAAGTTTTTAACAGTTGGTATAATGGTAGGACGATGAATGTTACAATTAAATAGTTTAAGGACAATTGATGCAATACTTGATAATTCTGAGATGATTATGCAACATAAAACATAGTTTAGGGATGTTTGGTGACGTTAACCCAGTGTTTAATTTCTCTACATTAATGGAAAATCTATGGGATATTTATAGGATTTCGGACTTCAAATTTTCTGGAAAGATTTTGGATTCTTTAGCCTCTTGGTAGACAACTTCTAACTTTGGTACTTTATGATTTTTTTTATTTGGAAACTCTTGCGATTGATGAAGGCGAAGATTAAAAAATCAACAACATCAATGGCAATCCGGGGCTCAGCTGGGTGAGAAAAATGGTCATATGACTCATATCATCATTTTCCCACTAACTCAAAATTTAAATCTAGTGGTAAAATGCAGTCGAATTCCTATAACTTCTGTGTAGCAGCTAATTTCTGTCCTAACCTTTCTGACGTATTATCTAGTTCCATATACTTATAACATTTCTAAATACTTAAAAAAAATAAAATTGAGGCAGAGACCTACAATAGAACACGATATGCAAGAACACACACACGTAAAAATCTGTTTCTTTATTCCACAGCCCAAGTAATCAATTTCAATTGCAAGAACATACACAATAATCAATTTTAGGAGCAGGCCCAAACACACAAATCCACCGTGCATCAATCTTAGAAATAGGGTCAACAATCAATTGACTTCTACAAACAAGGGTTAGGAATTTCTTTAAGTTCACTTTGGTGCAATATTAGTAGAGTCGCAAATTGTTTGACGGATTCATGAGAAGAGAGAAAAGGGGATAGAATGGTGGTCTTTGTGGATTGACTAGAATATTGGCAGCTAACCTGCGCGCGCAAAAGGAGGATCAAGCCGAAAGTGTTCAATTCTTAATAATTTAACTTGATGCATTTTATAGCTCAAGGACCAAATGTCCAAGTTATCATTTTTTGGAGGAGTAAAATATGTTTATGCCTAGAGATATCTAATTTCATATCAGGCACTTTAATTCTCAGTGTAGTGGACAAATTACTTGAAAAAACTAGTCCCAAAGGCTTCTTTTTGCTTGGGGGCAGTGTTTCAGGTTGGGATTCTGATCTCATTGAAATTGGTGATGAGTGAATTTTGATGATGCAGCTGAACAATTTTGATGAGGCTTTTCTTGATGAGTGGACCCGACAAATGAAAAGGAGTGGTCCCTCCTTCGAGTTTTTTAAAAATCTCACAACAGGTCTAGTAAATCGATGACTTTAGAGTTAGACGGTGAAATCAAGTTGTTGAAGGAGAATTCGTTTTAACTTAAGTCAATTGAGTTATTTTTATTTTTATATTTTTTTATTTAAAATTAATTTTATTTAAAAGTCAATATTATGTAAATATAATAATTCATTTGAAAGTAAAATTTCATGATATTATTAAATTTTTTTAATTTTTTTTCTTTTTTAATATATTAAACTAAAAAAATTCATAAAAATTTAGTAAGAATACAAAAATTATATTTTCAATGAGTTATTACGACTACATAATATTAGGTTGTAATTAAAATTAGTTCTAAGTAAAAAATATGTAAGAATAAAAATAAGTCATTTTAAAGTCAATTGACTTAAGTTAAAATGAACTGTTGATGAAAGTTTTTGATGCCAATGATCGAATTTCAAACTTAAAGAATCAGAACTCAAATCTTTTGTAACAACTGATCAATACCGAGGAGGAGTTTACAATCCATGTTCAAGCTTCACAAGAAAAAGTAGTAGCATTGGAATCCACTAATTGTTCTCCTCATCGGGAGTTGGAGTCTCTAAGACATATGCCACCCCTACCTCCTCCTACTTAGAAGACGCCAAATCCTTTATTATGTGGTACTATTGACACTAAGAAGCTTTTGGATGCTAACAGGATAGCAGTTATGGTGTCTCAAGTAAGTGTTACTAGTCATTGTTTAATGTTTAAATGAGAAAGAAACTATTATTTGAGGATTAAAGGTGGAAATCCCTCTTCTAAACGTGTTAACTACAGTTATCAATAAACTTTAAGGATGATAACACTCCAAGGGTGATGTGGTTGTGCATGAGTCATCGGTTAGAATAATCCATGATAAGAAGTTTAGATCAACATCTCCATCTGAAAAGCTAAGAGTGACAAACTTTGTTCTTCCTTTGAACTATCATTTGGATTCTCTCATAAATATGGAAGTGGAGCAAACAATGAATCTTGGTCAACAATCTTTGAGGAAAGGAAGGAGGAAATATTCCAAAGGTAATGATTCAAAGGTGACTAACTCACTGCACAGTCAAAAAACTATTTCAGCATCGAACTACTTGAAGGTGAGTCAAGATTTAGATTCTTCCAAACGCTTTCATAGTAGATTTAGGAGCAAAAGGAGTCAACCATCATTGAGGAAAGAAAAGATGAAGTATTCCAAGGGCAGTGACCATGAGTTAATTAACTCAGTGGGCTGCTAAGATACTACTGCATCGTCTAACCTAGAGGTGAGTTAGCGGTCGAATGATTCCAACCTCCTTTGTAGCAGTGTTGGGAGCTTATAATGACTCTCACTTTAACATTCATTGTTCACAACTGTAGTTCCTTCAATTTATAATATGCTCAAGTTAAACCTATCAATGCGAATATCAAGTTTTGGCTAACTTCGAATGCCCCTCGGGTTGATTTAGTCTCCTATTTGGTAACTTTACGTAGGTTTTCTTGGCTTGCTGTTTCTCTTTTTTATTTCAAGTACAAAAAAAAAAAAACTTGAAATGCTAAAAGTTTGGTGCTTTCTTAATCCATCCATGTAGGTAGGGTTGCTCATTAGTTGGTAAATAAATGTGTTGAATTAACATGATAGTAAGAATGTTAAAGAAATACAACAAGAAACTAGAAATGGACTAAAAATAATTAAAACACAAAAAGAAAATTATGGAGTACTGTGAAGAAAGCAAAACAAAAAAGAGTACTGTGAAGACAAAGTGTGAACAAAAATTGGCTGCAACGCGCAGACAAGAAAACGTAGGCCTAAGAAAAGCGGAAAAATTGGCCCAAAAATGTTGGGCTAGGCTCACGGCAAAGAAAAACCTGGGACCAAAAGAAAAAAAAATCTCAGGCTCTATCGTAGCTTGGGACAAGTATCAAAACATTCACCATAGTTATAGACCTGGACCCTATTGCCCGCTATAGTTTGAAGTAGTTTCAATTACATTATTGTAGTAACGTACTTTTTAGGAGTCGCCACTAATTGGTTTTGTTTAGGTCGATTGGATACTTATTATGATCTGCGAGAGCTCCTAAGATTGTGAGTTAGTTATGCTAAAATAACATTATTATAGCGCCCGAAAATTGGTACAATGGGTTTCGATTATATCTTTTCCTAAATCTTTATTTTTTTTACCTAATAATTGATTGAGAGTGATTTTTATGAATTTTATTTAATTATATTTAATTTTTAATTGCAAACCGTGAATCTTACTAAACCAATCGGATAAAGAGTATTTGATGTCTTAGAAATCTCGGGACTTTATCAAATCCATGAAGAATTTAGAAGGAATACCTTATTCAAAGTCGTGAATCATATTAGACCAATCAAATTCGAATGAATAATCCGTCTCGGGATGTTATCAAATCACAAAGAACAAATTCTTAAAAATTTATTAAGTATTTAAAAATTACTTAACCGATAATTTGTGCAGGTTACTATTAGATGCATTATGAGAATTAAAATTAAACTATTCTAAAAAAAATATACAAGAGAAAAATCAAAATCCCATGTTGTTCTCCTATGTCAATTTAATGACCAAGTTTAATGCTAGGCCAAACCAACAATAACAAAGAAGATAAAAAAAAGAACAAACAATAAAAGCTTGCTATTAGTGACTAATCTGCAAAATACATGAAAGTTAGTAATCCAGATGAATAGAATAAAAAAGAATAGGGGACTAATCAAGGTTTATACCTAAAAGAGAAACTTGCCCGGTCAGATCCGGCTGAAAACGAATCAGGTCGCGGGTCGTGAAACGGATCTCCTTTGATTCGGTGTTCTCCGGCGTTGTTTGAACAATCAGCAGCCTGAGATTTGCTCGAGAAGAGACGCGTGACCTGCAGGAGGGATGAATGGTGGCCGGCGGCGTCGAGAACAGCGGGACAGAGAAGGGGATGATGGCTACGGCGCTCGGGCTTCGCTAAATTGGTGACGGGAACGACGATGGGAGTGCCGTCGGGTCCGGTTGCGCGACATCGAGGGAGCAGGGACAGCTAGTGCCGGTGGAAGGAGGCTGGGATGGCGGCAAAGATCGGGAGAAGTATAGGGTTTTTTGGGTAGGCTAACGAAAAGTTAGGAACTTAGGGCTGCAGTTCTCTCTTTTTCTGGCTGGGGGCTTAGGGTTACGAATTTTCTACCCCTTTTCTTCAAATGATGACCCATATTTATACTAGATGGGTTTTAGGCGAGATTAACCAGGTTTTTAGAAGTTAAAACTCATCCAAATCATATTTGATAGAGTTTAAACATTTTAGGATGTTATCTGGTCAAAATACTTGTCCAAGTCCAGAAAAACTCTTGAATTGCTAATTCTGCCCTAGACTCTATGTGAATTTCCTATTTCACCCAATACTTTTCAGTTTTGTCAATTGAGCCCAAAACTTCCAGGATTTACCCAATTAGCCCCAAAGCTTCATAACTTTGACAGATTTATCTCAAACTTTCTAATTTTGCCTAGAATCTTCTAAAAGTTCTCCGTTTCCACCTAAACTTTTCCCTTTTGCCAAAATTGACCATACAAGACCTTAGGACTCCAAATTAATGCCTAAACTAAATTAATTCCTATTTTTATCCTAGATGACCACTCTAAATTCCTAAAGATTTGTAGACCAAAATAATAATGTAACTTAAATGTGACCAGACCAACCAACTATGCAAAACCCGAAAAGGACAAAAATGACCAAAATTCCTAACAAGTGACCAAATAGCCCCTAAACATGAAAATGCCCCCTAAAAAAAATTTTCTAACCTAAAACTTAAACAAAAGTTAGTGCGTAGAGAAAATTAGGTGTCAACAATTATTAAAGCCTTAGTAAGGTGCAAAATTGCCACCAATTTTTTAAAATGGGACCAATGTAGCCACCAATGTAACTGACAGTGAGAATGTTCCGTCAAATGATAGAATATTCCATCTAAATGTGATTGTGTGACAAATAATGGGTAAAATGGCATAACACGTGTGCAAAATGCAAAAAATTCATTAATTAGGGACCTGAACCAAATAACCAACTAAAGTTAGGGACCTGGACTGAATTTCTAACCATGTCACCTCCAAGCTTCCTTCCATCACTTCCAACACCGATTCACCACCATCCACGTCACCTCCTATTCCTGGCAACGAAAATAAACAAATAAATAAATAAATAAAAGGAAAAGGAAAAGAATGAGACAAGTCGTTCAACCTAAATTGGATCCGCCAACATCCACATTGCCTCCCACCACCGTCATGTCTCACATTTTTCTCCGATCCCATCGCTGAAGATCAAAGAGTAGGAGGCCAGCTTAGCGTCACGTGACCAATTTCACTGCCACATCACTCACCCAGTCACACTTCCTTTTACAGCTCAGTTCCCTAATGGCCCAATGCATGGTCAATTTGGCCCCAAATGGTGACTTTAGTGATGAAATTGAAATCACAAAAACTTGTAGTGAGGAAAATTAATCCAGACTCATAACTATGATGGTTTTTTTTTGTACTCTTCCCTCGTAGTTAACCTATTCCAAATTGCATGCAGTGTCTAAATCCATCGCACAAATATGTCTGCTCAATTTATTTTGCGATACAACAAATTTTAAAATGTTCGGGTGCACAGAAGTGATTTTTTATACTAAGTTATTAGAGATTGTTTTGATATATGGTAATTATCCGTTGAATTTATATAACAATTAAAATTTTATGCTTAAAGAAGTACTTTTTTGGCCAAAGAGAAATGTTAGTCAAGCAAACTTAAGGGGTTTGTACAGAGCACCATGATGAATGAAGGAAGAGAGGGCTCTCAGAAGTCCATTGTCCCCTGAATATCCTCAACAAGAGGTCAAGCAGTCCAGCCAATGTTGGCAACCTGAAGTGCAATATAAGGGCAGTGCTAATGCTACTTTCCACATTCCTTTTGGGGTAACAAGTGACCGAGCAATAATAGCACTAGAAGCCATTAATATTGTCTTCGTGTTTGATCGTGTTGCCATGAAATGTCCTCCTTTCCTAACCAAAACAAAAAACATGCGGCCGCTGGAAGACGTTAATATTGTCTTTGTATTTGATCTGTTGCCATGAAATGTCCTCTTTTCCTAATGAAAACTAAATGCTCGCTTATGTCACACTTTGGATTTGATTTATATTTTAAAAGCCAAGAGTAATAATTGAGGAATTTTTAACACATTACAATCTCGTGCTTCGTTTGGTTTGAACATTTGCAAATCCTTATGTATTTTTCACATTATGTGAAATTATAAACCTTAAAATCATTATTGGGAAATTACAAATATTATCATAAAATAAAAAAAATTAAACTAAATATTTTAATAAATATAAAATATAATTTAATACTAATTTTATAAAATATGTGAATGCATGCATATAGGAATAAAGGCCCTTTACCCATTTGGCACATTTAAGTGAGTCACGTGCAGGAAGATTTTGACAAAAATTAATATTTGCATTTTATGAGGACCAAAATGAAGAGAAAATGGAAGAGGAGGGACTACTTAATCATTTTCCCAGTTAAAACCAAACTTCACGATTTATTGTGTCTCATGCAAATGGAAGCATGACCATTCAAGTGATAGAGAAGCTTTATGTTCCACTTCTTGCGTCCTAATACATTGTTAAAAAGGGTAAAATCCATATTTAGTCCCCTAACTTTAAGGGTTGTCCTAATGTGGTCCCTTATCTCTAAAAGTGCCTATTAAAGTCCCTTAACTCAACTAACGTGTTCTATTTTGGTCCCTACTGTCAGTTCTGCCGTTATGTTGGATGGAAATTGCCTACATGGCACTTACTTTGCCACGTGGCATCCTATGTCATAACAATAAGTGGCTAGAATAAAAGAACAATAAATAATAGGCTAAAATTGATGAAACACATAATTCTAAGGACTTTAAGTGACATTAATCCCTAATTTTTATCTTCCCCAAATCTTCTTGGATTCGAGCTCGCCGTTGCCGACCACCTTCGGCCTACCCGCTGCTAACCAGAAATCCGCCTTGATACCCTTCATCATGATCCTGGCACCAACATATGACCACTTCATCATCCCCTTGGCCCGTAAGGCCACCAAATCGGAGATGGGGATTTCTCACCTGCAGCGAATAGGGGTCGGACTGTTCCTGTCGATAATCGCGATGGCGGTGGCGGCGCTGGTGGAGATCAAGAGGAAGCGGGTGGTTGCGGAGTCAGGGCTCCAAAATTCGACGGAGCCGCTGCCGATTTCGTTCCTGTGGATCGCACTGCAGTACTTGTTCCTGGGGTCGGCGGATCTATTCACACTGGCAGGGCTGCTGGAGTTCTTCTTCTCGGAGGCACCGGGGAGCATGAGGTCGCTGGCGACGGCGCTGTCGTGGGTGTCGCTGGCGATGGGGTACTATCTGAGCACGGTGATCGTGTCAATTGTGAACAGAGTGATGGATAAGTCGGGGTGGCTGTCGGGGGAGAGCATTAACGAGTATCGGCTAGAGAGATTCTACTGGTTGATGTGTGTGCTTAGTGGTGTGAATTTTCTGCACTATTTGTTCTGGGCAACACGATACAAGTAACGATCCAAAGGGCCTAGCCATTACTGATATATATCAGAATTGAAAAATTTGATTGTGAGCAATATAGCGATCGAGTTCGCCTCTTCCTTTATATATGCTCTAAGTCTAAGTGTGAGATACCATCAACTGCGACGTTCCTTCATTTCTCGGACTCTTTTGTTTGTTATCGACCTGGCGAGTGGGTATCAAGGCGGATTTCCGGTTGGCAGCGGGTAGGCCGGAGGTGGTCGGCGACGGCAAGCTCGAATCCAAGAAGATTTGGGGAAGATAAAAATTAGGGATTAATGTCACTTAAAGTCCTTATAATTATGTGTTTCAGCAATTTTAGCCTATTATTTATTGTTCTTTTATTCTAGCCACTTATTGTTATGACATAGGATGCCACGTGGCTAAGTAAGTGCCATGTAGGCAATTTCCATCCAATATAACGGCAGAACTGACAGTAGGCACCAAAATAGGACACGTTAGTTGAGTTAGGGGACTTTAATAGGCACTTTTAGAGATAAGGGACCACATTAGGACAACCCTTAAAGTTAGGGGACTAAATATGGATTTTACCCTTGTTAAAAAACTATAGTCTTTGTGGTGGGAATAAGTCATCAATCCAATCCCAAAAGTCACACTTCCTTTCCTGTGAGCAAAAAATGCCTTGATGAGATAAGTTCAAAATTATGGCACTAGATTTCTGCATTGAAGTTTTTGGCATTATAAATTTCTGCTAAAAATTGCAATTAACTTGTGAAACTTGACATGTTTTATAACATCAAACTTGTTCCAACTTCCAAATACAAAAGTAGCCACATATATTAGTCGAATGAGAACAACCACAAGTATATGAAGGGCATGCATATGTTTATGAATCAATCAACTGCCCATATATCCAACGAACTAACAAGTATTGTTATTTTATAAATCCATCAAACCAACAAGTCAGACTCCATATCATGGGATCCAATAAACTACTTGCTCCAAAAAGGATATAACTTATTTTTTTTAGTTGCCTAAAAAATGGTGAGACAATTTATTTGGAAAGCTTTTAACATCTAATTTATCTTACTACATTCATTTAAATTCTCATGACACAAAACTCAAAATGAAACCTTTTCTTTTTTAATCTTCATTAAAACTCTCACTACACTTAAACCTGAAAATGATTTTTTAATCATAGTTTAAACTCTCATTACATATAACCAAAACAAGAATTTTTAAAATTTTAGTTTCAAGGGAAAAAATGAAAATAAATAAATAAATTGCACGCACCTTAGTCTATGTGCTCAATTAACTACATTATCCTTTATGAGATGAAGAGAGTATATATTTTACGCACAACAAGTTCATAAAATACTCTATAATAATATTGTTAAAATATTGCCATATGCACTTACGAATCCCTCAGTCTCAAATCTCTATAAATGTCAATCCTCATTCGAATTGCACACAAAAGATTATCCAAGAATATGCATTGGAGCGCTGCTTTGCCCGGATTCCAATTTGTTTAATAGGAGCAGAAAAATTTTTAGATTTCAGCAAATCCTTAAGAAATGGAGAAAGATAGTGGACACATCAAAGCAAAAGAACATTAGATAAATTTTTAGGCTCCAACAAATTCTTTCCCTTTCGAATACCTACTCTGCCCACGATGCACTCTCCACAGCCATAAAAATAAAAGAACATCAAACACTTATCACATCAATATAATCCTGTCAACCATAAAACCTTCATCTCATGTTTTGACATTTTTTTGTCATCCAACTTTTCCCATCAAATTACACTGCAACATTGGTGTTCTGTATCATGATTCTCATCCTTAAAATAGATCTTGATGAACTCATCGAAGCAGTGCTCATCGGGGAGAATTTTTGGAGGCTTCTAGTAGGAAAGCTCTATCCTCAGCCTTCTTTATTTTGTTTGCTTGAGTTTAAGTGGGAAAATGGTCCCTTCCTCTTCCCTTTTCTCTTTGTTCCAATCCACATAAAATGCAAATAGCCATTTTTGTCAAAGTTTCATTCATTATAGCAAATGACTTATTTAAATGAGCTGAAAGGGTCCCAAATCGGAAAGTTTGAAGGATGAATCAGTTTGAGTTAACGTTCAGGGGGCAAAGGCTTGCACTTTAGTTAATATTGCACTTACTGCTTAATTGCTTCCCCCTTAATTGTTTGCAATTCATAATGTTATTTTTTAAAATTATAATTTAAACCACTAAGTAACTATCTTTTAACAAATTTAAGCTTACTAAATATTTTAGATAATTGATGAACAACTTAATTATCATTTTCTTTTCCATTTTTGTATAACAATTTTTTAATAATTAATAAATCATTTAAATTATTATTATTTTTATCTTTTTAAATGCAAGATAATTTTTTTTGTATCGATGTTGAAAAAAACCAATTGTAACCTAACTATAGGCTAGGCCACTGTTCTAAATAGGGGTGTAATTTTCAGGTTAGGGTCGAGTCCCGAAAATAACAACCAAAGATATCCATCCGAAATTTAAAACCCGAACCAACCCAATTTACCTCCCCAACCCGAACCCGGAAAAATGGATCGGGTTGGGTTGGGTTGGGTTTGAAACTTGAAAAATGTGAAACAAAATGTATAAAAAAAATGCACATTTTATACCTAAATGCAACTTCATAACACATAATAGTCAACAATCCAACACATACACATTACATTTGCAAGTGCCAACATTGTTATTAGCTAATTCTAAGTCAATTAGCTTTGCTAGAAACATATGCGGCGTCAAGTGCCAAGTGCATGCCAACAAGCAAAGCCAAATAGAAACAAAACTAGTTCACAGCCAATCAACCACAACTACAAGTCCTTAAACAACAAACCACAGCTACAAGTCCATAAGTAACAAACCACAAATACAAAGTGGCTTAAACTAAACAGCACCAAGCAAACACCAAGAAAAAACCAACAACAGCAGCCAATATCCAGCAATCCTCCACAAGCCACAGAAACAACAGCAGCCAGTAGCCACCACTAGTAGCAAGCTAGTAAAATAAGTAGAAGATTATACTAGTGTAATTAAAATAATTAACAAGTATGAAATCAATTTAAATTTAAACCTACCAATTTAAGGTAATTACCATAAACATAAGCTAACCATCAAGCAATGTCAACAATAGGTGTTGCGGATGGAATGGACTCCAATTCTTGGAAAAAAGAAAGAATAAAACAAAGAAATTAGGTGCTTAATAAATCCAAATGTTACATATTAATATCATAAAAAATAAAATAAAGTTTACCTTGATTGAGATTTTGGATTTCAATAACTAGCGTCTAGTGCATTTAACTTAATCAATTAAACAAACAAATAGGGCAGACTCAACAGTACACCCAAGCAAATAATCAAACAAAACAAATGGGCAATGTTGATGCTAAATTACATTTTTCAGACGTCAGCTGGGGGCTTGACGGTTAAGGACACAGGTGAAATTTTCTACAAATGCATGGCATTACCTCCTGTTAGATGTAAATACAGAAGGTTAAATCAGTTGGGTCAGTTTTGTGTGTCTATACCTCCCAATAGAATGTCGTATAAAACCGGATGCTTGCCCCTCTAGTTTCTTAACTACATAATGATGTATCACCTATGAACGAAGTAAAAAAAAAAAAAAGACCAATGATAGAGTAACTAAACAAAGGGCATGAGTCGTAGAGTGAGTTGATGGGCACTCCCCAGTCCCCAGCTTAAAAAGCTTTTCTGTAACCAATATTATCTTACACCCGGCTGGTGAAAACTACTATTATCTCCACCATATTATCTTCCGTTCGGCCATCACTCTCAATTCTCAATAATCAAGTAATCAAATTAAATCTAAGCTAATATTTATCAATCATCAAACAAAACGTTGCTACTGAAATTGAGGGAGAACTTCTCTGGGATAATTTGTCCTAAACCTAACTTGTAATTGAAAACCAACACTCAACAGAGACGTACCGTCGGACGTCGGTAACAGAGAGGGCCAAGCCAAAAGTAACACGCCGCGAGTCTGCGACAACCACATGTCCATCGTAACTGAGTTCGGCAGTCGCGTGTGACGGGTTGAGGAGTGAGGCTGACGTTGACAGAAGACGAGCAGCACTGCAGCGGTTGTGGCGGTCGCGGAGGCGGAGCTCGCTAGTCTTGCTCGGGCCCTTTGTCGACGGCATCGATACTCGACGTTCGTTGCCTCGCTGTCGCTGGTCCACTCGCGCCGTCGCACGATTTCATTTGACGCTCGCTGCCTCACTGTCGCTGGTCTGCTCGCAGGATTTCGTTTTGCTGGCTGCTAAGAGCCTGGGACCGGATAATTGCAATTGGGGTTGGGGATTTGCTGATTTGGGACTTAATGGGCTGGCCTGGCCGAATGTTAATATTGGTTGGCTGGTGGGAACTGGGAACTGGGCCTTTTTTCGGGTTGGATTCTAGTGATTTCGGGTAATAATTGAACGAACCCAATTTTAGGATTTCAAAACAGTTTGGATTCGGAATCCCCTTAATTCATATCTTCAACATGGTCCTAACCCATAAATAGAGTTGGGTTTCGGGTTAGGGCCAACTTCTTTCACCCCTAGTTCTGAAACCTTTCAACAGTGACATAAAAGAAAAAAGGCAAGTTTTGTTTCATAACTATTCCTAAACTGTTCAAAATAAATTGAACTTATTTAGTATAATATAATTACATTTATATTGAAAACAATTTCAAAGTAACCATAAATACTTAAAAGGTTTAGGGTGCAATATCTCTACTTTTTTTTCTTTTTCTTTTATCATAATTTGCGTCAAAAATACTTGTGCGATGTATGCAAAAATATAGTTTATGGTGGCTGCGCAACCCAAACAATGTGTGCTTGTTTTTTTCTAAGGAAGAAAGAATGAATAAACTAATTCCTTAACTTTAATTGTTAAGTCTAACGGGATTTTAGTATAGACTACCAAGTTTAATTAGTCCCTAGATTTTCTCCTTTTGCTCCCGACACATTTAAAGTTTGTGGATCGAATATTTAAACTAGCTTCTCCAAGCTGACATCGACCTTGGCTTTCATTTGTGGGTGGTAATTGGGATTTACTTAAGCTTGCTAATAGTGGTTACGTTGTTCCTCCTTTTGTTTTGCCTCATCTCGTGCCGGAACATCCTTAGCAGCCTTGAAACCCATGTGTACCCCACTTCGACAATCTTGAATAAGATCATCCACTACTTATCAATGGTCGATCACCATCATGTGGCACTGTTGGTAGCAGAGAATCAAGTTGCTATCAAAAAGGTGGAGCGCCGAGTGGTGTTCTCGAGCAAGGAGAGTGGAGGGATGTTGAGTGCTAATATGGGCAAGACATCATTTGGGAGCAGCAACTTAGGTTAGAGGTATCTCATCTTCACTAGGGGGAGATAGTACACTTGGAAAAGAGCTTGAAGCGGTAACGAACATACTGTGCCCAGAGAATATAATTGGTGAAAGTGGTTATGGTGTTGTGCAATTGGGGAAAGTAGCACATTTGGATTGTTTAGAACCAAGTGGATATATATTTTTTTTAATTTTAAAAAGATAATGGGGGAGATTTGTAACATTTCAAAAGCCAAGTGCGTGATTGGGCCATTTGTATGATATTGGTGCTTTATTTGGCAAAAAAAAACATTAGTGGCTGATTTGAGTTGGCCAAAAAAATTAGTTGTTTATTTGTTATTTTTTCCCTTTTAAAAAGAATTCCAAAGTAGGGAAATTTATTAACCAAAAATTGGTATACAACTCGGGGGTGGAAATGACGCTTTTAATCCTACCTCTTGCCCTAATTTTTTATTTCAATCCTAATTTTTTCTCCTTTTTTTAAGTTAATTCTAAAACTTTGTTCATGTGTTAACATTTAGTTCTAAATTTACTGAAAAAAAGTTATTTAAAAATGACAAAGCTTATAGAGAAAAAAAGTGATACATATTTAAAAATTATATGACAGTTTGAATTTATTAAGAGATAGGTACTAAACATTTTAAATTATGGTAATTTCAAAAAGTTGATATAGAAAAATAAAAAAATTTTAAGACTTATTATTTGTACAGTTAAAAAGTTTTAAAATTCATGTAGAGAAGCAAGAGCTTTAGGAATAACTATTTACACAAATGCAAAATTTTAAGAAATATTTGAAAAAGTGAAAAGTTATAAACATCAAACAGAAAGTATGTTTCGCGAGAAAAAAAAACAAGTATGACAAGTTTTAAAATTAAAAGTGTCATTGGAAGTCAGTGTTGTACACCAACTTTTCATTCTAAATAAAATTTATTTAGAGAAATAAAAAAAACTAGAACTAATATAAAAAATGGGAAAGTTTTGTGAAACTTCCCCCGCTCGGCGCCCATTAGAGCGGACATTTCTCGTTCTTGCACACTTTATCTTGTTCTTCAGGGATCTGGTTTCGTCTCTTGTTACTTACTAGGTTGTTGACTTGTTGTTTAGTGCTTAAAATCCCCTTTTCCAAATAAGGGTGCGGACTGTTCAAAGTGTTGTTATTTGTCTCTTTGCTTTGAAATAATATATACTAGAAACAAACAGGTAAGTGAAGTTTTTGCAAAATTACGAAATATCTCTGAGATTTAATTAAAATTACACTTATACACTTCAGTTTTGGAAACCTCTTAAATCAGGTGATGTTTCAATAAACTTACAATTACCCCTAAAGTTCATATTGAAGGTTATAACCAATGAATTAATTATATTTTGAGGCTCTAACTTTTAGTTGTGTAAGATTTCTCCTTAATAAATAAATTGCTTCATCAATTGTATTATTTAAATGACATAAAATACTTTTATATATAGTTCTTTTAACTTACTTTTTCAATGATTTTTTTTCTTATGGTTTAATTTCTACTTACTTTTCATCATCTACACTTATTTGTTACTTTTACATTTCAATTTTTTGTTTGCCTCCAATTAAGAAAGTTATTTTTACTTTTAAGATTGGCTGTCACTTTTTTCTAAGCTTGTTATAGTAACTACTAAATCCCTCTAATTTGAATTAATGGACCAATTGTCATTATGTTATAACATTATATTTGTATATTTGTTTATTTATTAATGGAATTTTAGGATTATTAATTTCCTTAACTAAAGGTTTTAAACATTATGGTGTTTAAAAGAAAACAATTATAAATTATTTAATAAAACTGGCAATAAAGATCATAGTTTTTTTTTCCTTATTATGTTTATCTAGGAATCAAGGTGTTTCTACATCTTTAAAATTAAAAATGTTGAAAAGATAGTTAATTGCTCAATTTTGATTGAAATTAAACGAATAAAAAAATTATATAATACTTTTAGGTAAATGCTAACACTAAAATATCCAACATCAACAATAGTTAATTTCCTAAATGTGAAAAATGCATAGCTCGAATATACTAGTGTGTCTCAATGCCACCTCAGTTTCAAACTTTCAATAGATTGGACATACGTTGCATGCATACATATCTTGTCCTCAAATGGGACAACGCAGACTTTTGCCCTGTTTTTCTTCGCCTGGAAAGTATAGCCCCTAAACTTTTAAATTTGATCACCTACTCGCTGGCTTGAACATTAATTAATAACCTAAATAACTGGCCTCCATCGAGCCGCAGGGCGGCATTGGTTAGGGGTACAGTGATTTCCAAAGACTCTAAAAAGGCACAATAAGTGTTGGCTACGCTAAGGAAAATATCGAATTGATTAGTTTTCTTCACGAACCTGAAGTGGATTAGGTTATAACTTCATTTCACGTGCCAACAATTGATTTTGAAAGCATGGGACTATTGATAAAAAGAATTTTCTTCCCCAAGGTCACTCACTCCAGCAGTAGTCACAAAGGCGAAGCTACGCAACAGTAGCTCGTGATGGCAGGGACGGAGATTGGGCCAGAGGAAGCCTAAGTTAATCAACCTAGCGGCTGATTTTTCTACTCTTGACCAGTGTCTTATTAGGTGATTATTAATAGTGTTAAAGAAACGAGAAGTGTAGTTTTCGAAAGCACGGGGTCATGGTAGACCCAGGCTTTTATAAAGGAGAGGCCAAAACAAATACTTCCTCTGTCGTACTTTTTTCACTCAATTTAACTTTTTCAACTAGTTTGACTTGAATTTATTTATATTATTATTTTTTAGAAAAAATTTAAAAAATATATTTAGAAACTATAATCTTGATTTATCATTTATATGTAAAATTATTTTATTTATATACTAAAATGTTGAAAATAAAAAATCATAAGTCAATTGTTGAAAAGTGAATGGTGCAAAGTATTTGGGACAGATGAAGTAATTTCCTAAACAATAATCCTGATAAGAAAATTTGAAAAATTTTAAGGAGAGTACATAATATATTTACCTTTAAATTTTAAAAAAAATTACTGATATTTTATAATTTTAGAAGAGACCTTGACCTATTAGCCCCTGTTTAGTTCCACCCCTATTAAATAACGTCTGAATACATGTTTGGGGGAGAGCATGATAATCCAAATACAGAGAAAATGAGGCAGCAGCTTGTGTTGACGATTATCGGGTTAAAAGTTACTCGCTTTGTTTTAAAAATGTCGGCCCTTTTACATTTTTTTACTAAATTTTAATTTAAATATATTCATATTAATTTTTATTGTAAAAATTTTTAAAAAAATATATTTATAAACTAAAGTCTTTAAGACAGTATTTTCATATAAAAAATTTATATTTGTATAAAAAATTAAAAAAAAAATATAATTACTGTGAATAATAAAAAGGACAAGCTTTATGAAAGAAAAATAGTATATAACTTTACAGAAAATTATTATGGTAAATAATATGTTAATCGCCAACTTGTGAGCGCCATATTTGACTCCTCTGGCCATGTAATTGACAAGCTTTGCATACAAAATTCCCTTAAAATCTTTTATCTTCAATCCACTTTCAAGATAATATATTAAAGTTAGAAAAATTGTTAGTATACGGTTATGATTTTCCAAAAAACTCGATGGCCTTTCCAGTTTTGAGTACGGAGTTGGTGATCTATAAATTAATATTGTCCGCCACACCTGAGTCCGTCTTGGAGGCAGAATGGGTCTGGAGCGGCGCTGACCGTCGGCTTGTGAGTTGGTTTACAATTCCTCTGTCTTTTTTGTCTTTTTTCTACTTTGGGCAATGAAGATAGGACATTTATATATCTATATTTGGTATATTGGAGGGGGCGAATGGCAAGTGGCAAAGTTGATGCGTATTTGTTCTTTCTTTTCGAACGGCAACAACCAATGAATTTATCTCTAAGAGAAAATTATAAGCTAAAAGTAATTTCAACTACTGTAAAGAGCTTTAGAAGTACAAAGTTGTTACAGCCAATTACTGACAGAAGCCACTTACTGTAAGTTGTTCATCTTTGAAAACTAGGCCGTTTCTACTATTCAAAATTCTTCATGTTGTACATGCTCTTACGGCTTCTCAAATCAGCCTCTATTCTTTGTTCTTAAATTGCCCAGACTTGTCGTTCATAACTTCCACAAGAAAATCTAAATCTAATAATAATAATTTTACGGCTATTGAACAAATTGAATTATTTTCACCCAAACGTGTTTTTTTTTAAAAAAGTTTTACAGCCCACGTGGTCATACAAGTCTGAGCGCTTGCAGTCAACAGATTATATGTATGTTTGTAGGGACAAAAGGTTTCTGGAAGATAATGGTACGTTGTCAAGCAAGTGGGCTTTCTAGTGCAGCCATGTAATCGAGCAGGTGCCTCTGAATCTGTCTATAAATACCTGAGAAATGGAACTCAGCTTCCATCGCTCAAAACAACAAACTTCTTACTACAAGAATTTTTTTTGCTTTTTGCACCAAAAGAACAGAAAAATGTCTTCGGCAAAACTAGGTTCTGCCTCCGAAGATGTTAGCCGCCGAGATGCCAATTACCATCCCACCGTTTGGGGGGACTTTTTCCTCACTCATTCTTCCAACTTCTTGGTAACTTTTTTATCATTGAACTTCTATCTCAGCTCACCACTGTTTTCTTAATTAGAGCGAAGATGTGAAACTAGCATTTTATCACTCTTTTTGGTTTTGAATGGTGGTTGCATGTATTTTAGTTCCAATATTTTGGTGGCTCAGATTGTGGAACTTCTGCTGAAATTTGATTCAGTACTTCTCTTTATAAAAACGTAACTTTCTATTATGTTTTTTTCTTCTCTTTTTCAATGCAGGAAAATAACGACAACATCCTTGAAAAACATGAGGAGTTGAAACAAGAAGTGAGAAACTTGTTGGTGGTTGAAACAAGTGATCTTCCAAGCAAGATCCAATTGACTGACGAAATCATTCGTCTGGGGGTGGGATATCATTTTGAGATGGAGATCAAAGCTCAACTGGAGAAATTGCATGATCACCAACTTCATCTCAATTTCGATCTCCTCACAACATCCGTTTGGTTTCGGTTGCTTCGAGGACACGGATTCTCTATTTCATCCGGTAAATTAACTTAATTTGATACCATTACTATACTATTTCCACTATATAATTGTTGTTGTTGTTGCTCATTTATTGAAGTAAATTTATTATATACAATCAATCAGATGTGTTCAAAAGATTCAAGAACACAAAGGGTGAATTCGAGACTGAGGATGCCAGGACTTTGTGGTGTTTGTATGAAGCAACACATCTAAGAGTTGATGGTGAAGGTATATTGGAAGAGGCCATTCAATTTTCAAGGAAAAAATTGGAGGCTGTCTTGCTGGAATTAAGCTTCCCTCTTAGTGAATGCGTGAGGGATGCCCTTCATATTCCTTACCACTGGAATGTTCAAAGGTTGGCTGCAAGGCAATACATTCCCCAATATGACGCAGAACCAACAAAGATCGAGTCCTTGTCCTTGTTTGCCAAAATCGACTTTAACATGTTGCAAGTTTTACACCAAAGTGAACTAAGAGAAGCTTCTCGGTATATACATACATATATACATGCATATATATAGTTTCATGATTTCTTTTTCAATTTAGCTAACAATAAATTGAAATTTTCATCATATGACTTTTCTGACGGAATTAATAATTTGTAGTTGGTGGAAGGAATTTGATTTTCCATCCAAGCTTCCTTATGCAAGAGACAGAATTGCTGAAGGCTACTACTGGATGATGGGTGCCCATTTTGAGCCTAAATTCTCTCTTAGTAGAAAATTTCTCAATAGAATAATTGGGATTACTTCTCTGATCGATGACACATATGATGTTTATGGCACATTGGAAGAAGTTACATTGTTCACTGAAGCAGTCGAGAGGTGTGTGTGTGTGTGTGTGTGTGTATACATGCATATATATGCTTAAAATTTAGTATATTTATATGTGTCTTAATTGTTTTTGCTAAATATTTTGTTTTATAGGTGGGATATTGAAGCTGTAAAAGATATTCCTAAATACATGCAAGTAATCTACACTGGTATGTTGGGCATTTTTGAAGATTTCAAGGACAATCTAATCAATGCAAGAGGGAAAGACTATAGCATTGATTATGCGATAGAAGTGGTAGGAACATATTTTTTTTTTAATTTTCATCACTATATTTTTGTCAAGTGATAACACTAAGCATAAATTTTTTGCATCATCCAGTTTAAGGAGATTGTCAGATCTTACCAGAGAGAAGCAGAGTATTTCCACACTGGATATGTGCCTAGTTATGACGAGTACATGGAGAACTCCATAATAAGTGGTGGGTACAAGATGTTCATTATTCTGATGTTGATTGGAAGGGGAGAGTTTGAACTCAAGGAAACTCTAGATTGGGCTTCAACAATCCCAGAAATGGTCAAAGCTTCTTCACTTATCGCTCGTTATATTGATGACCTTCAGACATACAAGGTATATATCGTTATTAAGCTACCTAATGTGTCTGTCGTTTGTTACAATAAGATTTTCACTTATACTGTTGTTCTAAATTGTGAAGGCTGAAGAAGAGAGAGGGGAAACCGTTTCAGCGGTGCGGTGTTACATGAGGGAGTACGATGTTTCAGAAGAAGAGGCATGCAAGAAGATGAGGGAGATGATTGAGATCGAGTGGAAGAGACTGAACAAGACGACCCTAGAAGCGGATGAAGTCTCTTCGTCAGTTGTGATCCCGTCCCTGAATTTCACGCGAGTGCTGGAGGTGATGTACGATAAAGGTGATGGATACAGTGATTCCCAAGGCGTGACCAAGGATAGAATTGCCGCCTTGTTGCGTCATGCTATTGAAATCTGACCAAACCAAGAATGCTTTGCTTGCTTTTTATTTTTTTGCTGTTTTTTGTCTTCCTAACTTGAAAGAAAAATGTATGTAGGAGTAACAAAGTGCTTGTGTAATAAAAATCTGGGCTTTTGTGTCCAGAATTTGCATTCATTCTTAATTAGGTACACCGGGATCTTGAAAAACCCCATCATTTCAGACCAAATTACCCTTCATCAATTAATTGATTGAATTTGAAATCATAAATAACTAAAATTTATGAGAGGCAATAATTATGAGAGAAACCTATTAAATTTAAAATTCAAATAACATATATATATATATATATGTGTGTGTGTGTGTGTGTGTGTGTGTGTATTTGAGAATTGTAAATTGAATTAAAGAACGTAAATTGTCAGAAGATAAAACTTGGTATACAATTTTTTTTATTTAGAAAACAGGATGTACGATTATGAATGGATATGTACATTTAATTTTTTTTTTTTTGTACATACACATATATTGTCATTATAAAATCAAGATAGATGTACAAGCATTATAATAGTTAAATAAGAAAAGTATGAGGAACATTGTTGTACAATTATGAAATTGAATGTACAATTATATACAAAAAAAAATTGTCGTCATAGACAATTATATTTTAGAAAATATTAGGACCTTTGAGACTTTTGCTATTTGTTATATCCTAAGACCTTGTTCTCGGTAGTCTCTCCCACTGGCGAGCTTCACAACACTTCCCTTATCAACTCTCGCCTAAAAGGTGAAAGATCCGAAACACAAAATCAGAAATAAAGCAAAATTGCAAAATTGACTAGGAAAATTTTCCTTAAATTAGCACATTCACTTCTTAACTGAAAATTTAAGGACGCTTCTACAAGTTTTCTTGACCTGTTGCCACAGTGCATTTGGAACTTTAGCATGACAAAAATCAGAGTGCTTTTAGCTTCTAGAAAAAAAAACCATGTCAAGATGCCAAAACCATATGGAAATTTATTATCATCTACCGCTGCAGACGATGGCCAAAAAAACTCTAGATGGTTGTGATGGTGGCTGGCCGAGATTTTAGAGAGAGAGAGATAAATTCTAATTACCTAAGACCTTGAAGTTTGTAACTTTCATTATCACCCTAAAATTTGAGGATGAAAATTTGTACCCTTACTCGCAGGTACCCTACTGTACCCTAGCCGACAGGTATAGTCTTTTATAAAATTCGATGGGTTTCAATTGGGTACCCTACTGTTGGGTTTCATTATCAACTTGCATAATTTTTGTTTTTGCACCATGTTGGGTACAGGGAAGGTACGAGTTTAGGGGTCTACCATCCCTAAAGCTGGCTTGTACCCAACTAGCTTGTTATATATAGGATTTAAGTATAAAAAACATTATATATATATTACATACATACTTAATCCTAATCCTATACAACCTAAATATATGCATACCCTGTTGAGCTACTTTGTTTTCGATTATGTTCTTTCACTATTTCCCTATTACACTTCATGGAAGAAACCTATATTGTTATGTTCAGTTGTTAATCGATATTTTGTTCTTCATGTTTTTGAATGTCTAAACTTCCTATCATTTTCATTTGTTGAACACTTGACATGTAATTTGGAATTAAAAGAAACATTGCCTAATGATCCTAAGTAGCATTTCTTGCTTTCTTTATTTTCAATTTTTTGTTACGTAATCACTTGTGCATGTACTGCGGGTATAATATGTGATAACCTTCAGAGCTATAGGTTTAATTGGCTAAGTAATTACAGGAAACCCGAATTACCAAGTAACTGATTAATTTAATAAATTAACACTTTAGATATTTTGTTTGCAAGCCAAGTCTCGTTGTTAGAGGTCTAGTAGCTTAAATGAGGTAAAACTGGTCATTAGACAAATTTGGGCCAAAAAGGACATCTTGGCTATTTCAAATGGTGACCCGTTTTTATTTCACTATTGGATAAAGGACAGAAAAATGCAAGATCTAAGATATCACAAAATCTCGTGATTTCCACTCTATTTTTGTGAAATTGTGTATTGACTAGATTGTTCATAGGTGGTTTAAATATAACCCATAAAAATGATGGGGGCTTAAATGCATGTTTCCGAAAGGCTAGGACTAGATGCGTAATTAAGTATACGAAGGAATGAACTACTGATTAATGTTGATTATGGTCCTCACATTTTTTTTATTACAAAATAGGACCCAAATTATCAACAACTACTAAATGGGGTACCAAATGCGTGAAACCTTATGTTTGAGTCACAAAAAACGGTGATGGCTTTAACATCTAGTGTCTTTCCTTCACAGCCAGCCACCGAAACTTCCCTCTCTTTTTTAGAAACTCCATGACCATCAACTTGAAGCTCCCAAATTAGCTCACCCAATTGAATTAAGCATCAAAATCAATAAGATTTAGGTTGGAATTTAGGACCGGCTGGAACTATGACCTTTGAAGCAAGGTAAGGTTCAACCTTTTTGTTCCTAGCCATGATTTCATGTTTTGGTAATCTTGGTAGTCCACTAATGCTGTTTCCTTAGTTATTAATTGGTATTTAAAGGCCAGAAAGTGGAAAAAAAAAAAAAAGAGATGGGCAATGAATTCACAATTCAAACCCAAAAGGGTGCATTGAGGTGAAAGTTTAGTTTTAATTCTGTTCCAACTGGGAGCTGCTGGTTCAAGTGGTTTAAATTGGTTGTATAAAAGCTAAAATTCAAGAGAATGTTTATTTGCAGGTGTATTAATCATAGAAATTGTAAGTGTACTTTAAGGTGAGATTTTGATGTTGTAGCTGTTTTAGTTAATTTCAGGAATAAATTGAGTTATTCTAGAGCTTTAATTAGTTGTGGGTTGATGTAGTCTTGTATATAAACTAGTATACAAAGTCTAGAAAAATAAGAGAACATGGTTTAGGCAATGGTTGTGCCATTAAAATGAGAAGTAATCACAAGCTAGACAAAATTGGGCAGGAAAAAAAGTTTGGATTATTTATGCTTGATTTAGGACCTATTTCCAAGTGTTAAAATGACTAAATTGTACTTAAAATGATCAATATAGGTCCTGAGCATGAGCTACGAAGAGGAGTCCTAATTTTGTATTGAAACTGAGACAAAAGACAAGTACTTTATGCTTGCAAACTAAATTATCTATGGTAAGGGTTATTTGATGTGCATGCTTATAAGTTCAATAAATTTGGGTAAGGCACTTGTATATCAAGTACCTGAATTATTGATGAGTTTATCAAGCATATAATTCGAATATTGAATGACTATGTAAGAAGCTTATAAGGTTAAGTTTTGCAGGAAACCAAACTATGAAGTGCATATGTGCATGTGTGTGAGCTTGGGTTAGCAAGTAAAAAGGACCTCAAAATGTCTACTTTATAGTGAGTATAATGGTTTAGGAATCAATAACACCTAAGATCACCATGATGAGCTAAGGCTTGAGTGGACTTAAGAAGGGGAGGTGTCCTTAACCACTAACGAAACCTTATAATGTTAGCACTAACAATTGCACTAAATAAGCAAATAATCAGCTTCTGTGTATAAAATAAGGGATGTTGGCAAATACTAAAATTGTTTAAAAGCAGTATTTGTATGGACAAGTTAGACTTGTCAATTGTAGGACTAATGGTATTGTTTAAAAGCAGTATTTACATGGATAAGTTGGGCTTGTTAATTGTAGAACTAATGGGTAAAGAAATTGTAGAAATTAATTACTCCCATAATTATTAACCAATAATATAAGTTTCTAGCACTATGATCTGAGCTCAAGTGCATAAGGTATATATTGATATCTTTATGAATAATACGTATGGTCCTATAATAATGTTTTTATTGCAGATTTATAACTCTTACTGGGAACCTTTAGTTCTCACATCACTTATACGTTTTATGTGCAAATACTAGTATATATGGGGCCAATAACTTTTAGAAGGAAAGGTTGTTATTATTTTGATACCAGGTTTGCATAAGTTAATTATACTATAGTATATTGTTATTATGTTTCTTTCTTGCAAGTTCCTAATTACTTTGAATACTAATTTACTAGTATTTATTGTACAGAGGCAAGGAGCAAGGGATACTTGGATACTGTTGTAATCCTTTTTGGGCAGTGTAGTTTATGTGGGATTGGATCCTAGGATTCTCAATGTTTAACATATATACAACAGTTTTGTGTATGATGTATATATGTATATAGAACTTATGCCTCTGGAAAATGCTATAGAACAATTAGTTATGTTTTCTAGTAGCTTGAATAGATTCATAGTGCAAAACGGTATGTTTTATACAAGTGCATATTTTTGAAATGTTGGCCAGCTACACCAAATGTACATTATTTTATGGTCTTTAACCTATAGCCATAGTAAGGTGTAGTATAAAACAATATCACATTAAAGATTTAAACAACTAACATGCCCACTAAAGGATAATTTACATAGGTCTAACACCGAGTTAGTGTAAGGTCCTGGGGTACCATATGATGCAGATGAGATTAAGGGTAAAGGCCTGGGACATAATTCCCAACCCTACCCGTCCTAACGCGGAGAAGGTTTGGGCGAAGAAACTCTACCCACTGTAAGTTGTAGGGAAGGTTTGGGTAAAGCTTTTATATTGTGGGTAGGGTTTAGAAATGACTCTACCCTCCCCAAATCTGCCTCGTTCACATCCCTACTAAAACTTCAAAATATGTAATTTTTAATATTTTTCGTTAGTTTTTTAACAGACAATGACATATTCATTCCTTATTTGAAACTTTAATGACATATTTGGCCCATTTTAAAACATCAATGGCAGATCAAGGCCAAAAAAACTATGGTGGCAGATCCACGTGTAACCCAAACCATTATTGACAAATTTGGAACTTTTGTCTTTTATTTTCTATTTGTATTCAAACTAGCTTTAATACCCGTGCCTTAGGATCAAAGTGTGGAGAAAGCATGTTTGAATTTAAAATACAAAGTATATGGATATCAAAAAAATAATTTAAATACTTGTTATCGCCATAAGAAAAAAAAAAGTTAGAAATAATAAATAATGCAATGGCAATTTTAAATAAAACAATAGGTAAAAATATTATTCACCAATACAAACACTTTACAAGTAAAATAAAGTAGTAGCAATATGTGTTTTGATAGTATATGTAATAGTTTAAATAAAAATACAAGATTATACAATTAATAATCATGTGTTATCAAGTAAATAAGTAAGAAATCATATTCAAAAAGAGTACAATATTCTACTAATACCACACATAATTTTTATATAGTTCATAGTTGTAATAGAACAAAAATTAGATAAGAAATTATAGAATGTATAGATTAAGATAATTATGTAAGACATTGCAAAATTATTTTAAGAATTAACAAATCCTTGAGTATGTTTTAGATGTTAGCATAAGGTGATACAAAATTTTATTTTTATGCATTGTTTATAAAATTTTGGATTGCAAAGTGAGAAGAATATATACGTAATAGAAAAAAAAAATAGATTTACTATGGTGCGTTAAGCTACTAAAACACATAGGAAAAATAAGAAAAATAAAAAAATGAGCATAAGTATTTTAAGTATTAGTTCTACAAACATAGTACTAGCTCCATAGTGTTGCCGAGGATATCGACCCTGACTGTACTCCCCAAACTATCAATTATATCTTATATTCTTATATATTTTGAAAAACATGCAAGTTAGCCCATATACTTCACAACAACTTACTAAAAGAATGAACATAACTACATTGGAGTGTTTAAATGTTAGGTTTTAGTACAGGCTAAATTAGATATAAGACTAGGTACAATTGGTCTAGCTTGCCCTTATCAATGGAGATGACAAAAACAACTCTACTGTCCCTACCTTACCCGTGCTTGACCACCTGAACTCAACTTTACCCACAAAGCTTGTTGTGAGTTGAACTAATTTTACCCAAAATGCAAGAAAACAGAATTATTGAGGAGTATCGGGCTACTAAAACATATATGGGAAAAATAAGAAAAAAAAAATGGGTATAAGTATTTTAAGTATTAGTTCTAGGAATATAGTTTCAGTCCTCTAGAACATTTACTGTGTACCATTCCCCCCTAATTGTAAATTTTGTCTTGTATGCCCTTTAACTTTTGAGAAACTGGCAAGTTACCCATCATACTTTATAATAACTTATTGAGAAAATGAATATAGCTACATCAAGACGTTCATATGGTAGGCTTTGACATGAGATAAATCAAATATAAGATTAAATATAATTGGCTGAGCTTGGGTCCTACTAATAGGGATGATAGAATTACTTTATTGCTTATACACTTCCTAACCCAGGCCACTCTAACTCGATGTACCCACAAAGCTTTGGGGAGGTTATGGGTTTAACTAATTCTATTGCATTCTACCCCTTATAAATTAATATATTTATTTCTAAAATTTTTTCTTTTATCCCAAAATAAATTTATAATTCAATGTAAATTTTTCTATGTGACTTCATTTTATAAATTTTTATTTATTAATTATCTATAGACATATATATATATTTTAAAATATACTTAAAATATGTAGAAAAAATGAAGTTTATAAACACACACACATCAAATGAGTAAGTGTGTGTTACCCACCTACTTGTGAGAGCCGACTACGAACTAATTTACATGTTAAGAGGGTTTGCATTTAGCAATATCCTTTCTGAACCTCTATCTTCACTTCTCTATCTACCAAAGAAGACCAATGACCTATAATCGGCCTAACCCATCCCCTTAATGAATACTTAACAAAAAGCTTTCTACCAAAATAAATACAGAATTTATATTAAAACATTTTTACTTTAATGAACATGTTGTTATTTTTATTATACAAAGAAAAAATGGTCATTACTTTTCAAGATGATTATTTTAAAAAACCAATTATCCATTATATAAGCTAGGGTTCTAGTCGAGCTAACCCAAGCTTGAATACCCTTAAAACTAGCTCAACTGAAACTTTTCATCAAAATCATAGTATGATAACAATCATATATTAGATGAATCCCAACTGTTGGACAATTTTTATTTCAAAAAGTTGATAATAATAACAATTAATAGGCCCATAAAAATAAAGGGGAAGTTTATTTCTGACTTTATAGTTAAGATATAAATACCTAGGTAGGCATTGAGTATTAATAATAAAGTTGTAAACTAATAATATTTATAGTAAAATTAATCCAACAAAAAAATCATTATAATTAACAAATAAAAATATAAAAAAATTGCCTATTCACCAAAGAAAATGACTTAATCTAAAAAATTTAACCTAACCTTAATTCTTTTATTACCTTTCTTGTTTGACCATCTTCCTAATATAGTATTAGCCTAAATTAATTAATCCTTAATTATTATTTTTTTTAAAAAAAATCTTTTGAAGAAAAAATTATGAAGGTAATGGAAGAAAGTTATAATGTCACGTTAACATAGAAAAGATCCAATCAAGTATCGTGTATTTTCGGTAAATAAACATGATTAAGTGATGAAAATAATAATAGCACCATCTAATGTAAAATATATTTATAAATTTAAAATGAAAAACATAATAAAAATTAACAAAATAAATGATATGAAAAAAATTAAATAACAATCAACAACACCACAAAAAAATTAAAATATTGAATGAAAAGAAAAAATGGAACAAAGAACATGTCCACTATTATCTATTAGTTTAAATTTTTTTAATGTGTACTCATATATATGGAAAAATTTATAATAGAAATGAGAAAAGTCTAAGATATAATAAAGGTAATAATATTAACACACATCATAATGCAGTTTACTTTTTCTTTATAATAAATAGTTGACCAAATGAATTTGAAACAAAAAAAATATGCTGGCATTAGTTTGATGGGTTGGTTCAAAAAAAAACACAATTTTAAAAATTGTACAAGAATTTTAGATTGAATTCAAGCTTTTACAATTGAATAAAAAAATAATGCCTTTTACCACTGAGAATAATAAAAATATTTTTTCTAAGTGTTAAAGTATTTTCTACATTTCCTAAAATGAATTAAACGTTAATAAATGTTAATTTGATTTTATTTTGGAAACAATTAATGTTGACATTCCCATTTATTTTGGAGAATCATTCAAATCTACAATTATTTGAAAAATTATTTGTTTCCATTTTATGAAAATAGGTGGTAATTAATGTGATCTTTTTATTTTTTATATTTCCTCATAAACAAATTATTCTTGTTATGCAAAATATCTTACCTATTAAATTTCTATAACAAAGAAGTGGTATAGACATTTTAGAATAAATATTAAAGATTATGATATTCTTGCCAAAGCTAATGTTTCCTTAAAAATTGCATTATATGTACAGTATTTTCAAAATTTTCCCTTTTTTTATGAAGTTAATGTGTGAATTTATGTGAGAAAATATGTTATAAAAATATATTTTAAATATATTAATGTGTGAGAGATCGCAAGGAAGACAAAGGAATATTGAAAAATTTTATTCCGAAAAGTATTAAGATGGATATTTTTGGTACCAAAATTATAAAATCTTAATATCTATTTGTAAACAAAAAATATGCAAAAAAAATGACTTTTACGGTGACAACACGACTATTATACATTTATGGGCTTTACATAGTTTTATTTATCATAAGTTAAACTTACTAAATTGCATAATTACAATAATAAGACTTTATGGGTTTTACATAATGAAAACGACACACTTAGAAGATGTAAGAAAATGGAAAAGTAACGTATTATCAAATATAAATAAAAAATTAACTTATATTACAGAAAATAGATTTTTTTTCTTGTCTCCCATCAACTCATCTCTATGTCTCTATCTTGTCTTTGTATCTTCCATGACATAGCTTCCAAGTTTATTCTTGAATATGAAAATGATATAAAATCAATATTTTTTAGAAGAATATCTAACAATATAGATAGAATTTAGTTAAAATTGTAATCCCAAAAGATAAAATGTCATACTTTAAATCTTGAAACTATACAAAATAAAAATTTCATAGGATTGAGATGTACTACTGCACAATAATATTGTGCCAATCAATACACACACGCGCGCGTGCACACGTGCACACACACACACACACACACACACATAGAATAAGAAGAAGAAAAAGAAAAATAAGCCTAAATCCAATACATCAATAATAAAAAAATCATGCATAATTTCAATCTTGAAAAATGTGATTTTTCTAAATGAAAAGAGGAGAGATTCTTATATTTGTGTGGGTTTTGTAAGATTATGATGTGTTAATATATATAGAGAAAAATGTGAAAGGAAAGACATTAATTTTCTAAAATAGGTTACATAATACATGACTAATAAAATAAATAAAGTATTTATTTATGGAAGTTATATATTTTAAATATTGATTTTTCAAATTCAATTATATGTATAAATTTTGAAATCAATGCATAGTTGACTTTCCTTTTAAATATCATGGTAATTAAAAAGGAAGAAGCACAATTTTATAGCTATTGGAAGAATAAAATTAAAATGTCGGTGAAAAAATAAGATGTGATAGAGTGAGAGTAAAAACACGTAAGTAAGAGTTAAGGAAAATATATTTGCAGGCATGAAAATAATTCTACTTTAGTTGATAATATTATATTTTGTTTATTTATTACTTCAGTCATCAGTCTGTTTGAAAATCAATAAAACATAGACTTATAAGTTAAGATTAGTAATCCAAATCTTATTTAAATCATTTAATTTACTTAATTTTTGTAAGAAGTTAGAAAATAGTGGAATTAAAATAATAAAATACTTCATAAATCTTCAAGAATTTGTTCTTGGTGATTTTGATAAAATCCCAGGATAGATTTTATTGTTTCATGTCTGATTGGTCCATTAAAACTCACGATTTGAGCAAGATGATTATTTTAAATTCTTGGTGGATTTGATAAAACCCTAGATTTCAAAGACATCTAAAATTTTATAATTGATTGGTCTAATAAAATTGATAGTTTGGAATTAAGAGAAT
Organism: Aquilaria sinensis; assembly: GCA_005392925.1. Classification (NCBI taxonomy): domain Eukaryota; kingdom Viridiplantae; phylum Streptophyta; class Magnoliopsida; order Malvales; family Thymelaeaceae; genus Aquilaria; species Aquilaria sinensis. Next base: position 361,019 of record SMDT01003269.1, read on the forward strand.
TTTTATTAAAAAAATTAAACATAACTAAATAAAATTCATATGAAAAGTTATCTATGCATCAAAAGAAAGAAAAACTTAAGAAAATAGAATTAAACTCACATGGTACCAATTTTTAGACAATAGAATAAAATTATTTTAGCATAACTGACTTATAATTTTAAAATTTTTGATAAATTATAATAAGTATCTAATCAATTTAGGCGTAAATTAATTAGTTGTGACTCGTATACCGTCATTACAGACACACAAACTAGAAGAAAATTGGTTTACCCACACATAAATAAATGAACCAGACATCGCTCGAACACAGTTGTCTCATCAATACCAGTCCAATAGATAACAATACGTGTACGGCTTTTGCATGTATGCATATCTTGCCCCCGTGACTCTCGCAAAATGGGACAACGCAGACTTTTTCCCTATCTTTCTTTTCCAGGAACCGATAACCCCTAATCTTTTAAATTTGATCACCTACTCGCTGGCTTGAACACTAATAACCTGAATAATTGGCTTCCATCGAGCCATAGAGTGGTATTTGGTTGGGGTACAGTGATTACCAAGACTCCAAAGGCCCAAGTGTTGGCTATGCCAAGGAAAATTATTATGGTATATAATTTTACAGAAAGTTGTTTAAGAATTATTATGGTATATAATATATTAACCGCCAATTTCTGAGCGCCAGACTTGACACACTTCTCTGACCATATAATTGATAAGCTCTGCATAAAATTTTCTTCTTCAATTTACTTTCAAGATAATATTAAAGTTCGAAAAATTGTTTGTAGTTTATGATTTTCCACAAGCTCGATGACCTTTCCACGCCCGAGTCATTCCTGGACGCACAACACCAACCCCACTGGAGTGGCCCAGACCGTCAACTAAACTTATGAGTTGGTCTCTAGACTTCCTCCTCTTTCTTTCTTTCTTTTTTTTTTTTTTTGTTTTTTTGAGCAATGAGTGTGTGTGTGTACGTAATTACGTACATACATACAAAATTGGTGTGCCAATCCTCAGTTATCGGTCTAGCCTCAGGCTCAGCCCGGCCTATTTTCACCCCTAACACGTACATACATACAAAATTGGTGTGCCAATCCTCAATTATCGGTTTAAGTTCTTGTAAGTCTTTCATGGTGTTTTCCTTGGCAGGGTGATGTACTCTCATTTCTTTCCAGCTTCTTGGTGGGACCTTCTTTATTAATTAATCTTTGTTGCTTATAGGGAACAAAATCCACTGTTAAAGATTTATAGTACAGTTAATACAATCTGTAAAGTTTTAGCTGAAAATAGAGTGTGCTCTCTTAAGTTCAAAAATCCTACATTCTCCCCGTAAATGAGAACTTTTTCTTTAATTTAAATTGTATACTTGCTATCTGCTTTCCAGAAAATCTGAGTCAATTTATTTTAACTTAAGTCAAATGATTTATTTGTATTTTTATATTTTTTTTCTTAAAACTAATTTCATTTGAAAACTAATATTATATAGATGCAATAATCCATTTAAAAGTAAATTTTAATAATTTTGTTAAATGTTTATGAATTTTTCTTTTTTAATTCCTTAAACTAGAAAAATTCATAAAAATTTAGTAAAATTATAAAAATTGTATTTTTGATGAATTATTGCAGCTACATAATATTGATTTTTAATTAAAATTAGTTCCGAATAAAAAAATATATATGAATAAAAATAAAACATTTTTGAGTCAATTAATTTAAGTTAAAATGAACTAGGTGTAAGATTTACTTTTCCTTAAAATGAGACATTTCTTGTTGAGTAGTCGTAATAGTAGAGAAAAAAAATAAAAAAATTAGCATTTGGGTGTAATTGAACGTGGCAAGTCATGCCCAAAATGATATTGGGACTATCTTTCAGTAATTATGATAAAGGAATTATTAGTATAAATAATTAACATAAGCACACGTGTATTTACTAAAAAAAATGCAATATAACCAAGTAAATATAATTCGGCTTCAGAATCAAGGTAAAAGGATTTTTTTAAGAGATGGTGGAATTAAGTAAGGTACGGTGGAGAACAGAATAAATTATCCCATCATGTCTTGTGTACTTTGTTTCATTAAGAAAGCAAAAACAAACCTCGGAATCTGTCTATAAATACCTGAGAAATGGAACTCCACTTGATCGCTCAAAACAAGAAACTTCTTACTACCAGAATTGTTTTTCTTTTGGCTCCAAAAGAAGAGAAAGAAAATGTCTTCGGCAAAACTAGGTTCTGCCTCCGAAGATGTTAGCCGCCGAGATGCCAATTACCATCCCACCGTTTGGGGGGACTTTTTCCTCACTCATTCTCCCAACTTCTTGGTAACTTTTTTATCATTGAACTTCTAACTTAGCTAATCACTGTTTTCTTAGATTGAAGGTGCGAAACTTGCATTTTATCACTATATATTCTTTGTTTGAATGGTGACATGATCCTTTGTTAGCTATAACAAATCTGGAGGGGTTGCATGAATTGTAGTTTCAGTATTTCGGCTCAAATTGTCAGGCTTTTGCTGAAATCTGAATCATTGCTTCTCTTAATCAAAAGATAACTACTAAAATTTGCTAATTTTCCAAAAGGTGATTTATCAAAGACCATTCGTTAGTAATTACCAATGAGTTAAACTGTCGGTAATGGTTACCAACAGTTAAGCAGTTAGTAACTTTCCAATGACTTAAACCATTGGTAATTACTAACACGAATAACTGTTGGTAAGACTTAAGCCATTAGAAAGTGGGGAAGGGGGGGGAAGACAATTCTGAAACAATCATGGAAAATTTGAGGCTAAAGTGAAGTTTTTCCTCTATTTCAGTTATATATCTGTATATATAATAATAATAATAATAATAATAATAATAATAATAATTCGGCTACTATCTGTTTAATGATGCTACATCATCACTATTCTATTCAAAGGCAAAAGTGTTCAATAAGTCACATGATCTTTCCTTCTGGACAAGCTCTAGGATGACACAAAAGGATGCACTGCGGACCAAAGATCATCCACAAAGATTCAAAGGAAAAGAAAAGACTCTCCAATCAGACACCCACCGAAAAGATTCTTGATAGTGGAAAATAATTAAGCCCACTAAAAGATTCCTGACAATGGAAAGCGATGTCAACGATCCATCTACTTGTTCATATATAGAAGCAGTTTAAGACATATTTTCTAAAGGCTAATGTGAAATTCTATTGTCTAAATTTCATTTCCCCGATTTTGAAATTTGATTCCATTTAAGTTTCTTAGGGGTATGGACAAAAGTATTTTGAGAATTGGCTTCAAAAATAATCGTTTCATCTTTAATCAAATGGAATTTTACTTTTGGATCTACAGTTGTAGACATAACTTTATAATAGACTCTATATATTATACATATTGATTTTGTGTTTTAACTGTTAGCATTAAAGTTTCTAAAACATTTGAATCATAAAGAGGAACTAAGACATTTCGAAAACAATTAAAATACACTGGACCATTAGCAAGATTAGATTCTGCCAAAGCTAATAAGGGGTTTTCAAACTTTAAATATCTTGCATCTCTTAGACACATAATTATTGAAATATCTAATCCGAGTCTAAATAATGGTATAATTGCTACTTGAACCATGCCTATATGCATATATTTGTATTTTCTTTTGTGTTCATTAATAGCTACTGGGGATAATAACCTCATAGTTTCATGATCATTATTCAAAGGAATGGTTTGTTTTGTTTGTTTTATTGAATAATCAGTATTAAACTCAAAACTTCTTATTTTGTATATTATTTTAGGTTTGGGAATTGACCAATTGTGAAGTTAATTTTTTATTTGAGCAATATTAACTTCTGTAGAATTAATACTTTCATCTTGACTTTCTATTGAAAATTGAGGTTTTGAGTCTTTATTAAAAAATAATTTTTCTAATTTATTCATTTTGTTTATCAATTATTAATTTCTAATCTTTATTTTTTTATTCTACTAAAATTATTGATTAATTTTTTTTCTAAAGCATTTAAGACTAGAAACACCTAGTGGGACCACCTAACGTTTAAACATTTTTATAATAATAATAATAATAATATGATACAGACATTATATTATTAAAATGTTTATAATGAAAAGTACGACTAAACACGTAAAGAATAATAATAATAATAATAATAATAATAATAATAATAATAATAATAATTACTGTTATAGTAATATATTAATTATAAACATTTTATAATATAATGTATGTATCATATTATATTAATGTATCATAGGAATGTATGTATAGTGTATGTATCTTCTATATTATATATAAATAATGGATTATTATTATGATCTATATATATACTATATATAAGTGTCAATTGGGCCAACTTAGCCCAAATCCAACCTAACCTAACTATAAATATATAAACCCTCCTAACCCTCTCATCTATCTTCCATCTGCCGATCTCTCTCCACCTCTCTTTGGCCCCTATCCCTCTGCCTCTCTTATTTCTCTCCCTGTTTCTCCGCCATTCACCTCCATCGACTGCCCCTTTGCCGTTCGCATCTCCTCTCCGATCGCCCTTTCTCCTCCTCGTTGTTCACTGACATTCTTTGTCATTCGCCGTTCAATGCTCCTCATCACTGTTGGCTTCTCATGGCCATCTACCTTGCTCCTCGCCATTTGCCTCTTGTCCTCACCGTCCTCCTTGCTCCTTGGCCCACTACGTTTGCAGATCTAAGTTTTTGGCCCCATGGTTAATTTTTGAGTTATTGTGAAATTTTGGATTTTTGGTTTTTCTAAATTTTTTCTTACTTGTTAATTCTTGTTAAATATTGAATTCTGAATTTTTGTTAATTGTTGCTAATTGTTATTTCTAAATTTTTGTTAATTTTTGCCAATCTAAATTGTGTTGTGTTTAATCTCGTTTGATGGTAGATCCGGTTTTAATTTGCGAATTTTTAGTTACTTTTACGTTTAATTTTTTGTAATTTTTTAAATTTTTTATGAATTTCAGTAAATTTTAGTAAAATATAAAATATAATTTCAGTAAATATAAATTTAGTAATATAATTTTTTTTCATCCCACTTTCTTTGTACCATTTGAATTTTTTGACTAGTTTGATTTGAATTTATTGATATTACTTTTTGTTAGAAAAAAAATTAAAAAAATATATATTTAGAAACTATAGTTTTTGATTTATCATTTATGTATAAAGGTATTTAATTTATATATTAAAATTTTGAAAATAAAAAATTGAAGATTAATTGCTCAAAAGTGAATGGTGCAAAGAATTTGGGATAGAGAGAATACAATTTTTAGTGAATATAACGCATAATTTTACTAAATATAATTTTATTAATGTTGTTAATATTAATTTTTTTTGGTTTTGTTAATATTAATATTTTTTTTACATTAATTTAGTGTAATTTAATTAAATTTCTATATTAATTATTTTAATTTTTGACGTAATTTTTTTTTTTACATAAATGGTAGTTTCCAATGGCTCCTTATTGGAAACTACTTTAATTTTTAAAAAATTTCAAGAGAATTACAACAGTTTGACGCGTTGGAAATATTACTAAGGGCCAAACACGTTGGTATGTGCCAATGGCTTAACACGTTGATAAAAGTTAAACTGTTGGTAAAAAGTATATGAACTTAGATCGTTGCTAATTTTCATTGATTTTTTTTATAATGACTAGATGTTGGAAAGTACCAATGGTTTAGTATTCAACTGTTGGTAAAATTTTTTCAATGCTTTGATTACCAATTGCTCGCTACCAACGGTATCGCGTTGGTAATTTTAAACTTACCAACGCAGGACTATTGGTAATGATTGTTTGTAAATGCTTTTTTTTAGTTGTGTTTTGATTATGGTTTTTTTTTTATCTTTTCAATGCTGGAAAACAATGACAACATCCTTGAAAAACATGAGGAGCTAAAACATGAAGTGAGAAACTTGTTGGTGGTTGAGGCAAGTGATCTTCCAAGTAAGATACAATGGATTGGCTAAATCATTCATCTGGCATGGGATATCATTTGAGAGAAAGTTGAAAGCTTAATTGGAGAAATTACATGATCATCAACTTCATCTCAATTTCGATCTTCGCACTACCTCTGTTTGGTTTTGGTTCCTTTGGGGACACAAATTCTCTAGTTCATCCGGTAAATTAACTTGATAACATTACTAGTACTATCACTTTCATTGTTGTTGTTGCTGCTACTCTTACTACGCATTTAGTTAAGTAAATTTATTGTATACAATCAATTAGATGTGTTCAAAAGATTCAAGAACACAAAGGGGGTATTCGAGACCGAGGATGTGAGGACTTTGTGGTGTTTGTACGAAGCAACACATATAAGAGTTGATGGTGAAGATATATTGGAAGAAGCTCTTCAAATTTCAAGGAAGAAATTGGAGGCTCTTTTGCCATAATTAAGCTTCCCTTTGAACAAGTGTGTGAGGGACACCCTTCACATTTCTTATCACAGGAATGTTCAAAGGTTGACAGAAAGGCAATACATTCCCCAATATGATGCAGAACCAACAAAGCTCAAGTCCTTGTCCTTATTTGCCAAAATCAACTTCAACATGTTATAGGCTTTGCACCAAAAGGAACTAAGAGAAGCTTCTTGGTATATACATACATACATACACGTAGTTTCATGTTTTTTTCTAATTTAGCTACTAATAAATTCAAATTTTCATATGACTTTTCTAGCAGAATTAATAATAACTAGTTGGTGAAAGGAACTTGATTTTCCATCCAAGCTTCATTATGCAAGAGACAGAACTGCCGAAGGCTACTATTGGATGATGGGTGCCCATTTTGAGCCCAAATTCTCTCTAACTAGGAAATTTCTCAACAGAATAATTGAGATTACTTCTTTGATCGACAACACATGTGATGTTTATGGTACCTTGGAAGAAGTTACATTTTTCACTGAAGTAGTCCAAAGATGTGTGTGTGTGTGTGTGTGTGTGTGTGTGTGTGTGTGTGTATAACCATACATATATACATATATATATGCTTAAAATTCAGTATATTTATATATGTCTCAATTGCTTTTGCTAAATATTTTCTTTTATAGGTGGGACATTGAAGCTATTAAACATATTCCTAAATACATGCAAGTGATCTACAATGGTCTGTTGGGCATTTTTTAAGATTTCAAGGACAATTTGATCAAGGCAATAGGGAAAGACTATTGCATTAATTATGCAATAGAAGTGGTAGGAACATTTTTTTTTAATTTTCATCAATATATTGTTGTCAAGGGATGACACTAAGTTTAATTTAAAATTTTTGTATCATCTAGTTTAAGGAGATTGTTAGATTTTACCAAAGAGAAGTAGAGTATTTCCACGCTGTATATATGCCTAGTTATGATGAGTACATGGAGAACTCCATAATAAGTGGTGGGTACAAGATGCTCATTATTTTGATGTTGATTGGAAGGGGAGAGTTTGAACTCAAGGAAACTCTGGATTGGGCTTCAACAATCCCAGAGCTGGTCAAAGCTTCTTCACTTATCGCTCATTATGTTGATGACCTTCAGACCTACAAGGTATATATCGTTATTAAGCTACCTGCCGTGCCTGTCGTCTATTACGATAAGATTTTTGCTTATACTGTCGCTCTAAATTGTGAGGCCTAAAGATAAGAGAGGGGAAACTGTTTCGGCGGTGCGGTTTTACATGAGAGAGATGGCATTTTGGAAGAGGGGGCATGTAAGAAGATGTGGGAGATGATTGAGGTTGAGTGGAAGAAACTGAACAAGACGACCCAAGAAGCAAACGAAATCTCTTCGCTAATGGTGATCCTGTCCCTGAATTTCATGCTAGTGTCAGAGGTAATGTGTGACAAAGATGATGGCTACAACAACTCCTAAGAAGTGACTGAGGATAGAATTGTCGCCTTATTGCGTCATGTTATTGAAATTTGACTGAACCAAGAAGCTTGCTTGTTTTTTTTTTTTGTTTTGTTTTTGTCTTCCCAACTTGAAAGAAAAGGATATTTAGGAATAAACATGTGTAATAAAAATTTGGGCTTTTTTGTGTCCGGAATTTGGATTCAAAGAGGGCGCTTTTTGTCTTTTTTTTTTTTTTTCTTTTCTTTGTCCTATCTAGCCACTCTCATTTACCTCCTTCGAGAAGTCCAACATTAGGCTCCGCTCCTATTGGTTTCGTCCGCAGAAAAGGACCCGACCCTATGAGACGTTTCTTCTAGACCAATCCCATGGATTATAAATTTTTTTTTTTTAAAAAAATTTTGTTTTACATCGACCGTTGAGGACAAACCCAAATTTGACATTAAATTCCTTTCCTAATTTGGAAATGTTAGCCACGTGACGTGGCTACAAAATCCTGGCTTCGTTTGGACCGAGAAAATAACGACACGTGCGAGGGAGGACAAGACAGAGCCTACCACACATCTGCAGACTGCAGACTGCAGCTGTAATGCAGCCCCGTTCAGTAATTTTTGTTCTTTATTTCTGCATTGACTTAGCATTAACCTATGAGTACCGATGCCTTTCTTCAGTCTCCTTGTATGAGATTTTTGTAAGTAAAACTTCATATTTTTTTAAATTACTTGGCAGAATTTAACTTATTTAAGTTTGGACAATCATTAGGATCTTAGACGTTATACTATTTTTTTTATAATGAATTCTACCGTTGATTTGGCCTGCAACGTTTTCTCCTACACATTAAATGATTTTTCACATATATTATGTGTCTTAATTTAATTTTATTTGGTGTTGCTTTATTTATTATTTATGTTTGGTTGTGATTTATTGGGTTAAACATTGGTCAATTTTATTGTGTAGGTTTGATGATGATTATTTCAAGTTCATGTTCATCCCAACAGCTTGCTTTTCCGGATTTGATTCCCAATTATTGAAAAACATTAGTAATTAGGTGCAGCTTCCATTATTTTAAACAAAATTTGACTTCCAACTGCCCTAATCTAGGCATAGTAAGAAACTCTAAAGTAATTAAGAAACTATAAAGTAATTCTGACTTCAACTTTGGCTCCATCATTTCTTGATGGAATGATCTGATTTAGCCATTTCGGTTCACAAGGAGCTTCATCTTACATTTTGAATATTTACAATTTGGTTCCAAACTTTTAAAAATTTATGAAAGACTCCTTGAGAATCACAATTTTGGTTCCTAGGCTTTTGAAAAATTTACAAGTTTTTAAAACTTCCTAAATTTTTATGAAACAACAGATCATTGAAGTTTGAAAAGTCACATTTTGGTTATCATGAAACAAAGGTGGAAATAAGTTGGACCCTTATTAGATATAGCTCGAGCTTGGATACGATTTAATGCTTTTTGAGTGAAGCTTTATCAAGCTTGAGCAAAAAATAGACTCGATACTTTGACGAACCGAGCTCGAGCTTAGTAGTACTCAACCCACGAGCTTATCGAGTATAATGAAACCTATGAATAATAAGATTATCACACTAATCCTCCTAAAGTTAGACCATATAAGTATATATACCCACCTCAAGTTTCAAACCTTTCACTTACCCCCTTGCTAAAAGATGAACATTATATATGGGAATAATTCCAATTTATCCCCTAAAGTTAGGTTGTACTCACAGCTAATTCCTTAGGTTTTGAAAAGTTATATTTAACTCTTAATATTATCAAGCCTATAGGAAGCTCGAGCCTGAATTGTGGTATCGTTTCTTAATGAGCTCAAGCTTGGGTATTATCTTGAGCTTATTAAGCCAAGCTCTACGTTAGTGGACTCGAGCCCAACCCAGCCCATTTACAAGCCTATCATGAGATGCAAGATATCTCAATCAAACATGGGAAAGTTAAGATCTCCTTTTATGAGATGTGAACCTAACATGGGAAAGTTAGAATTATACTTTATGGATTCTTGTTTTTTGTGAATGTTGTTTTTCTACAATCTCACTTTCTAAGTATTTTGAGAATCCTTGAACCATATACATCTTCCAAGTGTAGTGTGATAAAGTAGTTCAGTGAGAACGAAAATGATGTAATGATTTGAAATGACTCAAAATGATTAATAGTTCACATAGTGTGGGATGTGGGGAATAGTATGTTTCAAAATAGAAAGAAATTGAACACGTATTTTTTCTTTTTGAAATATTGACCATTTCTAGAAATTGAACGAGTATATTCAAATAGTGTGGGGTGTTGGGAATAGTATCCTTTTCTCATGTGTAACTGAATTTCGAACAACTTTAATTTTTTTTGTATTCAGAAGTATTGTTATAAATGCATAAAGAAATAATATATTATCAGATATAATTACTGTAATTAAGAGAATGAGAATGTCAGATTTTTTAAAACCTGAAATTCAATCAAATTATCCTGTCTATGACATTGTGTAGGGAATGTGGAGGGCGATTAATACCTAGCTAATTTTAACTTAATTCAATTGAATTTCAAATGATTTATTATTCTTATATTTTTTTTACCCACAACTAATTTTAATTAAAATTTGACATTATTTAGGTGCAATAATCAATTAAAAATACAATTTTTATAACTTTACTAAATTTTTGTGCATTTTTCTTGTTTTAGGCATTAAAAAATTATAAAAATTTAATAATATCAGATAAATTTAATTTTAAATGAATTATTGAATCTATATAATACTCCCTCTGTTTCACAAAAGCTGTCATCTTTACTATTCACAGCAATTAATCTATGATTTTATTTCTCATAAAATTTACGTAAAAATATGAACTTTTTACGTGAAAATGAAACTTTAAAGATTCTAGTTTTTAAATATCATTTTTTAGAATTTTTTTGAGTTCATATTAATATAAATATATTTAAGTCAAACTTTAGTCAAAAAAAACAAAAGGGCCAACTAATATGAAACGGAGGGAATATTAATTTTTAGATAAAATTAGTTTCAGGTGAAAAAATATAAAAATAAAAATAAACTAGTTTACTTAAACTAAAATGAATGAATTCTATAATTACTATGCTAGAGGGCCCGGAAGAACGACGGTGAGTGGGGCAGGGCACCTAGGCGGACAAGATGAACGAAAGAATTGCTACAAAATTGCTAACAGCTCCGTTTAGCTGGGTATTACTACCTGCGAGCTAAATAACGCCTGATGGGCTTGGGTCAAGCAAAAAGGAGCACTGAGGAGCAAGATTAACCAACACAACCCAATGCCACGGCCCGAAGCTAATCAGGTGGATCACTACTTCAACTTTTGACCACCAAAATAGGACTTAGATTTTTTTGACACATGTATGAATTTTAAAGGGAAAGTACACAAATTCTATGTGGTTTAACTTAATCTACACTTTATGTTTTTTTTTTATTTTAAAAAGTGTACACTTTATAATATCTAATAACAATTTCTGAAATCATAATTTAAACTATCTGGTAACTATATTCTAATAATTTCAATATTTTTTTATATTTTTTTATGGCTAATTGATATTTAAAAAATATTTAATTTACATTTACAAGGTAAGAAATGCATTTATATACAATAAAAATTAATAATTTAAAATATTTATTAAACTATAAAAAATATTAGGGATATTGAAATTATTTAAAGATGACAATCGTATAATTTAAATTATATTTTTAGAAGTTGTTGTCAAATAGTATAAAAGAAGCAAATGGAAAAATGCATGTTTTCAAAAATCAAGGGGAAAATGTAAAGGTTTAGCTAAATGCCAAGGGGTTATCGTAAGTTTTCCTAATTTTTAGCTTTGCTAGTATTCATATTTAAATCCCTAAATTCTGTTTTTATAGTTCTATCCATGGTTATTAAAGTCTAAAGTTGAGTTTTAAAAACTTATGTTTTTACAAAACAGAAAATGTTTCAAGTCTTAGTAATTTATATATAGCTAGAAACGGGTAAATTTTTTACTTTATTTTTAGAAACTTTAAAACTTTAAAATTTTATATTTCTACACCACTAGGTTATATTTATGGAAATTGTGCTAAGAAAGTGATAACAAGTCAAAAATACATGAATTTAGTACTCAACTTAATATTTATATAATCAAACTCAAACCATTTAAAGTTAAAATAAAAATAAAAATTTAAAGATAGCATAAAAATAAAACACAAATCATCTTAACTTTTAGTGTCACTTGATTGTTCTCCTTTACCATGACTTTGTTCACCTAGGTTATAAAATTTTTGTAGATATGGATATAGATGAATAAAATATTATCATTGTCATGATATTCCATATATCCCATTAAAAATTGAGAGATCTTCCTTACTATGGTTTTTTTTTATAACTTATCATCTAAGAATAGGTTTTTCTTAATTACAATTTACCCCCTAAGGTATAGTTGAAATTACACTTTTCTATTCTTGTTTAAAAAATATACACTTTATCTCATACATTTTTAATACAGTCTAACAGCAACTTATGAAATTTTAGTTTAGACTATACGGTTATTATTTTACAGCAGTTTCAATCTGGATAGTATTTTTTAATAATTTATTGATATTTAAAAAATACTGTTTTAAAAACTGAAAGAAATGCGGAAAGAAAAGTTGATAATCTAAAATATCCATTAATTGTAAAAAAAAATATCATACAAATTCAAATTATTAGAAAATGGCTACCATAATGTCTAAACTAAGATTTTGGAAGTTACTATCAAATTGTATTAAAAAGGAGGGGGCAAAGTGTATATTTCTCAAACAAGAGGAAGCAAAATGTAATTTTACCTAAACTTCAGGGGGCAAATTGTAATTATCTCAATATGTTTTCACGCATCAGGTGTTGTGAATAATATGGTTTTGAATGGTAGTTGGTGAAAGGAACTTGATGTTCCAAGCGATGAACTAGGTCTTTTGTAATGGTGGATCTTTCAATGAATAGGTGAGGGAGTGGGCTCGTGATTAAACATTTTTCTTTCTTCTATTGGCACCATTAGTAGGTGGTAGACCTTAGATCGATAGCGTGCGTCGAGACAGAGAAGCAAAATTGGTGAACAAGCAGTAGGTCTAGAGTATGGTACTTATAAGTTAGACATGATGAAAACGATGGTTAGAATAAGAAGTTCAAAAGCTTTTTGAGACTATGGTTTGGAGCAAATAAATCTTGGGATAGATAAATGTGATTTTCACCTATTTCTACATTTTCAACATCAGCAATTTTAATGTGAGGTGGTAAATTCAATTTGAAAATAGTGTTGGTTGCAGATTTGCGTTGGGAAAAAAAAAATTGTAGCAAAATTGCCGCAGAAGGCAAACATGAGTGGTGTATTTATTCTTCTTCCCAAACAAATTAAATGCTTAGGTGACTACATTTTTTTTCAATCATTTGATTGATTATTCTAAAAATAAGTATATCTTGTGTTAAGAATTGCATTTTGGATCCATTTTTCCAAGTTTAAATAACTCATTATTTAATATATTATTCTCATTATTCAATAACTCATTATCTTCAAAAACCTACAATTTGCACTACGTGACAACAATTTTTGAAATTCTAATTTAAACTGTCTAGTAACTATATTATAGTAATTTCAATATCTTTTATATTTCTTTCATAATTAATTGATATCTAACAAATATTGATTTGCATTTACATAACGGAAAATACATTTATAGGGAAGAAAAAAATAATTTAAAATATCTATTGTCGACGAAAGATATTAGAAAGATTGAAATAAATATAAGATGACTATCATATAATTTAAAGTATATTTTTCAGAAGTTTTTGTCAAATAATATAAAAGAAACAAAGGGTAAAGTATAAGTTTTAAAAAACAAAGGGGAAATGTGTTGGTTAGGCTAAACCCCAAAGAGGTTATTTTAAGTTACTAAACCCCAAAGAGGTTATTTTAAGTTTTCCTAATGTTAAGCTTTGCTGATGTTCATATTTAAATCACTAAATTGTGTTTTATAGTTCTATCCATAGATATTAAAGCCTAGAGTTGAGCCTTAAGAGCATATGTTTCTACAATTCTAGAAACAAAAATTGTTTCAACTTTTAATAAGAACTTACATATATGTAGGAATGGGTAAATTCTCGAATTTAGTCTTAGAAACTTAGAAGCTTTAAGATTTTATATTTTTACATTATTAAGCTAGGTTTACTGAACTTGTTTTAAAAAAGTGATAGCAACCGAAAAATACATAAATTTAGTACTCAACTTGATCTTTACACGATCAAACTCAACACCTTTAAAATTAAAATAAAAAATAAAAATGACTGAAAAAAAAAACACAAATCATTGCTTATTTTTTTTTTCCCACTCGGTTCTCGGTGTAGCGGAGGAACGACTCAAGTCATGCACATGGGCGGAGAAGAAGAGCGAAACAAAACAATTACCACAAAAATTGCTTACAGCTTCGTTTAGATGGGCATTAGCACCTACGAGCTAAATAAAGCCTGATGGGCTTGGGTCAAGCAGAAACGAGCATTCAGGAGCAAAATTAACCACACAACCCAATGCCACGGCCCGAAGCTCATCAGGTGGACCATTGCCTCAACTTTTGACCAACGTGCTAGTCCCTTAGATTTTTTGACACATGTATTAATTTTATGAAGAAAATTATAGAAATCTAATTTCAAGTCATAGTAGGAACTTACATGTGGATAGAAATAGATAGAGTCTCAAATTTAGTCTTAGAAACTTAGAACCTTTAAGATTTTATGTTTCTATATTATTATGCTAGATTTATTGAATTTGTGCTAAAACTGATAGCAAGCTAAAGACATGGAAATCTATTACTCAACTCATTCATTATATAATCAAACTCGACATAGTTAGAGTTAAAATAAAAGAAAATTTAAAAAAGACTGAAAAATAAAACAAAAATCATCTCTTATTATTATTTTTTTAGGGTTCTCTGTGTTACTTAATTATTCTCGTTCACTATGACTTCGATAACCTTTGTTATCAAATCTTTATAAATATGGATATAGATAAAGAAAATACTAATGATGGGATAACTGTTTGCATAAATAAATTTGACCTCTCAAATCTCAAATAATGTAATGACAAGAGAATATGAAAACATGAACTTTGAAGATGATAATATTAATATTGTTATTGTCATGACATTCCATTTGTTATATTTGAAAATTGAGAGATCTTTTTTGGTATGGATTTTTGATAACTCATCATCAAAGAATATGTTTTCATGCATCAAGTTTTGTGAATTATATGGTTTCGAACGATAATTGGTGGAAGGAACTTGATGTTCCAAGCGGTGAACTGGGCCTTTTGTAATGGTGGGCAAAGATCTTTCAGTGAATAGTAATGACGTTTGAGCATTGGGCTGGGGTGATGAGATTGCTAGAAAAATAAAATAGAGAGTGAACTCACAATTAGAAATTTGGGTTTTTGACAGTTATTTTTTAAACTTTAAGTGATATTACACTTTTTCCTCTGAGGTTTGAAAATATACACATACCTCCTATTTTTTTAACATCATCAGTAAAAATTACAGTTAGTCACCTTAATTTAGTCTGGTTTACAATTATAACCAAAACTTTTGAAATCTACAACTTTTTAAGATTGTCATTCCCTTTCTCGTCTCTTGACTTCTATTACTCACTATTGCCATTTTAACATCATCCATTTCTGCCGCCTCCCTATCTCCTTATACAACCCCACTTTCTTGCTCCATTGCCTCCTTCCCCAACCTTGTCCCTAAAGTCATTTGTCCTCCCCGTCTCGACCTATTTAGACTCACCTAAATTCACCACACATGTCTTTCTGTGGATCGACGCAAATCGAAAAAAAGAAGAGAAAAGTCAACGTTTCAATGCATCCAGCCACTTCAATTAATTTTTTATCTAAAATTATATTATTTAAATATCTATTTAATAATCACTTGGATAATGTTTTTAGAAAATAATTTTTTTGTAGCCAACTAAGAAAAATAAAAAATTAAGAGAAAATACCAAGATTTTCCAAAAAGTGTTTAAAAAAAAACTTTGTCAACCTTTTTAAATATAAAGTTTCAATTGATATTATTCAAGTTGAGTGAATAATCTCTATATATAAAAAATAATTACTAATAACTCATTTGTCAGAATCATTGTCAAACATGTACCAATGTTGTTTTACCTCGTACTTTCAAAATAAATTGTTTTTCAAAATTTCACATTTTAATTTTTTCTTTTTATTTTATTTTCAATTCACTACATGAGGAACAAGCCTTTGAGACAAAAATAACTAGGCAAATAGCACATTTATCACCAATACCTATATTCAAAATTTGAGACAAAAACTTAAAAGCATATATTATATTTGTCACTAATTAATATACATTGAAGACAAATAAAATATTTGACTTCTTAGACTTTATTCGAAATTAGAGGTAAATAATTGAAACTAAATATTATATTGTTGATAATTAGGATAGTATGGAAGAAATAAAAAATTAAATAAAAAATTTATCTCTAATAATTAAATTCAAATAATTAAAGGCTCATATGATATTTTCTACTAATA
Organism: Aquilaria sinensis; assembly: GCA_005392925.1. Classification (NCBI taxonomy): domain Eukaryota; kingdom Viridiplantae; phylum Streptophyta; class Magnoliopsida; order Malvales; family Thymelaeaceae; genus Aquilaria; species Aquilaria sinensis. The sequence goes on from SMDT01003269.1 coordinate 377,426, forward strand.
TGGGCAGGAGTGTTTTGTAAACTTCTAAATAATTTGATGAACTTTACAATTTTTTATATGGATATCATTATTACTTTTATATATGAATAGATTTCTTTTCTGGTAGGACTTTCATAGATGACTTCTATAGTTCTTAGTCAAAAAGTAAATTCAAATCTTCAAGACTGAAAAACTTGGCAGAAACAACAAAAGTTTCACAAAGCTTGAGAAAGGTAGAGTTTAGCTTAACCAAGGTCGACCCCTGGGCTTCATATTTGCATTTCCAGATTGCGCAAGCCACCGCATTGACATCCTCCATAGCGGCATCGTAGAAATCAGAGTTGAACTCATTGTTGGCAGCCAAAAACTGAAAGGTGGAGTAACTGTTGCAGTCTCAACATGTCTGGAGTATCCCACAATCAGTGATTAGGTGGCACTGACGATGAGAGTGGAGATGAGGGACCTCGAGACAATGGCCTTGATCTAGATAAGTCTCAATGTAGCAGTTACAAGGTCACCGTCAAGAGCCTAAGGAACGCTGGCAAAGGGGTTAAAGGAGAGCATATTGGAGTAGAATGAGAAGTCGCATAAGGAGGCGAGGAAGCGAGGAGATGGGTGGGTCGATGTGGAGGTGGATGAGAATGGAAGAAAGACGATGAGCGGAAGGGCAATTTTTGAAAAATTATAAATTTCTAATGTTATAGGTATAATTGTAAACCAACTAAATTCAAGAAGGCTGACTGTAATTTTGACTAACGGTTAACTGACGACATTAGAAAATAGGAAGGTAAGTGTATATTTTTAAACCTCAGGAAAGTAAGTGTAATATTACTTAAAGTTCAGGGAGATAACTGTAAAAGCCCTAAAATTTTTCTCTTTCTTTTCCATTGACTTAGTAGGTGGTAAACTTTAGATGGATAGCAGGGGCGGAGACAGAGCAGCAGAACTGATGAACAAGTAGTAGTTTAGAGTTATGATACTTGTAGGCTAGACATGGTGTAGATGGTGAGAAGAAGAAGCTTTAAAATTTTTTGAGGCTACAGTTTTGCGGCAAATAAATCTTAGGATGGAAAAAATGTGAATTTCACCTATTTCTACATTTCCACATCAGCAACTTTAATGTCAGGTGGTGAATTCACTTCGAACATTAATCTTGGTCGCAGATTTGCATGGGGAAAAACAACTGTGGGAAAACACCAATTATCGCACATCAGTAAACATGTTATGTGTTCTTCCCAGACAATTACATGCCTAGGTGACTATATTTTTTCAATCATTTGATTGATTATTCTGAAAATATGTATATCCTCTTAACACAAGGAATTGCATTTTGTATCCATTTACTTGAGTTTAAGTAACTCATTATTTAATATACTATTTTCATTTTACTTATTTTTTTTTCTTGAATCAATGTCATTTGATAGCTTATACTTTATGGCAAAAGAGGACTAAATTTTTTTGTGGGCAAATTTGTTATTAATGTTTTCGTTGTGGGTATATTAGTCATTGCCGTTAAAGATATGTTAAGGAATGTTAACAAACCGATCATGTGCTAGTTTTTTTATTGACGTGGATAAGACATGGAGGCACAGGTGAATATGTTGTGTTGTGTGGACAACTCTCTAGCACAAAACTGGGAAAATTTCTCATTTTAGTAGTAGGATATTCGTTATTTTAGTAAAATATTCTCACCATCAAGTATCATAATTGTTAATATTTCCCTATTTAAAATATTAATGACAAATTTGTATTTTTTAAAAATATTAATAATAAATTTGCCCAAAAAAAGTTCAGTGGCATCCCTCATAAATTTTAGTAGCAAAATTGTCCCTTTTACATATACTTTATCCACCTAACAACCACTTAAATAATTTTTTTTCACAAAATAATTAAGTTTTATGAACTTTTTTGTATCTAGGCCAATAAAAGAAAAATAAATAAAAATATATTTTTTTTCAAAAAATATTTTAAAATAACTATTCTATTTACTAAAGTGTATGGTTTCAATTGATATATAAATTAAGTAAATAATCTCTAAAATAAAAATAATTTATTAAATAACTCACTATTTCATCACAAACAGGCTAGTCCACTTTGTTTGGTATCAAAAAAATCGATTATAAATGACTTTAAAATTAATAATTGTAATAAAATCACTAACCATTCGTTTTCCATGCAAAAATAATCAAACGTCAAAAGGTTCTTGAACATAACTTGTGAATTGGAGAAGCAACACATCTAAGAACCCAAGGGGAAACGCATTGGAGGATGCCTACCTTTTTTCAAGGAAGAAATTGGAAGCTCTTGCGCCACATTTAAGCTTTCCTTTGAAGGAGCGTGCTAGCAACTCTCTTCACATTCCTTATTACAAAGATCAATATAGGCCTAGATCACTTTTGGTCCATCAGATATTTTTTTTCCTGGATTTTTTATGCAATGCAACAAAACCCTTTAACACATTAACTTAGACAACTTGACGTTAACTTTGTTAGATTTCCAACAATTAGTAACATGATTGTAAGCATTTAAACTCTTAGTCATTAAATGACAAAACTATTTACTTGAAGTACTTAATGAGAATTGAGCTCAAGCCTATTAGAAGTTTCAAAATTATAAAAAAATTAATACAAATATAAAGAAGTTTGAGAAAAAAATTCTCACTAAAAAAAGGTAAATAATGCTATATTATTTTCAAGTAATATAACCAATTCAAAAAAAAGAAAATATAACCAGTTACAAAATTAGTTTTAATTCTTTTTATAATCAATACTCTTTCTGTCCCAAATTCTTTGCATCATTCATTTTTCAACAATTAATTTATTATTTTTTATTTTTAACATTTTAAAATATAAATAAAAACCATTATGTATGAATGATAAATAAAGACCTATAAATAGTTTCTAAATATATTTTTTTAAAATTTTTTAACAAATAATAATATGAATAAATTTAAGTCAAACTAATCGAAAAAGTCAAATGGAAGAAAAAAAGTAGGACGGAGGAAGTATCATTTAAAAGTCATTATTCTATTTAATTTTTACAAAATATAATCCTTTTTTTTTTTTTGTAACGAATAACTCATGTTGAGAGGACACCATTGCCTTTGGGTTGGGACCCATTTAAATGGTAGAGTGGTGGGTGCGGCTAGTGGACGGAATATGGTGGAAAGAGAGTGAGGAAGTGTGGGTGGAGGAAGAAAGTGCAGAATGGTTGCAAAGAAGAATTTCTCTACGAGGGAGGGCTCAGAGGTGATCATGTCGACAAGGATGCAACTGAGGTAGGGGTTGGAGAAGAAGAGGTGGCGATGATTTTGGCGAGATTGGAAGATGGGGACTTGGTAATCGTGATGGTAGTAATCTGATTTTAGAGAGACGGATCGAGGAGGCCATGCCCGAGCATTGTGGCTTGGGATGCGGTGGGGTGAAGACGGCCTGCCAGGAGCAACGATCGCGGCAAGATCAACCCCAGGGCAACGGTGGTGTCTCGGTGACATATCTAATTTCAACTATGGGGCCGATGGACTCCTTTTTTAGAAAGATGTTAATAAAGGATATAAAATTTAATAATTGAAACTTTTTGATCTTTTTAGTTGACCCTATAATTTTAATAATATTTATTGTAACAAAATAATATACTCTTTTCACCTTAATAAAAAATGGGTCAGCCTCTTTTATCTCTACCAATGATTAGAATAACTCAAATCCTATATTGACCCTTAAACTTTCACACATTTTGCCATCTAGGATTTGAATTGTTTTTGTCATTCTCTTTTCTTTTCAGACATATGAGAAAATTAACTAGTCAGTTAGACATAAGATAAAGTTAATAAACCAAATGCAATGAAATATATAAGTTTACGAGCTAAAATGGAATTTTTGTCCTTTATGTTCTGCATAACATGAAAATCCTGTTTATCTTTTCCAAATTTCATTACAGCAAGACAATCAAGAGCAGAAAAAATAAAAGCTAAATCAAAACATTTTTAGATTTTCCTCTACAATTTTTTAATCATTATATTACATGTAAATTTATAAGCTTCAATATATATATGCAGACCTCATTTGTAAAAATCATGGATTTGCCATTGTGATGTTTGGAGGTGCGTAGCAACAAAAAGAAATTTTTAGGGTTCTAAGATATAGTGGTAAAAAATAAGGACAGAGCCTGGATTATTAGATGGTAAAGTGTATGGTATAAAAGAAATGAACTAAGAACCTTAGTGACTAAACACATAATTTTACTGGTTAGTCAACTAATGAATGTGTGTTCAAAAAGGAAAGTGCTCTACAGTCTATAAGTGACAAAGTTGCCACTGTGCCAAATTTAGGGCGCCTTTTAAGCAAATTGACAAAGTTCTATAGACTAAAAATGATTCATTTCAATTTGTTGCAATAGATGAACCAGAGAGAACTGAGAGATCTTCGTCGGTATGGATTTTTGATAATTCATTCATGCATCAAGTTTTATGAATAATATTGTTTTGAATGATTGTTGGTGGAATAAACATTAGTATTTGCTAAAGCAGATTCGTGGAAGGCTATTTCGGATTGCAATGGACATTCATTTTGAGCCTAAATTTTCTCAAAAAAGAAAATTGCCACCAAAGTAATATTCATCACGTTCTTGACCAACGATACCTATGATGTTTACAGAACCTTAGAGGAAATCACATTATTTGCTGAAGCAGTCCAGAAGTACACTAATATGTGCTTATAATCAAATCCAATTTCATTTTGTATGAACTCATGAAATGACATATCTACAACAAAAATATGATTCAAGCACAAAAATATTTGTTCCTATAACAAACTTACTTGTCTTGTATACTTTTAGGGATGGATAGGTTAATGGTCCTGGACAATGGTGTTGTTGAAAGTTTTGAAGACATATGGGAGTACAGGTGGAAACGATTTGAGTTGAGTCCGAAAACCCCAAGCTTTAAGCTCAGCTAGGGCTTGGGCTTCATTGAGCTAAGAAAATGGGGCTCGAAGCTTAGCTAAAAAAAAGTTCGGGCTCGGCTTAGTTGCTCAATAGGCACAAAACTTGGTTTGAAGTTCAAGCTTGATTCAAGTAATAACCTATTAGAATTTTCGTAACAAACAAAAAAAGGTCCATACAACTTACATAATCAAGTCCAACTAAACATATGGACAACTACGTGTGTCCAAGTTCAACAATCAACAAACAAACAAGTTCAAGAAATGATCAATAACCGGAAAAAAAAAACTAGAAGGATTACAATCTTGTCTAGTGCGGATAAAAGTCTCAAATTAATTTCCTATCCAATTCTACTTCTAGCTCATTCAAGGCAATTTTACAATTCCTAATCTCGTCTTGCCCAATGTCATCAAGAACCTGTAGAACAATATATACATAATATTATCAAGTAAGGATGAAGTACTCCCATAAAGCAAGTAACATGGTTAACTAACAAAAATGCTAGTCCAGCCTTGTAAATTGCTTTGCTTTCTTTCCACGCTCTTGTGCTGCCATGTTAAAGTTTTGATTAAAAAGTTACAGACAAATTGAAATACCAATTGATGCCGGATTGTTTGCTAAATAGATTTGGCTTTCACACTAAACTTGCAATAACTTGGTTAACTAACAAAAATGCTAGTCCAGCCTTGTACATCAGCTTTTCAATATTCTAACATTTGTCAATCCTGTTTTCATATTTGCACACAAAATATTCGCCCAAAATCACAACTCTAGCTAAAAGTCAAACCTTTGGTCAGGCACGTGCAAATACTTATTAGATTAATTATGTCCTATTGCAAAAGAAAATACAAACACGTACCTGCAAGAGGCACTTATTATATTTATGGAAACCACTGAAAAAGAGATCTGTTGCTAAAACAAAACAAGGGAAAAGAAAAAGTAAGCTCTACCCTCTTCCACACTATAAATTGAACCTTTGATCTTAGACCCTTGTAACGAGAACTCTCATAAATAAATGAGGATTGTCAAATCCCAACCAATGTTCTAAGTTGGGATGTCAAAATCTGACCCAACCTGATAACCTGACCCAATTCATCTGAACCCAAGTCTGTCATGACCCGATTTGACAAAAAAAGTTAATGACATGAACTCGACTGTATCCAACCCGACCTGAACCTGAACCCGATTAAAATAAAACCTGAGAAAATCCAAACCCAAATGAGCCAAACCTGAAATACCCAAACTTGAAATAACCCGAGCTTGAATTGACCCGAACCCGAAATGACATAAACTCGAGACTGACCTGACCCGAACCCGAGATGACTCGATGACTAAACTCGACAAGACCTGATTTTAACCTTTATCCTAAACCTTAACTTTCTTCTTTCATTGTCTTCCATATTTAGTTAGTCCTAAATATGCAGGTTTTCATGTTTAGTAGCTTTCATTTCTTGAGACTTTCATATTCAGTATGTCTCATATTTAGGAATAGTAACTTCCGTAATTAGTAACTTTCATTTTTTTGTACTTTTATATTTAGTAAGTTTTATATTTGGGAACGAGACTTGCATATGTAGTAGTTCTTTTTTTTTTTTCAGACGTTCATGTTTAGTTATTCTCATATTTTGAGAGGAAATTTCCATATTTAGTAACTTCCATTGTTTGAGGACTTCTATATATTGAAATTTGCAGGTATCATATTTGGGTAAGCAAATTTTATATTTAGAAAGTCCCATATTTTAATTTTTCTAAAATAAATAATTTTTATATCTAGTAAGTTTAATGACCATTAATAGGCAATTGATAAAATTGCAACATTCATTCCTAAACTATTAGGTATAGTGCAATAAGGTACCAAATTTTAAAAAATTTCATTTCAGTCACCCCTAATAATTACAATATGGGTCCCTGGACTTTTGAAATCTTTGTACATTCACCCAAATTTACAGTTTACTCACAAATAGTGAACTTGATTTGCATCTCATAGTAATTTCAAAGAAAATTCATCGAAACATAAGCATAGCAAAATTGTCATATTATATGTCTAGGTGATAGTTGGGTGAGGATCTAAATGACTTGTACAGTGATATTTGAAGGATATGGGTTTAGAAAAATATTAAAGTATTACAAATAATGTTAAATTGCCTAACTATGTACTACACTATAATGAAGAAGATTTTTACTAATATTTTAATTAAACATATTAAAAATAAAAAATTAATGTAAATTAAATCACACAAAAGATTAAATTCTTTCATTTAAACTTTAACAAAAATTGGAAAAAAATGAATCTATTCAATCGTTTTGGCCTACACACTAGTAACCTGAGCGAACACAAAGGTCAACCCGAATTTGACCTCAAATATAACCTGAAGTTACCCAAGACTGAAATTGACCCGACCTGTAATGAATTCAAACTCAAATAAACCTGACCCAATCTGAACCCGAACCCGAAATTAACTTAACCTGAAATTGACCCGAACCCAAATAATCTGACCTGAACCCGAATTCATGCTAACCCGATTAAACCCGAGCCTGAATGACCTAACCCAAACCTAACCTAATGCACCAAAATGCCATCCCTAGTTCCAAGCCAACACATGTGATAATTGTTGAATACCCTTTAGTGTTGCACAATAATAGTGGTTTTAAGGCAAAAGGTTACTCTCGCATATCAGCTTGCTGCTTCAATGCTCTCTTAACCCTATTTTGTACTTTCTTGATTCTGATTATCAAAAAAACACAAACAAAATGTGGCAACCATTGAAAATAATTTCACTTATAATAGTTTTACTGCTATATGTACTTTTTCATTGTTCATGCTAAAATTTTGCTATTTTAATTTTCTATACAATAATAAGCAACAGTTAAGATAAAATATGAACAAATTAATATTTTTTTGAAATGAATTAATTAGTATCATGAGTAGATATCCTCATAATTAAGTTATATATTATTTTTATGTTTAATTAAATCAAATTCATTAATAATTTTTTCCTTCCTAATCCATCGATGGACAACAAAAATACATTATGTTCCCAAGTCCAACCTGCAAAAAAATTTCTTCATATATAAAAATATTAAAACAAAAACATAACAAAGATATGAAGATATGAAAAAATCGTAAAGTTCATGAAATTACCCAAATTTTGTGAAACTTTCCGGCCCAGGTAAATACAATATCAGCTTCTAAATACCTTGATAGTTTAATTATTGAAGACAAATATTTTATTTGATTTCTTTGTTTCTCCATCTTAATTAGTAACAAATATAATACTTGTTAGTGGTATTTTTTGTTTTGATAAAACTGAATAATCCAAATAGATTATCTAGATTGGACAAAATAGTTCGATTATTTGGTTATTTGGCTCAGATTGAATTAAAACTAAATTTTTTATTTGGCCATCAAATCAATTATTGGTTTCTAAGCTTAAAGCTGAACAAACTAAATAAATAAAAAAGTAATACGTATTTTGTAATTATAGCTGTCAGTTCTATATTTAAAAGGCCATTTTTGTTTAATTTTAGACAATGTGTTATCAACCAACTTTAATTTTAGGTATAAAATGCAATATTATCAATTTTTATCATATTTTTTTCCAGTTATATTTTGTTCATTACTATCTGTTTAGTTCTAATAAAAATTTTGAATTATAAAAATTAGATAAATTGAATTATAATTTGGATGATTCGGATAAAAAAGAAAAATATGAATTATAATTTGAATAGTTTAGATCAGTTTTGAAATGTAATTTAGATGGTTTGTATTAGATTTATAAAAACTCAAAATAAATCTGATTGTTTTATTCGGATCGGTTCTAAACTTATCCAACCAAACAAATACCCTTAATATTTGTCTCCAATTATTTACCTTCAATTTTAAATATTGTTACTGGGGACAAATATTTTATTTGGCTCCTTTTATTTGTCTCCTCCTTGCCAATTCACCTGTCCTACGGGAACATCTCTATTAATCTTTCATCCCATTGGTAAATTGGCAATAGCAGATCTAGGATTACAAGCCTCCCCTGCCCATTTGCAACTTATTTTACTACACCTATTTCCAATCAAAATTATACTCATAAGCTAGAATTTAAAATCTACTCTTATATTGTTAGTAACAATAGAAAAGAAGGGGAAAACTAGTAAACAAAAGATAAAAGGGAAATTTACAATTGCCCCCTGAGGTTTACCATAACCTATAGTTTGTCTCTTCTCTATTTTGAAAACCTACATTTACCCACTTTTTTTTACACTATTTGATAAAAACTTGTAATTTCAATTCCTTGATTATTTTTTTATACTTAATAGACATTGTAAATTATCAATTTTTTTTCTAAAAATGAATTTTTCTTTCTGTAATTGCATATCAGTATCTTCTTAAAGTTAGTTAACTGTGAAAAAAATATAAAAAAAATATTGAAATTACTGGAGCATGAATATTAGCCAGTTTAAATTAGGATTTCAGAAGTTATTGTCAAACACTGTAAAGGAACGAGAGGTGAAAGTGTAGTTTTCTGAAAATAGAGAGGCAAAGTGTAGGTTAGACCAAACCACATGGAGTTTTGTAATTTTCCCAAAATAAGGAAGCCAAACGTCAAGACGCGGTACCCTCGGAACTGGAAGGTCAACACTCAACACGGAAAATAGACTCTGCGAATTGATAATTCTCCAGCCGTATTTGAAGTTGGGGTAAAAGCACCATTGGTCTCATACCTTTAATTAGTGTTGCAAATCAGTCACTAACCTTGATTTTATTGCAAATTAGTCCTAAGAATTTATAATTCATTTCATATTGATCCCTAGTCCTAGTCAGGTGCAGAACCTCGATTCACAGAGGAGAAAAATTGATAGTTTAAATTATCTCTTTACTATTAGAAATTATGGTATAATTCAAATTAGTAAAAAACACAACTATCATATAGTTTAAATTATAATTTAAAAAGTAAATATCAGATAATTTGTTATAATTAATGAATTTAAATAATTCGGTAGTTATCTTTCAATAAATTTAAATTGTGCCATAATTTTCTCATATTTAATGGATAATTTAAACTATGAAATTTTTCTCTATAAATCAAGTTTCTGTATCTATATAAGATTAAAGATCAATATGCAATGAATTATGATGATTTGAGATGAGCTTGCAATAAAATGAAGGCTTTAGACTGATTTACATAAAAAATTAAAAGTCTGGGACCATCGGTGCTATTTACCTTGAATTATTAGATGGTAAAGCGTATGGTATAAAAGAAACAAACTAAGACGTTTGTTGACTAAACACATAATTTTACTAGTTAGTCAACTAACGGATGGACGGTCAAAGGGGGGAGTGCTCTATGGTCTATAAGTGACAAACTGAGCTGTAACGTGCCAAATTTAGGGTGCTTTCTAAACGACTTGACAAAATTTGATGACTAAAATGATTTAGACCATCATATATACTCTGTCAAAGTTCGCGAAAATTGACCATTTCAAATTTGTTGCGATAGTTGCACCAAAGAAAACTGAGAGATCTTCCTCGGTATGGATATTTTATAATTCATTCATGCATCAAGTTTTATGAATAATATGATTTTGAACATAGTGTCAAATACTACGATACACAGCGGTATACCGAACAATATATCATTTACCGTAAATATGCGGTATAAATATTTTCACGTTTTATCATTTTATTACATGGTATACCGCTATATTTCGCAGTATATCATATACTACTAACTTTTAGTTTGCATTTGTTAAAAAACTGCGGTTTACCGCAAATACCGCGATAGACGTACCGCGGTATTTTATTTTTCGTGGCTATTTTTTTCATTTTACATAAAAATATCATAAATATATAAAATATTAAAATATAAATAATAAAAATATCATAAAATAAACATTTATTTTTAGTTTTTTGTTACTTTTCTTAATTAATATAAAAATTTAATGGATGATAGCAGTTTGAAGGTTTCTGTGGTGTTGAACAATATCTCCTGATTGTATTTCAGATGTATGCTATCCCAACTGAATATATTCTATCATATATATTTTATTTATATTTGATAAATTATGATGAGAAAAATTAGAATACATATAAAATCTGTAAAAATAAATGATTAAACAAATTATGTCATCTTAAAATAATATTCTAATATTTATTTTTTTGTGAAAACAGTAATGGTGTACAGCATAGTATACCATATGACACACCTTAAAAATTCAAGGTGCGGTATACCTAACGGTAACAGTATTTAACATATTGGTTTTAAATGATAGTTGGTGGAATGAACATCATTTGCTGAAGCAGAATTGTGGAAGGCTATTTCAAATTGTAATGGACACTCATTTCAAGCCTAAATTTTCTCAAAGAAGAAAATTTGTCACCAACGTCACACTCATCACTTCCTTGACCGAGGATACCTACGATGTTTATGGGGCATTAGAGCAAGTCACATTATTTGTTGAAGCAGTCCAAACGTACACTAATATGTGTGAATGATCAAAGCCAATTTTTTTTCGGTATGAACTCATGAAATGACATGTCTATAACAAAAATATGATTCAAGCACAAAAATATTTGTTCCTGTAACTAACTTATTTTTCTATTTTACTTTTAGGGATGGATAGGTTAATGGTCCATGACAATGGTGTTGTTGAAAGTTTTTGAACACATAGGGGAGTAGGAGTGGAAATGATCCGAGTTGAGCCTGAACATCTCAGGTTTGAAGCTCAGCTTGTTAAAAATTAGTTCGGCTCAAGCTCGAGCTCAAGTTTGTTAAGCTTGGAAAATGGGACTTGAAGTTTGGCTCAAAAAAGTTCAAGCTCAGCTCAATTGCTCAATAGGCAAAAGGCTTGGTTTGAAGTTCAAGCTCGATTCGAGGCTCAAACTTGATTTAAGTAATAACTTATTAGAATTTTCATAGCAAACCAAGAAAAAACAAAAAGAAATCCATACAACTTACATAATCAAGTCCAACTAAGTGTGTACAAGTTCAACAACTAACAAACAAGCAAGTTCAAGAAATGATCAATAATCGAAAAAAAAAAACTAGAAGGATTGCAATCCTATCTAGTTCAGATAAAAGTCTCAAATTAATTTCCTCTCCAATTCTACTTCTAGCTCATTCAAGGCAATTTTACAATTCTTAATCTCTTGTCTTGCCCAATGTCATCAAGAACCTGTAGAACAATATATACATAATATTATCAAGTAAGAATGAAGTACTCCCATAAGCAAGTAACATGGTTAACTAATAAAAATGCTAGTCTAGCCTTGTACATCAGCTTTTCAATATTCTAACATTCTATCACTCCTATTTTCATATTTGCACACAAAATATTAGCCCAAAATCACAACTCTAGCTAAAAGTCAAACCTTTGGTCAGACGCGTGCAAACATTTATTAGTACTGATTGCATAAACTTGGCTTATGCCATAAGCCTTTCTTCTACTATATAACTACTGTTACTTCAACCCCTACCTATTAAAAACTATCATCCGGCAAACTCGCTACAATTTCCATGAAATTACGAGCGTGCCACCGCGTCCAAAACTCTTAAAATTACATCTTATGCCATCCAACAAATATCTGCAGTGCGAAACCTGAAACAATTCAACTTCTCCAAGAAGCTTCTGTTCCGTCGTCGATGCATTGTTGCATACTTGCATTCAGCTGCTCAACTCCGTTTTCCGTTGAAACGCCGGACAAAATCTCTGCCCTAGCCACTAAAATTCCGTCGTAAAAAACCTAGCCAACGATAAACTAATTTCCGGTGTAAATTGGAGAATCACAATGATGAAAAAATCACGGATGCAGAAACGCTTAGTGAGCAACTGTAAGTACTTATCATTTTCCACACCTGTCCATCTAACCTGTTGTATCTTCCATTGTTGGTCGTTCTTTCACACCATAAACATATTTAATCCCTGCAGAAAGTCGATAATAAGAGCGAGAAAAAAGAGAGAAGCTCCTGAATAAGGAAAACAAGAAAAACAAAAGAAAATCACACCGGTTGCCAAAGATGAACTAGAAGCATCTACGAGGAGTAAAAGAATTGGAAAGAGGCCAAAAGAAATCAAACATCAAAGGAATCTCTTGTTTTTGTTCTTTTAACGGTATCCGTATGTTCCTCTATGTTCTTCAAATGTGAATGTCTTTATTCTTTTGAGGAGGCACTGTTTGTCTGTCTTAGATATCGTGTTTTTTAAAAGTACCTGTTTGTTCTTTTGTGATTGTTCTTTTAAAAGTGTCTGTTTGTTCCTTTAGAAGGCATTGTTGGTTCTTTGGTACTCAAGTATTTGTTCTTTTAGAAAGCAGGCACTGTTTTTATGTCTTAGATCTCATGTTTTTTAAAAGTGCCTGTTTGTTCTTTTGTAATTGTTCTTTTAGAAGTGTCTGTTTGTTCCTTTAGGAGGCATTGTTAGTTTTTTGTTACTCATGTGTTTGTTCTTTTAGAAAGCAGGCACTGTTTGTCTGTCTTAGATCTCGTGTTTTTTAAAAGTGCCTGTTTGTTCTTTTGTGATTGTTTTTTTTTTAAGTGTCTGTTTGTTCCTTTAGAAGGCATTGTTAGTTCTTTGTTACTCATGTGTTTTTTTTTTTTTGGAAAGCAGGCACAGTTTTTATGTCTTAGATCTCATGTTTTTTAAAAGTGCCTGTTTTGTTCTTTTGTGATTGTTCCTTTAGAAGTGCCTGTTTGTTCCTTTAGGTGGCATTGTTAGTTCTTTGGTACTCATGTGTTTGTTCTTTTAGAAATGCCTGTTTATTCCTTTAGGAGGCATTGTTGGTTCTTTGTTACTCATGTGTTTGTTCTTTTAGAAAGCAGGCACTGTTTGTCTGTCTTAGATCTCATGTTTTTTAAAAGTGCCTATTTGTTCTTTTGTGATTGTTCTTTTAAAAGTGTCTGTTTGTTCTTTTAGAAGGCATTGTTGGTTCTTTGGTACTCAAGTATTTGTTCTTTTAGAAAGCAGGCACTGTTTTTATGTCTTAGATCTCATGTTTTTTAAAAGTGCCTGTTTGTTTTTTTGTGATTGTTCTTTTAAAAGTGCCTGTTTATTCCTTTATAAGACATTGTTGGTTCTTTGTTACTCATATGTTTGTTCTTTTAGAAAGCAGGCACTGTTTTTATGTCTTAGATCTCATGTTTTTTAAAAGTGCATGTTTGTTCTTTTGTAATTGTTTTTTTAGAAGTGTCTGTTTGTTCCTTTAGGAGGCATTGTTGGTTCTTTATTGCTCATGTGTTTGTTCTTTTAGAAAGCAAACACTGTTTTTATGTCTTAGATCTTGTGTTTTTTAAAAGTGCCTGTTTGTTCTTTTGTGATTGTTCTTTTAAAAGTGTCTGTTTGTTCCTTTAAAAGGTATTGTTAGTTCTTTGTTGCTCATGTATTTGTTCTTTTAGAAAGTACCGTTTGTACTTTTGCCACTTCGTGTTTGCTCTTTTAAAAGGGTATGTTTGTTTTTATTTGGTGATTTGTTTGTTTTCTGTTCTTTCAGAAACCTTAATTATTTCTTATGTGTTTTGGTGTTTACACTTGCGGGCCTTCTTGTTCTTTTGTGTTCTGGTGCTTGTTCTTTCAGAAGGTTATGTTTGTTGTTTTAGATAGGCATCTTTGTTCTTTTAGATAGGCATCTTTGTTCTTTGAGAAGGCAATGTTTGGTCATTTTTTTACATGTTTATTTTTTGTTACTTAAGTGTTTGTGCTTAGAAAAAACACTGTTTGTTCTGTTTTCCTACTTGTACGTTCTCTTGGAGTAAATATTTTTTTTTTCATTGCTTGCAGGTCATCTCTTACACCTAGGTGCTCTGCTTTGCAAGTTCATGAGCTAATGCAAATAATATCAAACAACCCTGAATAGAAAAATGCTGTAGTGGAGCTTGGGTTTGAAAAGCTTTTCCATATTCCCGGGATCACTATTAGGCAGGAGCTGATAAACTTTTTAATCTCCGCCTTTGGCTGCAACTCGTTGACTCTATGTATTCCAAACAAGAGTGAGATTGAGATTGACGCTGCTGATGCCCATGTATTATTTGAGATACCCTTTGGGCAGAACACTGTGCAAACATATGACATGTTCTTCACACCAAATTATGATCGAGCCCCATTATTTGCTTCTTGGGCGCAGCAATTTGGTGGCAAATCCCCACACTCGAGGCAACTAAGGGAAGCAATTCTTCGGGATAAAGAGGGAGGGGACAATTTCAAGAGGAACTTTATTGTCTTTGTTGTTACACATTTGATCGCTCCAACAGCAAAAGCAAATGACTGCACATGGAAAGTTGTGAAAGCAACGGAGGATTTATCATTTGTCAAGAATATGAACTGGGCTCAGTACTTGATTGATTCTCTTGTTTCATCAATTGAAAAATACAAGCGAAAAAGTGCAATAGCCAACATTGGTGGATGCATCCTTCTCCTTCAGGTATTCCTCTTATCATGTCATAACATTATTAGCTCACTATTGTTATAACTAACTAATTCTAAAAAGTTCATCCGCATCAACTATACTTTCACAGATTTTGGATGAAGGGCCAACCAACTGTTCCTAGGCAGATACCAAGAGTGTCTAGATGAGACAACAAATTAATCATCCAAAGAATCAACCAAGAAAAAGCTGCAGGTTCCTTTGGACTGGGAAATGTGACACTTTCTCTTCTTGTTTGTTCTCTTTTGTTCTTTTACATGTCACTGTTGGTTCTTTTAGAATCTTTTTTTTGTGCTTATTTATTCTCTTACATGTTACTCTTTGTTCTATTGCACGTTCTTGTCTGTACTTTGACCATATGTAAATGTTACTATTTGTTCTTTTAGGCTTCTTTATTTGTTCTTGTTTATTCTTTTACATGTTAGTGTTTGTTCTTTTCCACGTTCGTGTCTGTACTTTTACATGTTTTTTTTGTTCTTTTAGAATTCTCTATTTGTTATTTGTTGTATCACTTGTTGTTTTATATTCTGTTGGTTGTACCTTTTATATCAATGTTTGTTCTTTTCCACGTTCTTGTCTGTACTTTTACATATTACCCTTTGTTCATTCCCATTGTTTTTTATGTTTAGGTGGCGGATGATACACTAGTTGCTACTGTTAGACAAAAATGGTTGGAAAACTTGCAGAACACATCTAGAGAGGCTGAGGAAAATGGACAAGGAGAATTGGCCTCACAAGAGGTTAAAAGATTTGAGGAACTTATTGATGCTGTGTTACAGCATGTAAAGAGGGCTGCGGATGCCAATCGGGATTTGTTTAAGGCCATGAAAGATGCCATGAATGCCTACCCCGATCAGACGACAACCATTGCTGAATACATGGCAATGAGGACACCTGCACAAGAAGGGCCATCTGACTCTCAGTTCAGTTCAACTGCCCTAAACCAAATTCATAAGTTGACACAGCTGTGGGAGCGTGCAAAAGAACGATTCACACAACCACAAAGACACAGCTGTGAGAGCGTGCATAAATGAGGCTCTGATGATGATGGCGAAGAAGAGGATGATCAGATAAATGAAGAAGATTTATGTTTTGATGATCTGCAGCAACATCATCATGACAGTGATGATGATGATGACTGTTTTCCACAGCCAAATCAACCAGGGAAGCAAGGAGGCAATGAAGCACAGCATGAATCACAGCCAAAGCAACCAGGGGAGCAAGGAGTTGACACAGCTCTGGAAAATCCTGTTGAAGAAAAACATACAATGACACAGAGGACTACATTCCTCTTTTCACACAAGCCTGGTAATATTTTGAAGGAACAACATGAATCAATTCATAGATGTCATGAAGGAAAAAGAGATGAAACACAACACAAACCAGCTGGCATGTTCTTTTTTGCTTGTTCTTTCTTTTATTACTGTTTGTTCTCTTTTATGTTCTCCTAAGTTCTTTTATGAGTTACTGTTTTGTTCTTTTGGCCTTCACTGTTTGTTCTTTTTTACATTTTTGTTTGTTCTTTTATGTGTTACTTTTTGTTCTTTTATGAGTGACTAATTGTTCTTTTACCATATGTACATGAAGATGAAGGAGATTTACGTTTCGATGATCTAGAGGAACATGATCATCATAGTAATATTTTGAAGGAACAACATGAATCAATTCTTGGAGGCCAACCAGCTGGTATGTTCTCGTAAGTTCTTTTATGAGTTACTTTTTTGTTCTTTTCGCCTTCACTGTTTGTTCTTTTTTACATTCTTATTTGTTCTTTTATGTGTTACTTTTTGTTCTTTTATAAGTTACTAATTGTTCTTTTACCATATGTACATGAAGAATCGATTACTATTCACACCAAGAAACAAGTAGAGACAAATAAGAGTAAGCTTCTATTCTCTCACTATTAATTTTGTTAATGATTGTTTTCTTTTTTGCATTACAAATGATCTTTTACATTTTCTTTGCAAAACTTGTGAATTACTTGGATGAAATACCGGACTTCACATTGCTGTCGGACTCTCCAACTGATAATGTTGTTGCCAACTCTCCTGTATCAAACCTCCTGACTGAGCTCCCAATATTGAGGCCTCCATCAAATACTTTGAATGAACAAACCAAAGAACCGGAGGTAGCTACCATGCCTACAAGAGATATCAGCTTCATTCAAAATGAATTCATCCAAAAGTATACTGTACATGCACCTACTGAAAACTGACAGACCTTGAAATTAAAGCTGTGGATAAGGCCCTTTCAATGAGGTATTATTCCTGCAAATTTAATATTCTATCAAACAAGTTTTGAGACCAGTTTTCTTTGTTCTTTTGTCCATTGATGTTTGTTCTTTTAGAAAGCCTTATTTTTTCTTTTAAAAGGGCGTGTTTGTTCTTTTAGACCCTTGTCTAAATTACTTGTGATTTGTACTATGCAATTCAAGTTTGATTCAAATTTATGATAATTCGTTTCCGATGGACACACTTGCAACATTACTTGGTGAAGGTTGCGTTGAAGTACAAATTGTACAAGTGTGGACAGCCCTACTAAACAAGAAGGAAAACCAGAGTCCTCAAAATAAAAGGGCTTTTATCATTCCTCTCTTATCAGTAATCCTAAACCACTGCTTTACTTCATTTTTTTTCGCATGTTATTGTTTGTTCTTTTTAGAATTCTATGTTTGTTCTTTTATGTTCCTTTATCAGTGTGTGCTTTTGGATATTCTTGTTTGTTTCTTTTCATAGTACTGTTTGCTCTTCTTTATGCTTTTGTTTGTCCTTTTGCATGTTTGTGTTTTTTCTTCAATGTCTCTCTGCTCATTTCCACAAGTACACTATCCTGAATATCCTGGATAATGGGAAAAAGCAAAAGAAGAATAGAAAAACTGTTATTGAGGAGCTTAAAGAAGCGAGAATTGAAACTTTGACAAACTGGATTGCAAGCCAGAATTTACGACCACTGGAACAATATGAACTGGTATAATTTATTTTTTATTGTTATTCCACTTATGTTAGTGTGTATTATTTGTTATTGTTATCTAAAGTATAATTTTACTTTGATGTAGATTTTTTTTCCAGTCATCCAACACGAACACTTCTTCATCATACTGTTTGATATGAAAGCAAGAAAAGTCAAGTCAATTGACAACCTGCAAACAGTACAAGCAAGATACCAGAAGTGCACTCATAAGTCGCCCAATCTTTGGTCAATCTATCTGTTCTTTTATGTGTTGCCTCTTGTTCTTTTATTCTGAAAGATATGTACATATCTTTTCTTGTGTTACTGTTTGTTCTTTTAGAATCCTTTTTTTAAGCTTGTTTATTCTCTTACATGTTACTCTTTGTTCTTTTGCATGTTCTTGTCTGTACTTTGACCATATGTACATGTTACTGTTTATTCTTTTAGTCTTCTTTATTTGTTCTTGTTTATTCTTTTACATGTTAATGTTTGGTCTTTTCCACGTTCTTGTCTGTACTTTTACATGCTACTCTTTGTTCTTTTAGAATTCTCTGTTAGTTATTTGCTGTATCACTTCTTGTTTTATATTCTGTTGGTTGTACCTTTTATATCAATGTTTGTTCCTTCTACTATATAACTACTATCACTTCAACCCCTACCTATTAAAAACTATGACTCATTGGATGCTTTTTTTTTTCTTTTTGTCTCAGATGTTAATATTCAACTCCTACTTTGTCGAAAACAATATCAAACTCAAGTATCCAATAATAGTCTTCCAACGCTCACATGTGAAGCTACTTTAGAAGAAAGTCCTGCGTAAAGCTAGCAAGAAAAATGAATATATGTTCAACGCAGTTGACTGCGGAATTTTCACATGTAGGCACATGAAACTTTATGAGGGTAAGCAGTTTGATTCTGACTTGGGACCAAATAACATAATGAAGATTCATCGCATCAAGATTGCAGCGGAACTTCTCCTTTCGGAGCACAACAGCAGAAGGAATATTGTTCTTCGCACCATAGGACAGTAGAGAAACAAACTCCTAGGTCAACTGTTATACTTTTGTATAGGGTTTTTGGATCTATACTGTTTGTTTCTATGCAGATTGTATATATTTTTCTATGAAGAAAATATGAATATCAAAGAAATTATTATCCTTTTGGCAATGAAGTTTTTGTTCATTCATGTTACCTTCGATGTTACAAGGCACTGTTTGTCTTCCTTATATCTTGTTTTTTTATGACTGCCTGTTTGTACTTTTGTTCTTTTGTGTTTCTTTTTTTCAAAGCTACTCTTTGTTCTTTTGGAAAGAAATGTTTGTTCTTTTGTCCTTACGTGTTTGCTCTTTTAGAAAGGTATGTTTGTTCTTTTAGAATGCATTGTTCATTCCTTTAGATTGTATGTTCTTTTGTTCTTTTATGTTTGTTCTTTTCATTGTAACTCTTTGTTCTTACATCAGAACAACTGTTCATTCCAATGCAACTCTTTGTTCTTACATCAGAACCTGTTTGTGCTTTTACCTGATACTATATATTCATAACACTTGTATGAAAATGTTATTCCTCTGTAGAGAATCATATAAAATTTCATAGAAGAATAAACAGTTCCTGATGAAAGAACAATTGCTAACCATAAAATAACAAAGAACTATATGAAACTAGTTCTTTGACTTCTTCAACTGCTTTTCATCACAACTCTGTACTTTTACCTGATACTATTTTTTCACTACATATTCATAACACTTATATGAAAATGTTATTCCTCTGTAAAGAATCATATAAAATTTCATAGAAGAACAAACAGTTCCTGATGAAAGAACAAATTTCTAACCATAAAAGAACAAAGAAATATATGAAACTACTTCTTTGACTTCTTCAACTGCTTTTCAACACAAATCTGAATCTGCTTCTTGCTGCGCCCCTTTGTCCTAACAGGCAACGGATTTTGTATTCCAGGCTCATCAACCCCAGACACACAACTGCTGCTAGGACCCATCGTTTGGTTAGAACTCAAACAAACACTCATCTTTATACACAAATCTGTGACCCATTGTTCACATAAAAACCTCACCTCCTCAATTTCTTGACATGAAATCACAACATCATATATATCTTTCATCAACTTGTTTCTCCAAAATATGCTAACAAACTTCACATTAGTTCCACCACCCATACTATCAATACACTTACCAGCTCTAGCATTCTTTGTCCACCTTCTCACAATATACGCAGTAGGAATTGTTGTAACATTTCTCACATTAAAAAATTTGAGGATATGCAAACAAAAACACCCTATCTCCTCAAAATGCTTGCATGAACAATTTACCTTAATTGAATCACTATTTCTGAAAGACAACATGCAGTAACGTCCTTCAGAATCTTGATTTGCAACTTCATACTCAGAAACACCATTAACCTCACTTAACAACTTGTAATCAGCAAAAGAACCAATCTCAAGCTTATCCTCAAACTCTTTATAGATACAAAATGTATATACCTCAGCAGCATACATAAAAAATGAACAACAAAATTTCACACTCAATGACCCTCGGTTATGAAAATCTTCACCAACCTCAACATCTATCCATTCTCTAATTCTCTGCTTAATCGAATGAAACATTGACGAAAGTGATGTCTAGTTGCTACAAATTTCATTCAACATGTGATTTGTACTTTCACTTTTCTGGGTTGACAATATACCTACAAAAAGAACAGACATCAATTCATAAAAGAACACCAACTAACGAATGAAAGAACATACACTAATACATAAAATAACATATACTAGTAAGAAAAATATTGTAGATATTTTACACAAAGAACAAGCATTAACTGAAGAAAAACAAACAACAATATATAAAACAACACACATATATAGATGGGAAATTACCCGCTGAAAAAACATCTCTGCAGTAAGCAGGGCACCACTTCTCCCGCAGTGCAAATATACTCTCCAGCCAACTATTACCTTCTAAACCAAATGTCTCTATCATATTTGACTACCTGTCAATAAACTCCTGAACAGTAATACAACCATAAGAATACCGGCTCAAAGCTCTAGAAAACTCTTTGTTGATGTTCATTAACCACCCCAAATGTTTTCGTGCATTCTGTAAAATATGCCAGAAGCACAACCTATGCTTAGAACTAGGCAAATGTCTCTCAGTAGCAAACATAATGACAGCATCTTGGTCTGTCATAAAAGTTGATGGCTGAGCACCTCTCATACTCTCCAAAAATTGATCAAACAACCACCCAAAAGTCTCCTTCTCCTTATTGATCAAGAAGCCACAACCAAAAATAACAATCTGCTTGTAATTATTCTCTCCAACAAAGGGGGCACATATGAAACCATACATATTTGTTCTGTATGTTGTATAAACAACAACAACATTATCAAAGCACTGATAATCTTCATACATATGTAAATCTCTCCATATAAAATTACCCAAACGACCGTCAATAACTTGATATTGATAGTAAAAATTGCCATCACAAACTTATCTTTCTTTAAAACAATCAAGCAATGACTGTGCATCAGCACTCCCAATCTGAATTGACTTTTCACGAGTAAAAAAATTATGTAAATCCCTCTTCGTAAACCTAACAGACTCAATACCTCCACATTCTTGGTACATTATCCTGAATGCATCTATAGCTCGAATACCAATTTGCATGAAAGACATCAACATACTCTTCTTACTATTATCTATATGCCTTGCAGAATGCAAAAAATGAGTCTGATGTTGTGGAACAAATGGATGACTATGCTGTCTATCATGTCTATCACACTTCCAAGTACCACTCATATCAATTTTAAACCTCACAAATGCCCAGCAATTAGAATAAAAACTAGCTCTTTCATGACTCTCATCAATCGCAGAACTATGTTTTTCACCAGTACAAGAACAGTAAAACTCCCTTCCACAACAAGAACCATCTACCCGACGACAGAGCCTAGTCTTCCTTACATCAAAACCATGGCTAAGACCATGCTTCCTGTAATACTCATATGCTTCATCCTCACCGCCAAACTCCACACCAGTCATATCAATCCGTTCAAATCCATCATCTTCAGAATAACCTACATGCAGCTCCATTATAAGAACATATACAACATGCAAAAAGAACAAAGTCTTACACAAAAAAGAACATATGCATTTTTAAAAGAACAAACTCTGTAGTATAAACGAACAAGGCTAAACAAATAAACCGAATATTAAAAAATAGAAGAACAAGGTCTAAAGCACAAGGGTACAAACAGTTCTGTAGAAAGGTACAAACAGTAATGAAGAAAAAAACATAAAAGCCCAAAAACATCAGTTCTGTAAAGACAACAGACTGTGAACCATAAAAAAATCAAGGCCAACTCATAAAAGCAAACGTGCCAGAACAAAAAGCAAACGTGCCAGACCAAAAAGCATATATATAAAACCAATATAAAAAACAAAAAAAAATAACACTGTCTAAAATAGAAAAGAACAAACAGTATTATTAGAAATAACAAACAGTATTCTTAAAAAGAACATATACTACTATAAAAAAGAACATGTATTGTCAACATGAATACCACATAAGATCGCCAAAGAATTGGACAATGTACCCAAACCAGATCCCTCAACAGTAGATATCAAAGACCGAACATCTACTCCACAACCTAAATCACCAGAAACTGAAGCAAAAGGAACTAAGTCTAACATTAAAAAAACAAATCTAACATGAAAAGACAATCCAAATGTGAGCTACACAAATGAAACACAAATAAATATCAAGAACTCGTTCGTACCTAAGTTAACAGAGCAAATAACGTCGGACGACGGAGCAGGAGAAACATTCAGATCTAGATCCATTACCGCCCACAAGCAAACACCTCCATCAAAACAAGAGTTCCGAAACTTGTCCTTCAACAGCACAGAAAAAAACTAAGATCGAAATCCATGCAGAAGAACAATCAATGCAACCCGAAACTCGCGAGACAAAGCTAGAAGAAGAAACGGAGTAGAAGAAGAAACGGAGTAGAAGAAGAAGCAGAGCAACTAATTCTCAAGAAACGACAAACAAAAAACAGAAAAGTGGAAATAGGTATAAATAATGGCAAACTTGTAATTATAAATGAAGAATGTCATAACGGCACAGATGTAAATAAGCCAGTCGAATGTCAAATGGCACGGATGTAAATAACATGTGCGCCTGGCACACACAAGAATTGGCCAAAATACAAACATGTACGTGCAAGAGTCACTTATTATATTTATGGAAACAACTGAAAAAGATTTTACATCTATTGCTAAAACAAAATAAGGGAAAAGAAAAAATAAGTTCTACCCTCTTCCACATTATAAATTGAACCTCTGATTTGAGACCCTTGTAATGAGAACTCTCATGAATAAATGGGAATTGTCAAATCCCAACCAATGTTCCAAGCCAACACATGTGATAACTGTTGAATTCCTTTCAGTGTTGCACAATAATAGTGGTTTTAAGGCAAAAGGTTACTCTCGCACATTAGCTTGCTGCTTCAATGCTCTCTTAACCCTATTCTGTACTTTCTTGATTCTGATTATAAAAATAAATGTGGCAACCGTTGAAAATCATTTCACTTATAATAGTTTTACTGCTATATGTACTTTTTCATTGTTCAGGCTGAAATTTTACTATTTTAATTTTCTATACATTAATAAGAAACAGTTGAGATAAAATATGAACAAATTAATATTTATTTGAAATGAATTAATTAGTATCATGAGTAGATATCCTCATAAGTTATATATTATTTTTATGTTTAATTAAATCAAATTCCTTAATAATTTTTTCCTTCCTAATCCATCGATGGACAACAAAAATACATTGTGTTCCCAAGTCCAACCTGCAAAAAAATTTCTTCATGTATAAAAATAATAAAACAAAAACATAACAAAGATATGAAGATATGAAAAAATCGTCAAGTTCATGAAATTACCCAAATTTTGTGAAACTTTCCGGCCCAGGTAAACACAATATCAGCTTCTAAATACCTTGATTTTGAGTTTAATTATTGAAGACAAATATTTTATTTGATTTCTTTGTTTCTCCATCTTAATTAGTAACAAATATAATATTTGTTAGTGGTATTCGTTGTTTTGATAAAACTGAATAATTCAAATAGATTATCTAGATTGGACAAAATAGTTTGATTATTTAGTTATTTGATTCGGATTGAATCAAAAATGAATTTTTTGTTTGGCCATCAAATCGATTATTGGTTTCTAAGCTTAAAATTGAACAAACTAAATAAATCAAAAAGTAATATATATTTTATAATTATATATGTCAGTTCTACATATAAAAGGTCATTTTTATTTAATTTTGGACAATGTGTTATGAACCAACTTTAACTTTAGGTATAAAATGCAATATTATTAATTTTTATCATATTTTTTCCAGTTATATTTTTTTCCATTATGATTTGTTTAGTTCTAATAAAAATTTTGAATTATAAAAATTAGATAAATTGAATTATAATTTGGATGATTCGGATAAAAAAGAAAAACATGAATTATAATTCGGATGATTTAGATTAGTTTTAAAATGTAATTTAGATGGTTTGTATTAGATTTATAAAAACTCAAAATAAATCTGATTGTTTTATTCGGATCGGTTCTAAACTTATCCAACCAAACAAATACCCTTAATATTTGTCTCCAATTATTTACCTTCAATTTTAAATATTGTTACTGGGGACAAATATTTTATTTGGCTCCTTTTATTTGTCTCCTCCTTGCCAATTCACCTGTCCTACGGGAACATCTCTATTAATCTTTCATCCCATTGGTAAATTGGCAATAGCAGATCTAGGATTACAAGCCTCCCTTGCCCATTTACAACTTATTTTACTACACCTATTTCCAATCAAAATTATACTCATAAGCTAAATTTTAAAGTCTACTCTTATATTGTTAGCAACAATATAAAAGAAGGGGGAAAACTAGTAAACAAAAAACAAAAGGAAAATTTACAATTGCTCCCCTGAGGTTTACCCTAACCTACAGTTTGTTTATTTATTTTTTGAAAACCTACATTTTATCCCCTTTTTTTTACACTATCCGATAAAAACTTATAAAATTGTAATTAAACTGTACCATAGTGATCTTCTAGTAATTTCAATTCATTCATTTTTTTTTACTTAATAGACATTGTAAATTATCAAAAAATTTTTGAAAATGAATTTTTATTTCTATAATTGCATATCAGTATCTTCTCAAAGTTAGTTAACTGTAAAAAAAATATGAAAAAATCTTAAAATTACTGGAGCATGAATATTAACCAGTTTAAATTAGGGTTTCAGAAATTATTGCTAAATACCGTAAAAGAATGAGGGGGCAAAGTGTAGGTTACACCAAACCACATGAGGTTTTGTAGTTTTCCCAAAATAAAGAAGCCAAACGTCAAGACACGGTACCCTCGGAACTGGAAGGTCAACACGGAAAATAGACTGTGCGGGTTTGAAGTTGGGGTAAAAGCACCATTGGTCTCATACCTTTAATTAGTGTTGCAAATCAGCCACCAACCTTGATTTAATTGCAAGTCCTAAACATTTATAATTCATTTCATATTGATCCCTAGTCCTAGGCAAGTGCAGAAACTTGATTTACAGAAGAGAAAAATTGATAGTTTAAATTATCTATTTACTATTAGAAATTATGGTACAATTTAAATTAGTAGAAAACACAATTATCATACAGTTTAAATTAGAATTTAAAAAGTTAATATCAGATAATTTGTTATAGTTAATGAATTCAAATAATTCGGTAGTTATCTTTGAATAAATTTAAATTGTGCCATAATCTTCTCATATTTAATGGATAATTTAAACTATTAAATTTTTCTTTGTGAATTGAGTTTTTGTGTCTGTATAAGATTAGAGACCAATATGCAATGAATTATGATAATTTGGGATGAGGTTGCAATAAAACGAAGGTTTTAGACTGATTTACATAAAAAATTAAAAGTCTAGGACCATCGGTGCTACTTACCGTGAATTATTAGGTGGTAAAGCATATGGTATAAAAGAAACAAACTAAGAAGTTTGTTGACTAAACACATAATTTTACTAGTTAGTCAACTAATAGATGTACGGTCAAAGGGGGGAGTCCTCTATGGTCTGTAAGTAACAGACTGAGTTGTAACATGACAAATTTAGGGTGCTTTCTAAACGAATTGACAAAATTTGATAGACTAAAATGATCTAGACCATCAGCGAAAATTGATCATTTCGAATTTGTTGCAATAGTTGCACCAAAGAAAACTTAGAGATCTTCCTCGGTATGGATTTTTTATAATTCATTCATGCATCAAGTTTTATGAATAATATGGTTTTGAATATAGTGTCAAATACCACAATATATAGCCAGGGGCGGAGTCAGAATTTTAAGTTGGGGAGAGTTCATTTTGAGAATTTTAGAGAATTAAGAAGTAAACGTATTTCCACAATACAAAAAGAAAATAATAAAAATAACTTAAAATTTATTAAAATACTATGTTTATAGGTTATACACTTTCAAAATAAAAAATAAAACTTACTAAATCTCAATTTTTATCCATATAATGAATTAGTGATTATAAGCTTCAAGTCCATATTAAATCACGAGCTTCTCTGTCAATGAAAAATTAGTTATATTATTATACATGTACAAATGTTTGATTAATATCATATAGCAAAATAATAATATAATAATAATACTTTGTGCAAAAAAATAATAATTCATTTATAAAACCTACAATTTATATAAATAATTTGACATATAAATATAATATCAAAATTGATAATTAAAAAAATTTATAAATGAATTAAATGCATTAAAAAAATTTATAAATGAATTAAATGCAATAGTTACTAAAGTATAAACTACCAAATAATTTATTTAAACAAAAATAAAACAATGAAAACGACTAACCTTGTTGGTTTTTATTCTTGTAATTTGTAAAAACAAGTAATTGTCTTGGCAAATAAAAAGAGGTATGCGTCTCCCTTGCCTGTAAGTTTGAAAGAGCAAACAAAAAAAAAGTATCAGAATCATTATTTTGACCATTCACATAATTAGGTAAAAGAAGATAACTTGTATATAAGTAATGGCTGGAAACAATTTTTCCTATGTAAAAGACAAAAGCGGCAGCAGCTTTTGTTTGTCCCATTCATATCATTGGGCAAAAAATTGTTTATCTGACTTAGATAATTTGTGAAATACAAAGAGAAGAAAAAGGAGGTTAAAGTGGCAGCAGCTTTTGTTTTCCCACCATGGCGAGCCGCCGCCTGGCATATTTCTTTTCTTTCCTATTCTTGCCGTGGCTGACAAATGATAACAGTCCAATCCAATTCAATTCATGTGAAATTGAGATTCAAATGGAGAAAAGAAGGCTCACCGGCGGCTTTGGCAAGAGGAGAACTAGAAAAATCCAACCGCAGCCACTTCACTGTGAGTTTTGAGCGTTTCGCCTTCCTCCAGGACCCCCACCGGCATCGTCTACGAAAACTTCCTCTATTTCTCATGAGACACACTTGGCTAATGCAAAAATTTACAAAAGAAGTAAAAAGGTTATACTTTTAAATTTTTAATTTTTTAAAATATAATTAATCTTTTTTTATTAAAAGAGTAAAATTAATTATTTGATGTTAGACTTTTTCTTTATTTCTCACACAAATCAACAACATGTATTTATGTATAATGATAGTGAGATAGGGAAAATTATTACCATTTTATATCTATACTTCTTAAAATTATTATTATGTTTATAATTAAAAAATTACGGGGGCACAAGCGAGGTAATGTTATTTTTTTGTCTTTATTTTTACATATACATATAAATAATATATACTATAATTTATAAAAATGTTGAGGGCTGGGGGTCTATTCCCTCCACCATTGTATGCAGCGGTATACCGAGCGATATACCATTTACCGCGGATAAGCGGTATAAATGTTTTCGCATTTTGTCATATTACCGTGCAGTATATCGCTGTATTTCGCAATGTACCATATACTACTAACTTTTTGTATGCATTTTATTAAAAAAAACTGCGGTGCACCGCAAATACTGCAATGGACATACCACGGTATTTTATTTTTCACGGCTATTTTTTTCATTTTACATAAAAAATATCATAAATATACAAAATATTAAAATATAAATAATACACATATCATAAAATAAATATTTACTTTTTAATTTTTTGTTACTTTTCTTAATTAATATAAAAATCTAATGGATGATAACAGCTGAAGATCTCTGTGGTGTTGAACAATATGTCCTAATTGGATTTCGGGTGCATGCTATCCTAACTGAATATCTTCTATCATATATATTTTATTTATATTTGACAAATTATGATGAAAAAAATTAAAATACATATAAAATGTGTAAAAATAAATGATTAAATAAATTATGTCAACTTAAAATAATATTCTAATATTTATTTTTTTGTGAAAATAGTAATGGTATGCAGCATAATATACCATACGATACACCTTAAAAATTTAAGGTGCAGTACACCTAACGGTAACAGTATTTAACGTATTGGTTTTGAATGAGAGTTGGTGAAATGAACATTATTTGCTGAAGCAGAATTGTGGAAGGCTATTTCAAATTGTAATGGACACTCATTTCAAGCCTGAATTTTCTCAAAGAAGAAAATTTGTCACCAAAATAACACTCATCACTTCCTTGACCGAGGATACCTACGATGTTTACGAGGCCTTAGAGGAAGTCACATTATTTGTTGAAGCAATCCAAACGTACACTAATACGTGCGAATGATCAAAGCCAATTTCTTTTGGTATGAACTCATGAAATGACATGTCTATAACAAAAATATGATTCAAGCACAAAAATATTTGTTCCTATAACTAACTTATTTTTCTCTTGTACTTTTAGGGATGGATAGGTTAATGGTCCTGGACAATGGTGTTGTTGAAAGTTTTTGAAGACATAGGGGAGTAGGAGTGGAAATGATCCGAGTTGAGCCTGAACACCTCAGGTTTGAGGCTCAACTTGTTAAAAATTAGTTCGGCTCAGGCTCAAGCTCGAGTTCATCAAGCTTGGAAAATGGGACTTGAAGTTTGGCTTAAAAAAGTTCAAGCTCGGCTCAGTTGCTCAATAGGCAAAAAGCTTGGTTTGAAGTTCAAGCTTGATTCGAGGCTCAAACTTGATTTAAGTAATAACCTAGTAGAATTTTTGTAGCAAACCAAGAAAAAACAAAAAGAAATCCATACAACTTGCATAATCAAGTCCAACTAAGTGTGTCCAAGTTCAACAATTAACAAACAAGAAAGTTCAATAAATGATCGATAACCGAACAAAAAAACACTAGAAGGATTACAATCCTATCTAATGCGGATAAAAGTCTCAAATTAATTTCCTCTCCAATTCTGCTTCTAGCTCATTCAAGGCAATTTTGCAATTCCTAATCTCTTGTCTTGCCCAGTGTCATCAAGAACCTGTAGAACAATATATACATATTTTTATCAAGTAAGAATGAAGTACTCCCATAAAGCAAGTAACTTGATTAACTAACAAAAATGCTACTCCACCCTTGTAAATCGCTTTGCTCTCTTCCCAAGCTCTTGTGCTGCCATGTTAAAGTTTTGATTAAAAAGTTGATGCCAGCTTGTTTGCTAAAAATATTTGGCTTTCCATGCAAAACATCAAAATTTAGCTCCCAAACTTGTGGCTTTCACATTACACTTGCAATAACTTGGTTAACTATAAAAAATGCTAGTCCAGCCTTGTACATCAACTTTTCAATATTCTAACATTCTGTCAATCCTGTTTTCATATTTGCACACAAAATATTAGCCCAAAATCACAACTCTAGCTAAAAGTCAAACCTTTGGTCAGACACGTGCAAACACTTATTAGATTAATTATGTCCTCTTGCAAAAGAAAATACAAACACGTACGTGCAAGAGTCACTTATTATATTTATGGAAACAGCTGAAAAAGATTTTACATCTGTTGCAAAAACAAAATAAGGGAAAAGAAAAAATAAGCTCTACCCTCTTCCACACTATAAATTGAACCTCTGATCCCAGACCCTTGTAATGAGAACTCTCTGAAATAAATGGAAGTTGTCAAATCCCAACCAATGTTCCAAGCCAACAAATGTTATAACTGTTGAATTCCTTTCAGAGTTGTACAATAATAGTGCCCTGTGAAACTTTTTGGCCTAGGTAAATACAATATCTGCTTCTAAATACCTTGATTTTGAGTTTAATTTTTTAAGACAAACATTTTATTTGATTTCTTTGTTTCTCCATCCTAACAAATATAATATTTGTTAGTGGTGTTCGTTGTTTTGATAAAACTGAATAATCCAAATAGATTATTTGGATTGGACAAAATGATTTGATTATTTAGTTATTTGGTTCGGATTGAATTAAAACTGAATTTTTTATTTGGCTATCCACTACTAAAAAAAATGGGTTTTCTAATGGCCGTTTCCAACGTGCAGGCGTTGGTAAATTTGAAATTACCAACGCCTGTGCGTTGGTAAACGACCATTGGAAAAATTTTACCAACGGTCTAAGCTTTAGTCGTTGGTAAGTTGCAACGCCTGCACGCTGGTAATATAGCAGTTGTAAAATTTCCAACGGCTTAATTTCCAACGACCTAAGATCTTACCAACGCCTGTTTGTTGGAAATTTACCAACACGTAGGGCCGTTGGTAAACAGCATACACAAGCCTCATATTACCAACGGGCTAATCCGTTAGTAAATTTTCCAACGGGTTAGCCTGTTGGTAAATTTACCAACGTGTTAAGCCGTTGGAAATTTACTAGACAGCTATGGATTCAATGATTCTGTTATTTTCCAAATTCAATATATCATAGTACATATTAATGTTCCAATTGTTGAATACCCAAAAAAAATGTCAAACCAACATGAATACTGTGTATCCCAAGTTAATTCATACATTATAAACAAAGAGTTATATGTCTGATACATATCATAAAGGCATTCATAATGCAAGATCTCAAATTTCAATTCTAAGTCTCTAAAAACTCATATAAGTCTCAAGTCTTTAAAAGCTCATATTATCGTCCTGAAAAACAAGAAGCACATGATGATGTACCTTTCTCGAGATGGCAATCAAGCATACTCAGTCTCCGAGTCTGAATCATCCATATACTGTAGAGGCGCTTGAGGTGGGGGGTAGAGAAGGATGAGTGAACGACAAATTAACTCCAATTGTGCTCGATTAGCCTCCAATGCGGCTCTATTCGCGTCCATCTCTGCCTTCTGTCTCCTTTGAAGCCGCTGTAGCTTCTTCTCATACTCGGTGTCCTTTCGCGCAATCTCCTCTGCCATCATCTACTGTACTTGTTCATTCAACTCTGGTGTCTGAGTGAGGTCAACAGGTGGGAGCACTGCAGCCATCCAACATCGTGGGATAACGCACTACTCTGAACCGAAACCAAAAACACGTCCTCTCATTTTCCCGCCAGATGCAATACTAATGATGGCAGCTTCATCAATTTCATGTGAAGGCTCTTCTCCCTCATGTTGCTGTGTTTGCTCCTCAATCTCAGCACCAACCCAAGCCTACAAAAAGATGTTTACATTCATATGTGATTATCACAATTTTAACTTACGGGTAGTAGAGAAAAAAAGTGGTAAATGATACTTATAGCAACTTCTTCGAAGCGCCTACTAACGTATTGTCCATTCTTCATTTTATGTGTCTTCTGGAGAACCTTGAACAGACCGGGGTCCTTCTTCTCCGGATCTTTCTCTCTCTAATAGAATGTTAATGCATAGTAATGTCTGTCACCAATTATTAATAAGCAGATAATGTAAAGTTAATGAAGAAGAATGATTTACCATTTGATTTCGATGTGCAGACATTGAGATTGACCCCCCCCCCCCCCCCCCCCCGCGCATATGTCGCACTACATGATCCAGACTGAGAATTCTCCTCACTGACAGAAGCTCGGATTCCCTTAAACTTTGTAGATTTTTTAAGAAACTCCAAACTAGCCCAATATGCCTCCATTTTCACATATGCATCATCAAACATGAAATTTGCCTTCGCTCGACGTTTGGCTGGATCCTTCACACACCTGATGTCTGCCATGAGGCATCGGTAGTGTTGTGCCCCCAAGATGTGCCATATCCAATACATCTCATTATGGTGTATAGGGTCCCACTCACAGCTCCTCTACACAGGGTAATAAATTGTTTCATTAAATCATGACAGATTAAGTACACTGTTTAAAATGAAAATATGATATTGTACTAAAACGAGAATAACCTCAAAAACGCGCACCATTGTTGAATATCTGATGCAGAGACAAGCGACCACTCATGATATGGCTTAAAATGCGTGGCGAAGCATGGTGTTACCAACCTTGTCACTCTAGGTGGAAGAAATCTACAAAGTCAAAATGATGCATGGTTGTACGAACTATAGGTGTAAAATAGAATGACATAAGTGCACCCACTAAATTCTCTAGGTTACTGATAGTTTGTTGTATGTTAATTACTTACGTGTTGCCATGAGGGTAAATCTTCAACCGGGGTCGGGTCGGTGCTTGTGACACTGATGATGGGACATCTGGAGTATGAATGTCAGAATCTAATGCCGGAGAATGCATCATCTGGGGGTGACTAACATGTGTCCATCGGGGGCCATGTGGAGATGTCGTGTCTCCACCTTCAGTAGAAACATGTGCATGAGATCGGCGATGAGTAGGTGGGATCGAAGTGTCCTGTGTCTCTGTAACTGCATCAAGATATGCTTGGGAAGAAGAACCCGTCCTCTTTTGTAGCTGAAGTGATGTCTGCATGAACTCGTTGAATGCTTGAAAAGAACCCTTCCCCGGTTGGCACCTATAAGTGTTATCCCCTTTAGGTGGCATCTATAATAATTAACACAACATTAAGGAAATCATGAAATTATGTAAAGATCATATAATAAATTTATCATCATTTCACATAAATTAATAAATTACCAAATATGTTTATTTTTAATCATTTATGACTCGAGATCGATATTGCCACTGACACTATCATCTTGATTCACCTGACCCAGTGCTTGCACAGTCTTGACACTCCTCATTTTCATCGCTATCAGTTCCATTGGATTCAAACTCCTCATCATCATCATCTGAATCGCGATTAGCAGCCTCCTTATTTTCATTTTTATCAACATTGTCATTCATACTCATGCTTTGAAAGTCTTCTTCAATATCATCACCCAATCTTGTGTCAGCTAACTCACCAATAGGGTCGTCCTTGATGACATGATTTGTGTGGCCTTCATTTTCTTGATAAACATCATCATTAACTTCTTCTTCGTATTGAATGATCCGTCTAGGTTTTATCTTAAGCACAGCTAACTAGCCGTTTTTTTCACGTGACTTTGTCAGATAAGGTGTGTAGTACACTTGGTTTGCTTGTGATGCAAGAATGAATGGATCGAACTTTTGATATCGCCGGGCATCGCGGATCTCGACTAACTTAAACTGTTTATGAATCCGAGTTCCATGGTCAAGTGTGGGGTCAAACCAATCACACTTAAACAAGACCACATTTTTGTGTGGATAGTCAGGATATTCTCGTTGAATGATTTCTTGTAATATACCATAAAAATCACATTCAACTTCGCTTGAACCCATGCTCCGTATGCATACTCCACTATTGAATGTTACCTTGTCCTCACCCCATTCACTTATGTGAAATTTATACCCATTTGTGAAATATACAGGACACGTCTCAACCCAACGTGAAGGCCCACATGCAACATGCCACAATATCTAATCGACTATATTGTTTCGTGGGTCATCGACCTATGTAAACCAATTTGAAGTTATGAAAAAACATTCAGAAGTGATGAAAATTAATAATTTACATACATAGTGCATTGTATCCACTTACATAGTTTCTGAGCCAGTGTGAAAAGTTGTTTTCAATATGTACATCCAAATCAGACATGGTAATATCGGGTGCAACCAATTTGACCTGCTCAACAAACAGACTGTGCATAATAGAATGATAGTAAGATAGCTAGGTTAGTCCAACGAAAACTATTGGGCTTCAAAAAATAAGATGTCACTCTGGAAGGAAACCCATGCTTACTTGAGATATGGCCTGATATCAGCACAGTTTAATAGAACATATGTGGTGGCAACTCTAAGTTCATCGTCTGTAAGGAATCTATATTTGAATGCACCATATGGACGACCCGGAAAGTTGAATATGGCCCATAAATCTTTATTACAGGGGTTAGGACCGCCATCATCATTCCGAGGAACTCTATTCATTATACAAGGAACATGGGATTCAAAGTAATGGGAGCAAAAGATGGAAGTCTCCTCTATAAGGTATGCTTCACAAATTGATCCCTCAACATAAGCAGTATTAGAAACCTTCATTTTAAAGTCATGCATGCACTGCTCAAATTTATACATCCACTAATACTGAACAAGTCCTCCAACCCTTGCTTCATAAGGTAAGTGAACTGGCAAATGCTCCATGATATCAAAAAAACCAGGAGGAAAAATCCTCTCAAGCTTGCACAAGATAATTGGAATATTAGCCTCCAACTCGAACAAGTGATTAGCATCCAACTCTGGAGAACACAAGTCTCTAAAAAAGATGCTTAACTCAGTTAATGGTTTCCATATATTCTCAAGAATCCCTTGAAAGGCAATGGGGAGAAGTCGTTGCATCATCACATGACAATCATGACTCTTCATGCCGTACATAGTGTTACCAGAACTATCAACACATCTGGCAAGATTAGAGGCATACCCATCTGGGAGTCTTAGAGATTTAACCCAAGCGAGAACATCATGCCTTTGGTTAACATCAAATGTGAACCGGGCCTTGGGTTTGAATAAATGACCATCCTCTAACGAAACCATGTTTAACTCCGGTTGATTACAATAAATCTCGACATCCTTCTGTGCCTTAACATTATCTTTTGTTTTGTTCTTTATATCCATAACGGTATTCCAGATATTCTTAAACACGTTTTTCTCAATATGCATGACATCCAGATTATGGCGGATTAAGTTCGTCCCCCAATAAGGCAGCTCCCAGAAAATGGTCCGCTTAGTCCAATTATGAGATTTCCCATAGTCACAAGGCCGATGTTGTGGCCCATCCATAAAAATTAGTGGAAGGAAGGAAATTCATTCAAATATGGCCTTACCTGACAAACGCTCAGGAGTCAATGAATTCTCTGACTTGCCCTTCTTAAAATTTACCCTATTTCTTCTGTAGGGGTGGCCAGTTGGTAGAAATTGCCTGTGACAGTTAAAGTATGAAGTTTTCCTGCCAAACTGAAGTTGGAAAGACTTAGATTGCTCCATACAAATTGGGCAAGACAACCGACCATGCGTCATCCATCTTAAAAGCATGCCATAAGCTGGGAAATCATTTATGGTCCACATTAGTGCAGCTTGAAGGATAAAATTTTCTTTCAATGATACGTCCCATGTTTGGACACCTTCGTCCAGCAAATGGTTTAGTTCTTCTGTTAGAGGTTGTAAATAAACATCAATATTGTTACGAGGGCTGTGTGGACCGGGAATCAACAATGAAAGGAACATCCATTAAGGTAAATTATATGAAGTGACTATAATAGGCCAGCATGAGTACTGTTTTCCAGATGGTCCAAAAGGAGCAAATCCATCGGCACACAAACCCAACAGTATATTTTGCGGTTTGGAAGCAAACCATGGGTAGATGCGATCAAAATGCTTCTAAGCTTCACCATCAGATGGATGTTTTAGAACACTTAGGATTAGTCGTTGCTCCTTGTGCCACCGCATTTGCTCTGCTGTCGAAATTGAATCAAATAGGAGTTGGAGACACAGGATTAGTGGTAAATGATGCATGGTCTTCCACAGACGATCTTTACCCCTATCACCCTTTTTTGGGTTGTACTTTTCAGCACCACAGAACTTACGGCTTCGAACATTAATTTCTTCTTTCCAAAACAACATGCAGTCATTAACACAAGCATCTATCTTAATGTGAGATAAACCCAACTGTGAAATTAATTTTTTTGTTTCATGCCAGTTGGATGACATCTTACTATCTAAAGGTTGTGTTTCTTTCATCAATTGGGCAATGCCATCATAATAGGCCCATGACATGTGATACTCAGACTTAATGTTCAACAGACGGACAGTAGCAGATAACTCAGAATGATTTTGACACCCATCCCATAGAGGAGTTGACGTAGAATTCAATAGGTCGAAGAAATGTTGAGCACTTTCATTGGGCTGCTCATCCATGTGAGGAGGACTTTGATGGTAATTAGACCCAATGGCGTCCAATACCATCCTTTCATACGGATTGCTTGAAGAACCCTGATCAAAGTTATCAAATCCGCCCACTTCTCTGTCTGTATCCAATACTTTAGTAAACAGCTCTCCATGAACCGTCCAGTTCAAGTAAAAAGGCATGAACCCCCACTTGTAAAGATGAAATCTAACATCGTCACATAGTCTAAACTGCAAATTCTTACATTTTCGACAAGGACAACGAATGTTGTTACCGCTCATGTTTTCAGGGTGAGCGACAGCAAATGATATAAATTCTTCAACCCCAGACTCCCACTCCTCTGTATAACCCTTTTGGCCTGGCAAGACACGATTACAGTACATCCAACTACGGCCCGACTCCATTACAAACTAAATCTTTTGGTAAACGTAGAAAACACATCCATGACAACATATACTTATTTTTTTTAACCCATTGAAAAATATCTTTGTTCCTAATAAAAGTTAGTTATGGTGTTCATATTTAGCCCTATTTCTTTAAAAGATAATATATATTTTATTTATTGATAAAAATAAATATGTGTGCCTTTAATAATTATGTCTGGCTTTTATTAACCCATCAAACTTATTTGAAAAAGCAAATTTAGTTAATTATACCTAACAGAATACTACATTTTTATTAATTTCATAAATAAACCAAATTAATATGCAAATTCAACCAAAAATATTTTTAATTCAACACTTGCTTGATAGATATATATGCACATAAATCATTAAGCCCAATCATGCAAGCAAGGTTAATTACATGCACCTAACAAATTCCAATTTTCTATTAAGTTATGAAATTAATGAATTATCATGGATTAGAATTTATATAATTTTTTTTCATACATGCACATAAATATTATTGAATTATCATGGATTAGAATTTTTTTTCGTATATCATATATATATATAAATATATTCTCCAATACCATAAACTTGTTTCAGAAATAAATTTTAGTTCATTATACCTAAACACTATACATAAATTTTTTATTAATTGCTCGAATTAAAAATTAAAAAAAATTCATAGGAAAATGTATTTCATTCAATAAAACTTGGTTGATAATTATATATCCACATAAATATTGATCCTAACCAAGCAAAGTTAAAATTACCTAACAATTTCTAATTTTCTATTAATTTTTGAAATTAATTAAATTACAAAACTGTATTTAATTATCATGGATTACATTATTTTGGCATATACCATATATATTCTCCATAACCATCACTATAGGTTCAAAAACAAATTTTACTTAATTAAACCAAACAAAATAAGTAAGTTATATTAATTTTCAAAATTAAAAAAATGAAAAAAATTCAGCAAATTAAATATATGAATGGTTGAACCCTAAACTTCAATTACAACCATCAACATTAACAAATCACAAAAATATCATACAGGTCACAACCCAAAAACCCTAATTTTTTTGGATTTTTCACAATAAAATTAAAAAAAGTTAGAAAAATAAAAACCTTCAAGAACTTACCTCAAAATCGCACAACGAACCTCCAAAATATGTAGGAATGCTTCAAATCTGTTAGAACAACTGGGAAGTTGTAGCCATTGTAGCCAAAAAACTCAAATACATATTAAAACGAAAAAACGCAAACAGTAGCAAAAAATACCCCTAAAAAATGAAAATACTTACCGGAGTTAGAGATTGGCCACCAGATCTACGAAAACCAGCTGAACAAGTGACGATTTAGCAGCCCAAGTGCGTGGAAATGGCCGATTTGCAGAGCTACTGTGCTGTGTGTGCAAGTGAAAGAGAGAGGGAGTGAGAGAGAAGAACAGAGAGGAAGCCTGACACAAATGGCTGGGAAGGGGGGTTAATTTAATTTCACATTTCCAACGCCCTAGCTGTTGGAAAAACAAAAATAAAACGCACCGTACCACTAAAATAGCTGGTAGGTCAATTTTGATTTTTTTCAACGGCTTAGCCGTTGGAAATAGGAAATAAAATTTCCCCCCCTTTTTAATCCGAAATTCAAATTTTCTTTTTTTTTTCCACTCTTGAAATTAGGACAACAGAGGGGGCGAACAGGTAATTAATGGAAACAATTTTCCCTTTTTACCAACGATTTATTGCGTTGGTATTTTCCAACGGCTAGGCCGTTGGAAATAAACGCATTGGAAACTTCCCATTTTTTAGTAGTGATTGGATCGATTATTGGTTTCTAAGCTTAAAATCAAACAAAGTGAATCAAAGAGTAATACATATTTTGTGATTATACCTGTCAGCCCTATATATAAAATGTTATTTTATATGAATATTGGACTATGTGTTATAAACCAACCTTTAACTTTAGGTATAAAATACAATATTATCAATTTTTATCATATTTTTTCCGGTTACATTTTTTCCATTACCATTTATTTAGCTCTAATAAAAAATTTGAATTATAAAAATTAGTTAAATTCAATTCTTAGTATTATATATATGATATATATGATATATTATTATTATACATTAATATATATCATATATTCATAATTATATATATATATATATATATATATATGGATATATATATATATATATATATATATATATGTTTATGATATATACATCATATACATTATTACGTCATATATTTTTATAATAATAATAATAATAATAATAATAATAATAATTAATATTATTATTTGTAAAAAATGTTTTAAAAATATTACTTTACTTTCTAAAATTTTAAAATGTATTGTATGAATAGCACCCGTTCCAACATCCTTCACGATGGAAGTTGAAATTTGCAGTGGCCTTCACGTTGGAAACTTTCCAATGACTCAGCACACTAAAAATTTCAAATGGCCAGGCCGTTGGGGGCTAAGTGTTCAAAATTTCCAACGGTCAAGCCGTTGGAAATTTTACATTTGGAAAATGCATTTTTTTTTAAGTTTTTCATTTGTCTCCTCTTTGCCAATTCAACTGTCCTGTAGGAACATCTCTAATCTTTCGTCCCATTGGTAAATTGGTGAAAGCAGATCTAGGATTACCAGCCTCCCCTGCCCATTTGCAACTTCTTTTACTACAACTATTTCCAATCAAAATTACACTCATAAGCTAGATTTTAAAGTCTCCTCTTATGTTGTCACTATCAATAGAAAAGAAAAAAGGGTAAAAACTAGTAAACAAAAATAAAATATTGGCAGCCAAGCGTCAAGACACGATTCCATCGGAACTGGAAGGTCAACAGAAATAGACTGTGGATTGATAATTCTCCAGCCCATTACGTTGGGCAAAAGCAACGAAAGTTTGGGTAAAAAGCACCATTGTCCCCAAACTTTTAATTAGTGGCAAATCAGTCACCAACCTTAATTTTATTGCAAATTAGTCCTAAATCTTTATAATTAATTTCATATTGGTCCATAGTTCTAGGCAAGTGCAGAAACTTGATTTACAAAGGAGAAAAATTGATAATTTAAATTATTTATTAACTGTTAAAGATTATGATACAGTTTAAATTAATGTAAAACACAATCATACAGTTTAAATTAGAATTTAAAAAGTTAATATCAGACAATTTATGAGAGTTAATAAATTCAAATAATTATGTAGTTATTTTTCAATAAATTTAAACTGTGCCATAATATTTTCACATTTAATGGATAATTTATACTATTAAATTTTTCTCTAGAAATTGAGTTTCTGTATCTGCATAGGATTAGAGAACAATATGTAATGAATTTTAAAGATTTAGGATGAGCGTACAATAAAATGAAGGTTATAGACTGATTTAGAATAAAAATTAAAAGTTTGGGACCATCAGTGCTAGTTATCCGTCGAAGTTTGCGTTAATAAAAGGTCCTAAGAGGGGGAATTCGTTGGGTTGTCTAATAGTGTCGCTGCCGTAATCTGACTTCTATTGACTGGAAAGACGCAGAGTTTTTCCGTGTACAAAAAGTAATGAAATGGTTTGGTAAAAGGGTAAATATTGCATAGCCCGGCTTACGCGTGAGCCATCCCCAAAGATATTTTTTATGTACAATTTAGTCCCCACAATTTATTTTTTGTCCTGTTTCCTTTGATTCAAGAATTAATTAAATTTCCAAAAGCTTTTATCCTACAAGTAATTAAATATTATTGTGTTAAGATCTTTTCAGACTATCACCCAAGTCGTGTGACAACCATAAGACCCATTGTTAAAGAAAAAGGGTAGTATGATTGTGTAAAACGTTGATAGATAGCTGATAAAGAAATTAACACTGATTGATAATTACTCATTGATAAAATCTTAAGAAATTTGACTAAGTTTGTTTCAAAGAGACAAGAAGAAGAAGAAGAAATTGTGTGGAATATAAAAATAAAGAACTCACAAGTTGTATTAATTAGAGATGTTGATAAGAACCTAGGGAATTGGAATATTCCTAAAATTGATAAATGAAAAATTTATCAAAAGGGAATTTTTTATCTCAGAATGACTTATGTCATTAAAATAGTAGAAAAAACTATTCCAATAATGGAAGAAGACCATAAATTTAAATTATTTTCAAAGTATATGATCAAAGATCATCTAGAAAATCATTACAATTACTTGCATATTGGACTAGTTCAAATTGCCTTAAAACCTTTGAAAAGAATGGTTTAAACACCTCTGTGATAAATTGCTTTGAAAGATTATAGACATAATAAATTCTCTGATTCTCTATCAGGCATTGTCGAATC
Organism: Aquilaria sinensis; assembly: GCA_005392925.1. Taxonomy (NCBI): domain Eukaryota; kingdom Viridiplantae; phylum Streptophyta; class Magnoliopsida; order Malvales; family Thymelaeaceae; genus Aquilaria; species Aquilaria sinensis. Next base: position 418,678 of record SMDT01003269.1, read on the forward strand.
AAGTCTGTGTGATTGACCAATTTATTTTAATTATTATCCAAACCTCACTATTTCTTTGAAAGATCCTCATATCATGAAAGACTTAACTGTAAATATCATGACATCTAGTTTTGATATGTTAGAAAGATCCTAGAACTTTGCTTTGGTTGTTAGAATCTATTATAAAGTAATGACAACATAAATTGAGCCTAAGACTTTATAATTTGATACACGAGGAGAAACTTGGTTATTAAAAGCTAATAAAAAAAAGCAATGAGGTCATTCCTAAACCAATTAAATGGATAAACATCAAACTTCCAGAAAAATGAATTTTTCAAATTGAAAAACCCATGAAAACTTTAAAACCTCAAGAATTAGAAAGAATAGTTGAATAAGAATATGAAGAAGTTGAAATAAGATTTAGTAAATACAGAATTACAAAGATTGATTTTTTCAGAATTAGAACCAAAAAGGCTTCCCTCAATAATTACTTATGAAGCTTCTAGAGCCTCAAGCTCTTATGTTCCAGAATTTAAACATGAGAAATTTATAGGAGGAGTTAGAGAATCAATAGAACAAGTTTCACATCCTGTTTGTAAAATTGATCTAGCTGTTTTAGAAAAAGATCGTAGTTCTAGACAACAAGAATAAAAGATAAAATTTGTAGAATCTTTCAATCCTAGTTTTTCAGATTTTCAATTGAATGTTTTAGCTGAACCATTTAAGTTTAACCCTCAAAGTTTAAATGAAGATTTTTGGTTAAAAAGAAATGAAATCAAGAGAAAATGGTTTCTGGACACCTATACTAACGAGGACAGAAAAGAGATTAAACATTTTTTGTATAAAAGAATAATGAGAACTAAAAAGAATTTGAAATTCCTTAAATGGTTTATTCCAGCAATAGTGTTGGATAAAGAAGTAACATTAGATGTGTTAGAGGATACTTGGTCTACCTATAAGACTAAAAATGGGAAAGAAATTACATCTCCACATCCACCTAACACTACAGTCATAATGGGAGAAAACAACTAAAACATCCGCTTCACCCTTCAAAGCTTTTGATGCAAAAAACCCTGAAATTGCTAAAAAACCTATAGATAAAAAAGATCTCCAGAATGTCATGGAACAAAATAATTATACAAATATTTACCTATAATCTATAGGTAAATAGATGAATAGAATTGAAACAACTTTGGATAAGCATAAGTTTGGTCTTACAAAAGCTTCAGTCTACAAGCCAAAACTTTTGCCAAAAACAACGAAATCCCCAATAAGTTTTCCTAAAAAACTTCTAGAATTCAAATTAAAACCAAATGATAGAATTACTGATTTAGCTGATCAAATAGCTAAATTGACATTAAGGTCTAAAGAACCAAAGGAATCTATGGATAAAAAACAAAAGGGTCTTCAGATAAATGTTATTAAAGAAACTTCAAATATTCAAGAATTGGTTTATTCCCATCATAAAACTTTAGAATTAAATTAGATTCATTCTGAATGGGGAAGAGCAGGTCCAATTAGAAATGTTTCTACAGCTTGGAACATGCCCCATTCTTATGCTCCAACAAAACCATCTTCAGTGGATATAAAATTAAACAATTATTCTGAACCCTATGTTTTTGCCGAATATAAATGAGATTCAATAAGAGAATGGAATATAGATGATTTGTCAAAATATCAAATAATAAACATTATCCAACATATGATTATGTTTGGAATAACCACTAGAAAAAAAAGTTGACAATTTAGACCCAGGTATAGCTGAAATGATCATAACTAGTTTTATAGGATAGTTAAGAAATTGGTGGGAAAAGTGTCTAACTGAACAAGATAGACAAAAAATAAAAAGCGCAAGAAAAATACTCACGGTACAACATGGGAATCAACTAATCCAAACAAGTGAACCCAATGTTGTTAATACTTTGTTGTGCACTATTTATTCTCCTTTTATTGGTGTGAATTATTGTTAAACCTGAAATACATAACTTTATCAAACTTAGAATGGTATAAAAATACTTTCCTTACCAGAGTATATGAAAGAGAATATTGTAGATCATTTATTTAAAAAGAAAAATTCACTTAAGGGTTACCCAAACACTGTAGATAGTTAGTCATGGACCACATTAAAGATAAAAACCAAGGTCACCCTAATTTAGAAAATTATACTTATGGTCAAATCATAGCAGAAATTTAAAATTTTGGTTTAAAAATGTGCCATAAAATGAAATGGCAAAAACATGTAAAAAGAGAAAAATTAGCATGAAGAAAAGAAATGGGAAGATTCTGCTCGCAATTTCGTTATGATATTCTAAGGTTATATTCTCAATATGAGCCTAGAAGATAAAAGAAGAAGAAATCTTATAGAAAATATAGAAGAAGAAGATTTGAAAAAATAGAAGAGAAATCAAAAACCTCTAGAAGACTTAAAAAGAAAAGATCTAGAAAAGATCAAAAAGTTTGCTGGAAATGTAGTAAACCAGGATATTTTGGTAATAAATGTGAGACAAGATAAAAAATAAACTCTTTATAAATAGATGAAGGCTTAAAAAAAAGTTTAATGCAAATCTTGTTAAATGGTGATAGTGAACCTGAAGAAATCCAAGAAGAAATAACTTCTGAAAGTTCTGAGGAAATAAATGAAATTGGTATTTTTTTTATAGTTTAAAATCTGAGTCAGGAAGTTGTGTTCAAATTGTGGTTGTGATTCTTGTCAGTTACAAAACACATTTCTACAATTAAATGTGATTCAATTTAATGCTATTACTAAAGAAGATGAAAGAATCCTTAAAATTACTAAACAAATTGATGATATAGAACTAAGAAAAGAGATCTTGTTTAAATGTTTTGATAAAGTTGGTAAGTAAGAAAATCAAGTAAATCAAGGAAGAAAAAATTCCAAAAAAAAATTCAATATACAAGAATTAACCAAGCCTCCTGTCTATAGTTTAAATGAAATTCTTAAGAAGATAGATATGGCACAAAAGAGCAAAAAAGAACCTACAACAACAAAATTGAAAGCAAAAATTTCAGAAATAAAAATAAAAATAAAATATCTCAAAAATAGAATTGAGATTTAAAAACTTTAAAATTTTGAAGGATACCCTCAAAATCTTCCAGAGGATGAAAGAATTTAAGTTTAAGACAAAACAAAAGGAAAGAGGGAAAAATATTCCAGAAGTAAGTCAAGAAAATAAAGATTTAGAAATAGAATATTCTCAAGAAAAACCTTTACAAATCAATGAAGTCTATTCCATGTCAAACCAAAGATTTACTAGTAGAATGACTTTATTAATAGAAAACCAATTGAAGTTAATAGCAATAGTCTTAGTAGATTTAGGAGTTGATAGAAATTGTATTAAAGAAGGGATTCTTCCCTACTAATACCACTGCTGTTAATACAATTGGACATTAGGTATTAGTAAGGAAGAATCCCTTCTTTATTGGTATGGTTTCTTTATTGGACATTAGGAATGGAAGTCATGCCTTTTGGGTTAAATAATGCTCCATCAGAATTCTAGAAAATTATGAATGAAATTTTTAATCCTTATAATTCTTTTACTATTATTTATATTGATGATATGTTTGTGTTTTCTCAATCAATTAATCAACACTGGAAGCACTTAAGCAAATTTGTAAAAATAGTAGAAGATGCAGGATTTGTAATATTAGCAAAGAAAATGGAATTGTTCCAAACTAAAATTAGATTTTTGGTCATATAATTTATAAAGGAACAATTAAACCTATTGATAGATCAATAAGTTTTGCTGATAAATTTCCTAATAAAATTAAGGACAAGAAGAGTTTACAAAGATTTTTAGGAAGTCTAAACTATGTAGCAGATTTTTATAAAGATCTTGCCAAGGATTGTAAACCTTTGTTTGATGGGCTAAAGAAGAATTCTCCTGATTGGAGCGTAGAACAAACTAAAGCTATTCAGATAGTTAAAAAAAATAAAAAAATTCCTTGTGTTAATATTCTTAATCCAGAAGCTTTCAAAATTGTTAAAACAGATGCTAGTAACATTGAATATGGTGGAATATTAAAGCAAAAAATTGATAATAAAGAACAATTAGTAAGATTTACTTTAGGAGTTGGGAATCAAGCTCAAAAGAATTATGCCACTATTAAAAAAGAAATTTTGGCCATTGTGTTTTGTGTCACAAAAATTAAGGAAGATTTCCTCAACAAGAAATTCTTAATTAAAGTTGATTGTAAAGCAGCTAAAGATGCTTTGCTTAAGGATATTAAGAATTTAGCCTCTAAGCAAATTTTTGCTTATTGGCAAGCTATTTTATTTGCTTTTGATTTTGATATTGAATATATTACAGGAGAAACCAACTCTCTACCTGATTTCTTGACTAGAGAATTTTTGTAAGGGAGAGAAGATGACAAAGAATTTGAACGAGAAAAAACAAAGCTATTCTCTGTCAAGAATCCACGGAAGATATAATGGAAATAGAAAGCTGTCTAGAAATAGAAGCAGAATCGACCAGAGCTCTTTTAGCTTAGAATCATTTCCAACTAGAAAATCCTGAAGAATGAGGAAATCCTTCTCAAGAAATAATTCAAAAAAAATAAAATTTGAGGGAGAACAGTCCAAGAAAAGAGATTTTTGGCTTAGCAATAATGAGCCATTGTCTTCCCAAGAAAGAAGAACATACAGGAATTTTCAAAAAAAATTCCCAATAATCAAAACAAAACATTTCTTTTAAGGCCTTCAAAGCCTCAAGAAATTTTCATGCACAGTTTGTGCATACCAACTGTATTTCAAGAAATATAAAGGAAATGTTTGATTTCCCTAAAAGACAGATTTTAAATATTTTCAGTCATAGAATTGGTAGAAAAATACCAGCCTGACCACCAGAATCTCCAGTGGCCATTTCAGCCACTCAAGAGGCCTCAATTTTTTGAATTAATATTACAAAAAACTGGTTATGTTGAAATTAAACATAAACCCAAAAAAACTAAGATCACCATTAATCCTAAAAGTGGTGATGAAGAACCTTCAGAAGAATATATTTCAGAAATTGAAATTTTTTCATTTAAAATATTAAAAGTTTGGACATTTGAAGAATAGGGAGTTTCATTTTTAAGAAGGAGAATCTTGACCTAAGGAAAATATGAGAATATGTTATTCTCATATTGGGGCTATATCAAGGCTTTGGATGAAGTCCTCTATGTTCAAAATAGAGATCATCAGCATTCATGGATGATTTTATTCAAGACCAAGCAAAGGAAATTCCCAAACTGGTTTTATAATTAATACTTTGGAAAGAGATTGTTCAAAGACTCTTTCCCAGAACAAGTAATGGAGTCATTTAAAGGATTCTGTATATTCCAAGAACAAATCCTTAAGAAAAATTAAAAAGTGTCATTCCCAGATTTCTTTTTGTGGTCATGAACCATATTCCTTGGATCCTTCAATGGCACTATGATAAACAAGAAGTGGATTATGACACCCACTTTAGACCTTGTCTACAACAAATTTGGGAAACAAAATGGTAGGATAAATGTATCCTTGACCAGTATTTACCTGAGAATATTAGATTTAATAAAATTGATATAATTGATAAAGAAGAAAACCTAGACAAGGATTTTCTAGATGTCAGGCTTAATCAATTTTATCAAGAAGGAAAATTCAGGGATAGTCAAATTCCTATCTATGTAATGAAAGATAGAATACTAAAGTCTGCCCAGAAGCAATTGGTTTAGAAAAAATAATAGAGCATTGGTTCAGAGATAGTCAAATTCCTATATGACAAAAATGACTCAGCAAGGTCCCAATAAAGGCATCTCTGACTAAATGCCTTAATTTCCTCAATTTTTAAGAAAGTGTCTGCATAAAACAACAAAGATAAAAAGCAGCTAGCAGTTTGCTAGCTACCTAGAATAATTGCCTCCACCAACTGAAATAATGGAGCACCATCCGGCCACTAATTAGAGTTGTCCCAGATTCCTTGCTTCCTGATTGGAGAAGAGTTGATAGCCTTATCCCCAAGGCTCAAAAATTCTGCCTATTTAAGGAGGCCTTCCTCTAATCTAAAGGCATCTGAAAAAATTTCTATCTCTTTCTTAGTCCATGTGCTGGATGCCTTTCTTTCCACCAGAGTTTGTACTAGTGCTTAAGTCGTGTGTTTGTACCTATACCAGAGTGGTGATGCTCCTGTTGAAGCTCAGTCTCCTCCTTCAATAGTTTAAGTTTACAATCATCCTGTTGCTCTTCGTTATTTTGTGGTAAACTAGTTTTCACTAGTTGATTGTAAGTTTTTATTTCAAGTTAATAAACTATGTGTGTGCAATTTTCAGTCTATATGTCTGTTTATAATCTACACTTACATTCATGTTAAATATTGTATTTTAAAAACTATTTTGGAATACCTGGGTATTTTCGTATCAGAGTCATTTAAAGGATTATTGTCTTTATGCTGAAATTGCTGTTTTAAAAACCTTAGGTCCTTTTTTGTAAAACCAAGAAAAATTGAAACTCTCACCTAGAATTAATCTAAGACGCACACAATACCTACTCTTGGTAAAAATGGAACAAGCTATAACATTTACTCAAAATATACTACTAATATAAATCTATAGCTAAAAGAACAAAATTTATTGACAGTGGTAGACCATCATTGGGGCAGAGGGTAGCTTTAGATAATATGTACTTAATTAGTTAATTTAAGAGAATTTAGAAGTTGAATATTAATTCTTGCCCCTGAAAATGATTAAAGAATATAAAGATGGTGAGATAGTGATATAGGATCTAAAGAAAATAGGGACCAAATGAGTAATTATTCCTAACATGGCTTAAATGCACCATTAGTACTCTAACTTTTTCCACTCGTATGAGTTGTTCCCTTATCTTTGAATCAATACGACTTAGTCCCAATCTCCAGCTTTGCCTCGCCACACGTCGTCCTTCTTCTCCATGCTCACCCCTGAACCAAAAATCCTAGTTCGGCCACTATTTATTGACAAATTATAATTCAAGATCATTAGGTTACAAATAGATAGGCGATATAGATATTTTCCAACATGATAAAGCCATTTTTGAAGATAAACTTTACTAAAAATAAAATGAAATTTTGCATAAGGTTTGATGCTCCACACATCTGTTTTGTAAGAATATCTATGTTAAAGCGTTCAACCTAAAACCAATTAGCGATATATGGAGATGCCTCATCACTATATAAAGCATTGACTTAACCCTTTTCTTTTTTGCCATATGAGATTTTCCCACTTAACACACTCATCTCACGTATAGGCCGCTTCAGCTCTATTACGTGGGTTATTTTTTATAATGGCTGGAACAGTTTTGAACCTATTATAATACTATGTTAAAGCGTCCAATCTAAAACTAATTGATAATATGTGGAGAAGCCTCATCACTATATAAAACATTGACTTAACATTTTTTTTTTTTTTTTTTGCCATGTGGGATTTTTCCGCTAAACAATCTACATGTTCAGTAAAATCATGTTGACCCATGATTTAACTAAGCATATTGATATTCTTACTAAATATTTAGATATTAATTTTCTTTAGCAAATTATCTATTAAAAAATCTAAAGTGGTTAAAAGAATGTATTCATCGAAAGAATTTAAATGTTCTCATATATATATATATATATATGCTCTTTTCAAGTATTTAGATGTTTTATTCAAATAAAAATGTGACCTTTTCAAGCATTTAGATATTTTCTTAAAAGCAAACATGTAGCTTTTAGACATTTCAATGTTCTGTTAACATAAGATATTCTCTTAAAAAAAATCTAAAATAAATAAAAGAACATCTTTATTTAAGCATTTCGATGTTCTCTTCCAAAATATCATACTATTTTCAAACACTTGATGTAAAATGTGTTTATATTCATTTATAAAAAAATGGGTAAAAAAACAAACCAAAAAGATTTATTATTTTCGGTCAACAGAAGAATCCATTGACAAAGAACATGATAACTTGTTAAAATATAATTTTTGGTTTCGAAAAGGAGAAAGCATTCCTCCCCAGGACTCCATTTTGGACAGATTGAAATGGTTTACCAAAACCAAATATTTTAATAATTCAAACAGAGCCGCCCTTACAGACCTCCAAGCCTTCAAGCTTCAACTCTTCCATTGGGCCCGCTTAAGTGGACGAGGACCGGGGGCAGTATCCAAGAAACCCCAAAGCAGATCCCTTCCTCCACTATAAAAAGGGTCTTGCAGCCTCACTCAGATCACCAAAGCACTCACCAAACACATCGGGAAAGCTTCTTCCACAGCAAGCAACACTCACAAGACATCCCCTGTTCTAGCCATTGCAGAGATTTCCCAAAAGACAAATCAAGAAAATGTCAGCTGCTCAGGTCTCACCTGCTCCTGTTCCAGCCCACAACGCAGCTGCCTCCAAGGAGGAAGTGCGTCGCTCCGCCGGCTATCATCCCAGCTTCTGGGGAGAGTTCTTCCTCACACACACCTCTGAATACGCGGTAATTAGTTTGCCAGCAAACGCTTTACATCAAAGAGTTGCAAAGTTTAAACTTATTTGTGCTGAAGTATACGTGTTATTTGTGCAGAAAAAGGATGATAAGATCCAAAAACAACACGAGGAACTGAAACAAGAAGTGAAAGGGATGCTTGTTGATGCTACAACTGAACCCACAAAAAAACTGGAGCTGATTGATGCAATCCTTCGTCTGGGCGTCGGCTACCACTTTGAGGACGAGATACAAGCAGAACTGGAGAGGATTCATCGCCTAGGCGACCTCGATTGCGATCTATATAACACATGCATTTGGTTCAGAGTCCTGAGAGGCCAAGGTTTCACAGTTTCTGCAGGTCAGTTCATACAAACTCAATTGATAAGCTATTGCTCCTTGACTGCTAAACATCCCAAAATCTGATTCTGGACTGAATTTGGTTTGAGCAGAGGAATTTGAAAAAATTAAGAGCAGAGATGGAGGCTTCAAGGCAAAGGATGCAAAGACCTTACTGTGCTTGTATGAAACAACACAATTAAGGATACAAGGAGAAGAGGTGTTGGAAGAGGCACTAGAATTTTCTAGCAAACAGTTGGAGGCTTTGGTCCCAGAGTTGAGCGCTCCTTTAGGTGATTATGTGAAGAATTCCCTTGAGCTGCCTTACCACAAGGGCATGCAAAGGCTGGAAGCAAGGCAGTACATTCCCATTTACGAAGCAGACATGACCAAGAACATTTCTCTGTTGCATTTTGCAAAACTGGATTTCAATTTGCTACAAGCATTACATCAAAGTGAAATCAGAGAGATCACAAGGTGTGTATATGATCCTACATTCAAATGTTGCCACTCATTTATTTCAAATACTTCTTCCTCAACCTCTCGAGCTAATCTTTTTTTGCTTTGACAGATGGTGGAAGGATCTTGATTTCAAAACAAGGCTCCCATATGCCAGAGATAGATTGGTGGAGTGTTACTTTTGGATTTTGGGAGTCCAATACGAGCCCCAATACTCCATGAGCAGATTGTTTCTCACAAAAGTTATTTCTTTGGCATCTGTATTTGATGACACGTACGACATTTATGGAACTTTTGAAGAACTTAAGCTACTCACAGATGCAATTGAGAGGTTTGCACAATACTAGTTTTTACTTACATAATGACTCTACCTAAAATAAAGCTCCTTAATCTAAGGGTTTGTGCCACCATTAATGTTTCAGGTGGGAAATTGAAGCGACGGACAGTCTTCCTAGTTATATGCAAATTCTATATCGTGCCCTTTTGGATGTTTTTGATGAGTACACGGACAAGTTGATCAATGCAGAAGGCAAAGACTATTGTCTCTACTATGGAAAAGAAGCAGTAAGATTCTATCAATGACAAATTGCTACAATATATCAGTCATAAGATACTTATTCAACATGTGACTAACAGATTTTATTAATTTGTACAATTTTTTCCAGATGAAAGGGCTCATCAGGTCTTACCACACTGAAGCAGTGTCTTTCCACACTGGATATGTACAGAACTTCGAAGAATATTTGGACAACTCTGCAGTGAGCAGTGGCTACCCAATGCTCACGGTAGAAGCTCTCATAGGCATGGGGCATCCATATGCAACCAAAGAAGCTCTTGACTGGGCTCTAAAAGTGCCAAGAGTAATCAAAGCTTCTTCTGATATTTGTCGTCTAGTGGATGATCTTCGAACTTACAAGGTTGAGGAAGAGAGAGGAGATGCTCCATCAGGTGTACATTGCTACATGAGGGATTATAATGTTTCAGAAGAAGAGGCATGCTCCAAAATAAATGAGATGATAGATTTAGCTTGGAAGGCAATTAATGAAGAAATGCAAAAGCCAGGACATCTCCCACTACCAATTCTCTTACCGGCTTTGAATTTTACACGAATGATGGAGGTATTATACCAGAACATAGATGGTTACACCAACTCAGGAGGGAGAACCAAGGATAGAATAACTTCATTGCTGGTCCATCCAATTACTATATGAACATTCGCCTGGAACTTTTGATGTTGTGATGTAGCCGACACATCTCTAACATCGTGTCTTGAAGCTATTTGTTGTAATAACATTAGATTGTCCTTATGTTATATGCATGTCCAAAGGATGTCTAATAATGTAAAATAACAAATGAAATATCAATTCTTTTTTTTTTTTTCATATTGCTCAAACTTTCATCTAAGTGCACCTGTAGAAGGATTTAATGTAAAACTTTCAAAAGGTATTGAATTACACCATCGTTTGGCTTCAATTGCCTATATAACATCTTATATGTCTAAGTTTTTGCAACACGTACACAAACACAAAATTACATACTAAAGATTTATTTAAATAGGAAAAAAAATGTTAATGAAAGAATTTACGAAGAAAGCAAATTATTGAATTAGTGAAGATTTTTCCAAACAAAAAAAAATGAATTGGTAAAGAAATTTCACTCAAGTTTTTCGTTAGAGGTAACTAATGAACGCCCAATACAGGTTTAGGACTATATTGTAACGAATAAAAGGCTTGAACAGGATTTGCAACAAAAAATAAAGTTGTAGGACTTCTGGTAGCAGTTACCCTTAACTAGCACTTAACAACTTTACAGAGAATAATATTTTATAGAAGTCACAACGGCCACCTAAGCCCAATTACGCTACACAGAGACATCGAAAACATCAAGATAGACTACACTTAGAGACCACACCTTTTTTTATTATTGATTTTTATATTTCTTAAGAAAAAATATAAAAAAGTTTAATTCGAACATAATAAAATAAAAGTAAGAAATCTTTTTTTGGTGTAAGTATTTAAAAATACAGAGAGAGAAAGAAATTTAAAAAAAAAAAAAAAGCAAAGCCCCTATCGAGAGGCAGACCTTCGAAGAAATTCGAGGAGGTCGTGGCCCCTACAAGAATTTTGACGAATATATATATATATATATATATATATATATATATGTATGTATGTATGTATGTATGTTTGTTTGTTTGTTTATATGTATGTGTGTATTTATTTGTGTGTATTAGTATAATAGTTACAATACTAGCATTTAATGACATTAATGACATTCTGCCGCATAAAATTAAAATTAAAATTAAAAGACTTATGTTGGTTTCACAAAAGAAATTCAATGCTACAACTTTTTTTATATCGATTTTCCATTTATTTTTTATTCCTAATATATGAAAATAAATATTTATATTTTAAATTTTATATTCGGGCTCTAGAAAAAATTTAACTTGATGACGTTTTATTATTATTATTATTATTATTATTATTATTATTATTATTATTACTTTTCTTTGACTAAATTGTGCAGTCTGTCCTTGTACTACATCACCTGTTGCAAATCTGTCCTTGAAGAAACAAATATCGCAAATCCATCCCTAAAGTTTGTTGCAAATCGTCCTTCTGTGTACAGTCCTGTACTAGGTATCTAACTAGCATATGCAAATAGTTCAAAATTCAAATAGACTACTACTCTGTAAGCATACAAAAAGGAAATAGTTCAACAATCAGATGAATATATAATTTTTTTACAGTAATTATTTACCTATTAAATTTTCAAAATCTACTAATTGTTAAACTAACTATTTCGGTTATTAGTAGTTAATCTGCTGATAACAACTCACTATATAAAATGAATTTAAGTAAAAACATTTTCATTCAATATAGGCTAGGAAAAATATCTGATAATTAAATATCAAATATATATTTTTTACATTTACCAGTTTGACAGTTAATGAAGATTTGCATACAGAAGGGCAAAGTTGCAATGGAATATTACTTTAAGGACATATATACTATGTCTGTTACTTCATAAAAAGATTTACAATTTAGGATATAGTTTAGGAACAAACAACTAACTTAGCCTTTTCTTTTTGCGATTTATGTCATTGGAGAACCAAAAAGTTCAAATTAAAATGATTCTAGTCCTGCAGCAAGGCTACTAGAAGATTCAATCTTATTTTTTCCACTTTCAGTCAATTTGGATATAATGTTGAGAAACATATATAGAATTCTCAATTTAAATTAATCAATTTTAATCTTAAAAGAAAAAAAAAATGGTGCCCGACCCTTTGCGCAATGGTAAGAAATAATACGGGTCGCCTCATCCACCACCTGGGTTCGATGCATGTCACCCCTCCTTTATCCCTTTTTATAATACTCGTAAACCCTTATTTGTAAATCCTTCCAAATATGAAAGAAAAAAATAATAAGAAGGAAAAAAATTAGACTAAACTCTAATAGCACGACATCTACACAGATTAATTACATGTATGACATGTATTTAGTTGGCCCCATGAAATTTTCGTCCAAGCTCGGCCGCTGCGCCTACCACCCTAAGTACTTTATTGTGCACACATTAAAATCATGTATCAAAAGCTATTTTTAAAATCCAAATTATGTCGCCTTTATGACCTCCAACTCCTTCGTTGTGCTGATTAAATGGAACTTAAATAATTAACTCCTTTGAGGTTGAAAGATTTGACCATGCCCAAAAGGCAGTGCCCAAGAAACATCCAACTACAGATGCTGGACTTAGAATAATTCCCTTCCCCACTATAAATAAGGTCTTACAATTAATCAATTTCCAAAGCACTCAGTAAAAAGCAAAATTACAAGCTTCCACAGCAAACAACACTCACAAAGACAATACCTGTTTTAGCCATTGTAGAGGATTGTCAAAAGACACATCAAGAAAATGGTAGCTGCTCAGGTCTCGCCCGTTTCTGCTCCAATCCACAAGGCAGCCTCTTAGCAGGTAAGTTCCTACAAGCTCAATGGATCTATTGCACCTTGACCGCTAAACATTCCAAAATCTGATTGTGGATTAAATTTGGTTTGAGCAGAGGCATTTGAAAAAATTAAGAGCAGAGATGGAGGCTTCAAGGTAGAAGATAAAAAACCCCTATTAAGCTTGTATGAAACAACATAATTAGGGATACAAGGAGAATAGGTGTTGGAAGAGGCCCTTGATTTTTCTAGAAAATAGTTGGAGGCATTGGTTCCAGAGTTGAGCGCTCCTTTAGGTGATTAAGTGATGAATTACCTTGAGCTACCTTACTGCAAGGGTATGCAAAGGCTGGAAGCAATGCAGTACATCCCCATTTATGAAGCAAATATGACCAAGAACATTTCTTTGCTGCATTTTGCAAAACTAGATTTCAATTTGCTACAAGCATTACAAAAAAACATCAGAGAGATCACAAGGTTTGTAGATGATCCTACCTCAAATTCTAACCGCCCATTTGTCTCAAACTAGTTCTTCGCAAACCTCTTGAGCTAATCTTTTTACTTTTTTTTTTTTTTTTGCTTTGGTAAATGGTGGAAGGATCTTGATTTCAAAATAACGCTCTCATATGTAAGGGATAGATTGGTGGAGTGTTGTTTGGGAGTCCAATACAAGCCCCAATACTCTATGAGCAGATTGTTCCTCATAAAAGTTATATCTTTGGCATTTGTATTTGATGACACCTGTGACATTTATAGAATTTTTGAAAAACTTAAGCTACCCACAATGCAACTGAGAGGTATGCACAACATTGATTTTTATGTACATAACGACTCTACCTAAAATGAAGCTCTTTAATCTAAGGTGTGTGCCATCATTAATGTTTCATGTGGGAAATCAAAGTGACAAATAGTCTACCTAGTTATATGCATATACTATATCGTGCTCTTTTGGATGTTTTCAATGAGTACAAGGACAAGTTTATCATTGCAAGAGGCCGAGACTATTGTCTCTACTATGGAAAAGAAGCAATAAGATTTTATCAGTGACAAATTGCTACTGTTGGCCTAAGTGCAACCAAGAGGGGGGTAAATTAGTTGTATTAAAAACTTTAGCAAAATTAAAATTTACAACTAAATTTACTTAACCAAAAATCAACAACAAATCAAGTAATGCTAATCACAAATAAAGCAAGTAAATAAAGGATGATAAAGAAAAAAAAGTGCACCGGGATTTATAGAGATTCAACTTTACCAACTGGAGTTTACGTCCTCTTCTCAAGCTTGCCCACTTGAGATTTCCCCCGTTATCTCTTGATCAAGATTACAATAGTGTTTTCTTCAAGGTTCACACCCAACCAAACATTAGTTTTTTTCAAGACTAACTAAAAACCACTCCTTAGTGTTCTTCAAGGATCACTAGGAACCACTCCTCACACAAGAGATTCTAAGGTTTGAAGTGTTTTCAAACTCACAAGCTCACACAATAGCACTCTTTGCTAGATATACAAATAAAAGTACAATAACACTAATGATTTTCTCAAGGTAAGCTTTTTCTCTTGAATTTGATGATAAATCTTTGATTTTATGGCCAAGAGTTATCTCTAAGGTGTTTCTCCATGTATTTATACTCATTTGAGGGCTAAAGAGACGTTGAATAACCGTTGGCAAGGCCAGACAAGTCTCTAAGAAAGCAGGTGACCATTGCTGTCAAATTTGACAGGTTTTTGCTTTTGTCACCTAGTTTCACCCGGGTGAAAAACTTTAACTGGGTTAAAAATTCGGTTTCATAGCAAAACCCTTTGTTGAACTCCAATGGCTAGATTGCTCATTAATCACATGTCAGCACCTGGTTCATGTGGCAATCTGTTGTTGTATGATTTTAAAAAGATTTTTCAAACAATTTTCAAACCGAAAAATCACGCACAAATCTGGAATCAACGTTTCACGCAGTTGAAAATTTTCACTCGAGTGTTTTCCTATTCCAGAATCAAAATGCTTTCGGGTTCAAAAAATCGCTCTAGTTTCATCCGGTTTAAAATATTTCACTCGAGTGTTTTTTTTGTTTCAGAACTAAATCGCTCTCGGGTTAGAAAAAATGCTTCAATTTCAACACGTTGAAATATTTGCACCCTATTGAAACAGTAGCTCTAGGTTTTTCTCACTTCTAAACTTTAATGAATTTTTTACCAAAAAGATTTCTTCCTTCACAAGCAATGCTTGAATCACCATAAATACTTCAAATATACTTAAGAAACAATTTTCCTTCAAAAGATCAAAACTTTATTAACAAGAGAACAATGTATAAATCCTTAGATAGAGCTTTGAAACACATAAAACAAATACATTTTGTTATCATCAAAATCAAATAAATATGAGCTTTGAATGGAACAAATCCAACAGCTATTATTATCTATCAATCATAAAATACTTATTTGACATAAAACTAACCAATTCTATTAAATTTGTGCAATTTTTTTTTTCCAAATGTAAGGACTGATTAGGTCTTACCACACAGAAGCAGCATCTTTCCACACTGGACATATGCAAAACTTTGAAGAATATTTAGGCAACTCTATAGTAAGCAGTGGCTACCTAATACTCACAGTAGAGGCTCTTATAGGCATAGGGCATCCATATGTGTTGGCTAGAAGTGAGAAAAAATAAATAAATAGAACAACAAACAATTTTTTTTCCCGACTGTGATGATTCCACAACCTTTTCACTATCAAAACTAAAAAACAATTATACACACTAATTGTCTCAAACTCTTAATCTCTACTATTTTTCAAGCCTCAAAACACATCACACACACTTTTCTCTCATCCACCAAAATTCTAACGTAACAAGTCTTTTTCTAAGTCATACAACAAACCTAACCCATATCAAAATAGGAAAACCATATCCCAAACAAATAGGAAAATTAAAACCAAATCCTAAACAAAAACATAACCCAATCCTAAAACAAATTGAATTAGCAACAACTTCAAGTCTTTATCTTCTTTAAATTTGAGCCAATAACCTAACAATTTCCACCTTAACTCAAATTCTCCCTATCTCTACCTTTTCACCAAATCTACAAAGCTCGCATTCTTGCTTGTAGGAACCTCTACATCCACGGGATAATTCTTTGTCTTTTTCTCACAATTGTACTACCAACCAACTCATACAAATTATTGAGTTCTTCACTCTTTTCATCATAATTAATACATCTTTTGAAATCCACAATCCTCCACCTTGAGCAGAAAATCCATAACCCAAGATATCCAATCTACCAAGTGAAATCAAATTTATTTTAACTTTTGGAACATACCTCACATCACCAAGTATATTGATACTTTCATCATGCAATTGGATCTTCACACTACCAATGCCTTCAATTCTCTCTTCTTAGTCATTCGTCAAATAAATTGGCTTGCCACATGTCTCAAACTTTGTGAACCACTCCTTTTTCATGCAAACTTGCTTTGAACAAGCAGAATTAAATACCCAAACATCTTACTAATCTTTCTTTCCACTAGCTTTTTGCACCATTAAAGTCACAGTTTCATAATCACTTTTACCATCCTCCACCACATTCACATCGCCTTTATTTTTCTCTTTTTTTTTCTTTCTCTTCTTTCTTTTGCCTTAAAAAATTTTTTAATGTCCTCTTCTAATTTTGGGCAAAAAAAAAAATGATATATCCCTAATCATGACCGTACAAACATTCCGTATTGCTCCAATTTTTTCCCTGTCTCAAACTTGATCTTCTTCCTGATTCTATTTTTCCTCTCCAATGACTTTTTCCTTGCTCCAATATGAACACGCTATTTTCTTCATCTTTTTCTTCAAATTTTTTCATTTGATCATGCTCTAAAAGCACAGGGGTCACATCTTCAATCTTCAAGGTATCTCTTCTAACCATCAATAGAGTTACAACTGGCTCATAAAATCATGATAAAAAATTAATTAAGATTATAGTCATATCTTCTTCTTCAATCTTTTCACCAATACTCTCCAATAGTGTAATAAGTTTGTTAAACTCATTCAAATGTACAATCAAGCTACTTCCATCTTTCATCCTCAAACCATATAATTGTCTTTTTAAGCATAACTTATTTGTATTAGACTTTCACATATATTTACCTTCAAGCTTATCTACCAATTTTGTTAAAGAGGCCTAATTTAACACATCATACTGGAGTCCTGGTGTAAGATTCAATCTAATCATACTCATTGCTATTTGCTCTATCTCTTTCCACCTTGCATTTGTTATAGATTCAGGCTTTGTTTTCTCAAACACGTCACTAAGTTTTTGTTGAATTAGCACATCCTTCACCATGCATTTCCAAAGACTAAAATCTCTGGATCCATCAACACAATCAATCTGAAAACTCGATGTCCCAACCATATCGATTCAAGCTCTAATACTACTTGTTGGGTGGAAGCAAAAAAAAAAAAACAAATAGAACAACAAGCAATTTTTTTCTTTTAACCGTGATGATTTCACAACCTTTCCACTATCAAAACTAAAAAACAATTACACACACTAATTCTCTCAATCTCTTAATCTCTATTTTTTTTCAAACCTCAAAACACACCACACACACTTTTCTCCCATCCACCAAAATTCTAACATAACAAGCCTTTTTATAGCTCATACAACAAACCTAAACCATATCAAAATAGGAAAGTTAATTCCAAGTAAATAGGAAAACTAAAATCAAATCATAAACAAAAATCAAAATCCTTAATCTTATTGAATTTGAGTCTATAAACCCAAAAATATTGAACCAAGAAAGCTCTTGATTGGGCTCTGAAAGTGCAAAGAATCATAAGAGCTTCTTCAAATAT
This sequence comes from Aquilaria sinensis, assembly GCA_005392925.1. Taxonomy (NCBI): domain Eukaryota; kingdom Viridiplantae; phylum Streptophyta; class Magnoliopsida; order Malvales; family Thymelaeaceae; genus Aquilaria; species Aquilaria sinensis. The sequence continues at coordinate 436,685 of SMDT01003269.1, forward strand.
TTGCTGTCTGGTTGATGATCTTTGAACTTACCAAGTTAAGGAAAAGAAATGAGATACTTCATCAAGTTTACATTGCTATATGAAAGATTTTAATGTTTCAAAAGAAAATGCATGCTCCAAAATAAAAATAAAAATGATTGATTTAGCTTGGAAGACAATTAATGTAGAAATGCAAAAACTGGGACATTTTTCCACTACCAATTCTCTTACCAGCTTTGAATTTTGCACGAATGATGGAGATATTATAGCATAACAGAGGTCATTATTAGTCCATCCAATTACTTTATGAACATCTCTTAGTTTTTTTTAAAAAAATTTCCAAACATTGTTTTTTGTAATAAAACCATAGCATCACCCAATAGTTTTTAACAATTTGTGTAAAAAAAAAATAGAATGAATTCTTTGTTCTTTTAGAATTGCTAATAAAACTCTTTTACCATGTTCCTAACTCTATTGTTAGAATAGTTAACAACATTCTTTTCAAACTTCCATAAGAAATAGAAGAAGATGGTAAAAAAAATATTTTCACATAGATTATTATCTACTTAACAATTTCACCCCTATGATGGTAACATATGTAATCTAGTAGCAAAATTTAGAAAAAAAACAAAAAGAATATGGATGATAAGCATTGAGATTTAAAAGGTTATCTCAGCTTGATGGATCCACCAACTTCCCATTTGGACAAAAATGGTAAAAATAATTTTAAAAAACTACTAATGTTTCTTGGTTGGCCTAAATCTTCCACTAATGTTTTTTTTCAGTGCAAACAAATCACTAATGTTTTAAAATCAACCCAAATAAACCACTGGTGATTAAATAAGAGAATATACTATTGGAAATAAAGAATAATTTGTTAAATGATGATTATGTGGCAAAAATAAAATATTTATAATTAGTTGACATGGAAAAAATAAAAAAGCAAACAATGGTCATCTTCTTTCTCCCTTTTTCTGATCAACCAACAAATTATCTCTGAATCCTACTTTGATTTCACCTCTCTTTTCACCAAAAAGAAGGACCTTTTCATTTTTGTATGATTTCATCACCTCTGGACTTCATTACTGACGGAGCAGACTACATTGATCCATGCTTATGATGACTCCTCCTCCAATGAGCCCTTTGGCCAGCCACCCCTCTCCTCCCACCGGCATAGCCTTTCCTTTGACTCCGACTTGTTCAACGACCTCACTCTAACAAGCCCTTACGGGAGTACTAATGCGGATGGATGAGAAAAAATGATTGATCCCTGCAGCAGTAACTTTATGGATGGGGATTTAAGATCAGCTCTTCCATGGCTATTGATGAGGTCAAGAAGGCTATGGGTCTGAATAGGCTTGCAGAAACCCACAAGCAAATGATGAAATAGAAGTCAAGCTTAGATTTCACTTCAGCTAACTCGATTGGCTCTGAGCTGTCTACTTCGTAGTCATTAAATTTGATCACTGATCTTTAGGCTCTAAGCAACTGAAGAGATGAACAAAGGATCAGTAATCAAAAGGCTGGTTTTTAGGTTGCTCTAGATATAAAGAAACGATAAAAGGAGTGATCGACAAATGCAAGAGTAAATTTGCATCGGTTGCATCAATTTGACATCCTTGAAAAAGTCGAGTCGTGGAGAAGCACTTTGACTAAGATGTTGACTTCACTGGCCAAGTCTGATGTGGCTTCCTTGTAGCCATGTGGGCTTCATTTTAACTAAAGTAGGCAAATCGGTATGACTGAGAAATGTTAGTAGTTTATTTGGCCTGAAAAAAATTGGCGGACAGATTGAGCTGTGTTGTAAACATTGATGGTTTTTTTGTTATTTTTGTCAGATAAAAATTTACTTATTTTATAAAAACTCTAATAAAAGTATGCACACTTAATAGTTCTTAAAAATACTATTCTTAAAACAAACATGTTATATTCCAAAAATATCCTAAAATTACCCATATATATGAAATCAATTATTTTATATTAGTTTTGGAATAATAAACTGCTTGTGCCGAGTACATACATGTAAATAAAACTAGTACAATATATTCCAAACTATTACATACAACCAACAAATGAACCTAACATCAAAGTTGGCATTTGCCCTCTAATTAAATCATTGTGTCTGAAAGACATGTTATCTAGTATACTAAACCTATTAAAATAGTACTATGATACTTCCAAGGAAAAAAGCAAAAATTAAACCAACTCAAGAAACTAATAAACCTACATGAGATATATTAAAGTAATAGACTAGTTTTGCCGCATATATAGACCTCTACAATTGAAACATGAAGGATAATTTAATTGAAAAGTGTCCATACGTATAAACATAACCAAACCACAAGGGAAAATAAGAAATGGTAAAGTAATATTTTATACTTAGAAATTGCATGTTTTAATCAAATCTTGCGTGCTTTAGGGGTATCCTTAGGAAGCTACCGAGTAGGACCCTAAGTAAAACAAACAATTACAGATATGCTTCAACAAAATTTGCAAAGCAAATGAGCACTGAGAAGTCATTAGCTTCAAAAAAGAAAACTCACAAGACACAATTCATTTAGCTATCTATTCCAATTTAAGCTAATCAAGAAAATATCAGCAACTCAACCCTCGCTAGTTTCTACTCCAACCCAAATTCCAACAAATAAGGAAGTCATTCGTCGCTCTATCCACAACTTGTATTTAGTTTAGAGTACTACAATGCCAAGATTTCAGAGTCTTCGCTAGTTAGGTGATACATTTTCTATCAACATTTTTTATTGCCTACATATTCTTAAATCTAAATCATGGAGTCAATTTGGTTTGAGCTGATTGCTCTAAAGATAAAAGTGGGAGATTTTGAAATAAAAGATGTGCAAACCCTGTTATTTTTGTATGAAACATCCTAATTTATGATACAATGAGAGGAGGTGTTGGATGAGGGACTTTCAACTTTCAAGCAAGAAATTAGAGACTTTGTTGCCAGAATTGAGCTCTCCTTTAAAGGAAACTGTCCAAAATTTGCTTAAGTTGCCTTAGCACAAGGGAATGCAAAGGCTTGAAGTATAATAATGCATCTTGATTTATGAAGCCTATGAGACCAAGAATATATAGACTAAATTTTTTAAAATTAGATTTCAATGTTTTGCACGCATTACATCAAAGTGAAATTAAAGGGTACAAGCTTTGTGGCAATTTATATACTATTTCAAATCTAGGCTTTTGGTATTTGGTAATGCTCCAAAATTATTTCTTCATAAAGATTTTATCCTCCTTTGGTAAATGGTGGAAAGATCTTGATTTCAAAACAATGCTCCTTTATGCAAGTAATAAACCAGTTAAGTGTTACTTTTGGATTTTGAGAGTTCAATATGAACCTTAACATTCTATAAGCAAATTGTTCTAGACAAAAGTTATTCCCTAACATATGTATTTGATGGCATGTATGACATATATGAAACTTTTGAAGAACTTAAGCCACTCACAAACATAGATGCAATTGAAAGATAAGCACATCATTGTTCCTCATCGCAGAATCACTGTCTCTACCTGAAATGAGATGCATCAGTCTAACAAGTCTACTTTATTCAATATTTTAGGTGGAAAATTGAAGCAATAAATAGTCTAGTTAGCTAGTTATATGCAAATACTATACCATACACTTTTAGATGTTTTCAATGAGTACAAAGACAAGTTGATCAATGCAGGAGAAAGAAACTATTGTTTCTACTATAAAAAAAAAAGAAGCAATAAGATTATAGAACCAATAATTACTATGTCTAAGTTATGATATGCGAGTATCAATAGAAAGAAATAGAGAAAAGAGATGCTCCATCAGGTGCATATTGCCACATAAGAGATTATATGTTTCAAAAATAAAAGACATGGACTAAAATATAAGAAATTATTGATTTAGCATGGAAGGCAATTAATAAAAAGATCTAAAGGTTAGGACATCTCCTACTACCAAATCTCTTACTAGTTTTGAATTTTGCACAAATGATAAAGGTCTTATATCATAATACAGATATTTACACTAGGGAGAACCAAGGAAGGAATACTTACACATTTAATAGGAGTATATCATCTTACATGAAATTCATTAATACTTACACATTTAACAAGAGTATATCATCTTAGACATGTACTCATGTATATATAGGATTTGGAGGGCAATGAACATGTTTGAATAAGAAAACACATATTGTTAAGGATTTTTAGTAGAATACACACTCTCAACAAATAAAGATTGATTTTCTACTTCAAATTCACACATGTTGATGAATTTGTATCCCTTTGCACTATGTGTTAGTACATATTAATGAAGATTTATAGCTCCATAAATATTATGATTCAGGTTTACTAATTAAATTGGCACATCCATTGGAAAAACATAGCTAAAGAATTCATGAATTGAACAGTACAGCTAATCATCAATAGTTACATGTCAAGGTTGGGAATCTTGGGACTTGAAACGAGAAGGGAGCGACTAAATTCTTGTACCTGATTCTCTCCTCATCGAGAGATGGTTGACTATTGCAGCCGTCGCCACAAATATCTTGAAAAGCCAGCCGTTGGAAATAGTGTCAATTTCTTCTAGACTAAGGCCAAGTGGGTGGAAAATAGGTATGGAAGTGCGGGGTTCATTTGGCCTTTACTATTAAAACACTATTCAATCTCTTTTCCATATATGAAAAAAAGTAGTCCTAAAACTATAAATATTTTTATATTTTAGTCTTTAAACATTTTTAATTTTGTAAATTTGTTTTAAAAACATTGTGATTTTATAATTTAATTATAAAATTTTATAGATGGGTAAACAATTACTTCTAGAATTGTTTACTTTTTGTAAATCAATTTTCCTTAAATAATAATTTATACTGTCCTATAATTATCTTCTAATAAATCCATCTCTAAAATAAATTTTGACCATTAATGAATCATTTAAATTATCAGTTTCATCTCTCTGTAAATCATTTTCCTATTTAATAGTTGTCTTACAATAAGTAAAGGTCTAATTATTACTCCCTTCATCCCAAAATATTTGCTCCATTTGTTTTCAGCAATTAATCTAGGATTTTTTATTTTTAACATTGTAATATATAAATGAAAATTTTTTGCATACAAATGATAAATCAAGACATGTAGTTTATAAATATATTTTTTTTAATTTTTTCTAATAAATAATAATATGAAAAAAAATCAAGTCAAAATACAACAAAAAGTCAAATAGAGCAAAAATTTTGGAACGGAATGAGTAACACTTTTGGTGACATTTAAGGACAACGGAAACACCCACACATTTTATAAGTAAGTTATAATGGGAAATTTTTTGAAAATAAATTTGCGAAGGCTTTCAATATATTTTCATGGCCTGCCATTGGAATTTTTATAACAACTAGTAGTTAGAAAACTTTCCTAAGCCATGGTCATCAGACCCCCTGGCCTCGACCACATTTCCAATGTTTGACTATTGGAAAAAATTCTTGAGGCCTCTAATGAGTTTCCAATGAGTAGTTGTTGGGGTTTTTTTTGAATTTTTTTTTTGCAACAAAAAAAATAGAAATCTATCTTTGAAACTTTCTGATATCCGACCTTGAAAACTGAAAAAAATTTCACCAATTTTTTGGCCCCTAAAAAAAACTAACTTTAAAATCTTTTATGCACCATTATAAAATCATTACTCATATACCAAAATCTCAGTTTTCACTCTCTACTTCCTCTTTCTCTTTTTCTTACAAATTCTTCTCCCTCCTTGAATACATTTTCCTTTTTTTTTTCTCTTATCATCATCATAAATATCATTATTATTATCATTATTAGCTTTTTTCCTTCCTCCCTTTCCCACATATTCTTCTTCTTGCTCCTTTTCTTCTTCTTTTTCTTCTTCTTCTTCTTCTTCCTCCTCCCTTCCTCCATCTCTTCCATGCCATACTTTTCATTTTCTTTTCTCCCTCATTTTTTTGTTCTTTCTTATTCTTTCTCTTCCTCAATCCTCAATTTTTTTAAGAAAAAAAGGAACTTTTCAATGAAAAAACCAGAAATTTTTTTTATGATTGACCATCAAAAAATTACCAATGGCATTTGGTGACTTTGCCATCGGTTGGAAAAATACTTTCAACATAAACATTAAAAAAATTAACCGAGACCACAACCCTTTACCAATTGAAATTCAACTCAAAGGTGGGCAACCTTCTTTTTTAGAACATTGTATTTCAACAAAAAAAAATTTGACAAGTTGGTTATTGGAGGACCGAAACAAATGGGAAATAAAAGGCAAAAGAGCTAAGTGTATATTTGCTTTGGTAGGGTATTAAAAGGGTGAACTATAGAATACCCTTGAGGTTTAGTGAAAAATACATTTATCCTCCCATTGTTTTAGAAATCTCTTAAAAACTCCTACAGATTCAACAAGCCCACAGTTACCCTCTTAAGCCCATTTTGGAGGTCAAAACTGATGGACTAATTATATTTTGAGGACTTAGGCTTTAGTTATTGTTGAAGATTTCACCTAACATATAAATTACTCTGTAAATTGTATTTTTCAAATGGCATAATATTTTTTTATATATTAATCCTTTTAACTTACTTTGTTTTTAATTAATTTTCCTTAATTATTTACCATTCATTTATTATTTATTTTTACAATCTTTATACTTATTGAAACCTTAAGGGTTTTCAAAAGGTTTTTGAAATACATGGGAATAAGTGTAATTTTGACTAAACCTTAAGGGGCATTTTATGATTCTTTCATGTTGAAATGATTTTAGTGAGGATAAATTTGTGTTTAAGTCCTTCACACTATTTTGTGCTTCATTTAAGCCATCCTAAAACTGGTTTGTTGGGAAAAAAAATTCTTTAACTATTCATCACACATAGCGGAACTACAAACAAGATCAATAAAATACATATAAATTTAACATGATTCGGCTTTTAGCTAGTCTACATCTATAGATGAAAGAAATCTACTTAAACAAAAATATAGAGATTATAGTAGATATATACCTCTAGTACTCACGTTGGGCTATAGATCCCCTATACACTATTAATAACTCCATAATCTTGCCCTCATACGTTTATAAGTTATGGGAATCACAAAAGACATATCATTCTAGCTCTCTCTAACCTCTAGACCTTTCCTCCCTCTTGCAACCTTAATTTCTTGTCTCTTTACAACAATTAGTTTTTTTTTCATACTCAAAACTTTAATATAACAAGCCTTTTTAATAGGTCACACACAAACCTAAATCATATCAAAAGTAGGAAAACTAAATCCCAAAAAAATAGAAAACTTAAAACCAATTCCTAAACAAAACTAAAATCTTTAAGCTTTTTAGATTTGAGCTAACAAACCTAATAATCTCCACCTTGGCGTAAATACTCCCAAACACAAGCATATGTGATGCTAACCACAAATAAATGACCAAGACTATGAACAACAAATACCACCAAACACATGAACACAACAACGATTGGAAATGACCGTAGACATCACGAACATCAACATATACAAATGCAAGCTCCAACATGCCAAGAATGCACCTCAAACTTCACAATGCCAGGATTAATTAGATACACATAAATTTAATGTGGTTTAGCTCTTAACTAGCCTGCATCCATGAATGAGAGAAATCTACTCAGACAAAAATATAGAGATTAGAGTAACACTACTAAAATTTGTCTATTTTCCAACAGGTAAATTACCAACAGCCAGATTGTTGGTAATTACCAACGTGTTAAACTATTGGAGATGTTACTTTCCAATGGCTTAAATTATTGGTAATTATTGACATGAATAGCCATTGGTAAGGTTTAAGCCGTTCGAAAGTCAAAATAATGAACCATTTTGAAACAATTATAAAAAATTTGGGACTAAAGTGAAATTTTTCCTTTATTTCAATTACAAAATCACACTAACACGCAAATCTTTCTCGCTCTCCTCTCCTTTTTTCCTGCTTCTCTCTCCCTCTCTATCTCTTTATATATATATATATATATATCATATATATAACGTATCATATATATCATAGTAATAATAATAATAATAATAATAATAATAATAATAATAATAATAATAATCATCATCATCATCATCATCATATATTATTATTATTATATAAATATTTTTATATATCCCTAATACATTAAAAATTATGGTTTTAATATATATAGTGAGATTGAATCTACCTAATATATTATTATTGTATTATTGTTTATATATTTTATATCAAAAGCCCATGTATCATATATAAAAGCCCCAAAGCCCATAAAAACCCTAATCTAGACCATATAAAAACTCTAACCTCATCTCTCATCTTTCATTCCTACCCCCACTGCCATCTCTGCCTTTCATATCTCTTCTCCCTTGCAGCTTTCATCCCACATCCCTTTCATCTCTTATTCCTCATCCTCCCTCGTCGCTCTCCCTCTGTCTTCCCTTATCCTTCATCCTCCCTTGTCGTTCTCCCTCATCATCCGCCTTACCCTTCTTTCTTCCCCCGCCGTTCTTGCTCGCTATTGGCCTTCATCGTCCACTGTTTTGCTTTTCGCTCATTGTCGTCTCCTCAGTCAACCGTCAACATCCTCAGCCGCCTGACGTCTCCTGACCCAAACCTTCCTTGCCTCATAGCCTCACCTAACAACGCATCACCAAATGCCTCCTCTCCTCCTCACTTTTCACCATTCACATCCTTGTCGTTCGCCTCTTTAGTGATTTTGAGTTTTATTTTGCTTTTGATTTCGTGTTTGATTTTATAGATCTAGTTGTAAGTTTGGTGTGTGATTTTGTAGATCTGGTTGTGAGTTTCATTTTTTTTAACCATATGGTTTTAATGTTTAACCTTGTGTAATTTGTAGATTCGGTTTTTATTTTGTGAAATTTGAATTTTTTGTGAATTTTTGAAATTTTAATGAATTTTTAATTTTTAATGAATTTCAATAAATTTTGGTAAAATATAAAATATAAATATAATTTTAATAAATATAACTTGTTTGTACTGATAAAATCTTAGTTATATAATTTTACTAAATATAACATATAATTTTACTAAACATAATTTTATTAATGTTGTTAATATTAATTTATTTTGGTTTTTTTCATAATAATTTTTACTTTTTTCATGTATTAATTTAGTAAAATTCAATGAAAATTTTAATATTAATTATTTTATTTTTGTTTGCATATTTTTTTTAAAAAAATAAATGGCAGTTTTCCAAGAGTTCTGCATTAGAAACTGCTTTAATTTTTTAAAAAATTTTAATAGAATTACTAACGGTCAAACACGTTGGTATGTAGCAACGGCCTAAACCATTACCAATGGTTAAGTGCATTGATAGATACCAATGGCCCAACACAAAGGTCAAATAATAATATGAACTTAGACTATTGGTAATTTCTATCGGCTTTTTTTTCCAACGGCTAAATATTGGAAAGTACCATTGGTTTAGTATTTAGCTATTGGTAAAAAATTTTCCAATACATTGATTACCAATGGCTCGCTACCAACGGTTTCACGTTGGTAATTTTGAAATTACCAACACGGGACCGTTGGTAAATATCATTTTTTTAGTAGAGACATGTTTTTAGTACTCACATTAGCTTATGGATCTTTTACACACTACTGATAAACTCATAACCTTACCCTCACATAATTACTAGATATAAAAATCACAAAAGGTTTATCATCCTAGCCCTCTCCGACCTTTAGATCTCTCATCTCTCTTGAAACTCTCATAACTTGTCTCTTTATAACAATTGATTTTTCTTGTACTCAAAACCTTAATATAATATAGTTTTTTATAGGTCACACACAAATTTAAACCGTATTAAAATAAAAAATAATTTTCAAATAAATGAAAAACTAAAATTAAATCATAAACAAAACTAAAATCTTTAAACTTCTTGTATTTTAGCGAACAAACTTAGCATGATTAAAATTTTTCATTCTTATCGGTTGAGGGGTTAGATCTCCCTTGAATTGCAAAGTTTGAGAAACAGCTGGCGCTTGTCTCGATTTATTGTTTAAAGGCAATTCCTCAAAAGGGGAGAGAATGCTTTGTTTTCAGGTTCATTTTTTGAGCTTGGACACCTCATTTTTTTAATAGCCGAAAAAAATAACAAAAGAAAAGCCCTTTAAAAAAAAAAAGGCTTACGAAAACTCTTCTATTTCAACCCCTTTATGGGATACCCACACCTACTCCTGTATCATTAGTTCCATCACTTTGTTAACAATATTGGCTCAAATGCTCCAATAGGCCATTAAGGTTTAAGAATTGTGCAAATGAACCCCTAGATTTCTAATCCATACACACCTTTACAAAACACAATTCCCATAAAACTCTACCCCTAAAACTTTCAAATGTGACAAGTTAAAGCTTATTCTATAAGAATGGCATAGCTATAATCCATATGCCAGCTGAACCCAAATATATCTACATTATGTAGAGAGCAAAACAAAAATGCTCTCACATTAAGCAACCAATATAAAAAAACAGCAAACCCAAAAGCCACGTGATCCAATCTCACAGACCCCATCAAGACAAAACCAACCGAACCCCGTGATATTTGAGAATGAAGGGGTGGATGAACAAATTAATCTGGGCACATAACTAATCAAGAAAAGCATGTGGTCGTTACAATACTTGTAATGTTGTGTTCGTTTTTGAACTGTCTAGATTCGCACAAGCGTTGAACCATGAAAGAAAAAGAATGTAACCACGAAAAACAGCACAAAAAGAATGTAACCACGAAAAACAGCACCATCGGGATCATTCCCTGCTTTTTATTTTTTTTCTTCAAAACAAAAAATGAATGATTTTTTTGGCAATTCTCCAATTTATCTTGTGGCAAATTTGATTTTCTACATCTGGATTGGATGTGTACACGACCAACACATATGGCTTCGAGTCAACTCAATCTGGTAGATCACTTTGTCCAAAGTGACATTCACTAGTTGATTGGTTCAGAAGTCAAGGTTGCGAAGCAAAGGATAGGTCAAATAGGTTTTCCTGATCTAAGATAGGATGAGTCGGCATGGTGCAAAGGAAGGGGTGATTTTAGATGTGGGGGAACTCAGGGAAGGAATCGAGGAAGCTGGATAAAGAGGTTTTGCTAGAAAAGGATTGGGTTGATGAACTCGTATAGAAATTGAAAGAAGAAGAAGAAGGGTCGTATGAGAAGGGGGAAGAAGAATTAGTGACAGATTTGGGTTGGGAAGAAAGACAATTTGGGATTGGACAAGATGCTTTTTTATGTGTTCAAGGACATTGAATTGAATGGTTGGACAATTGGGGGTGAAAAGGGGCTGAGCTTTGTTTGGGTAGCTTAAACTCGAGCTCGAGTAAGGGTTTTTTGAGTCGAGCTGTTTTTAACCTCGAGCTCGAGCTCGAGTTTATTTCGAGCCGAGCTCAAGCCTGATACTATTCGGCCTTTTAGGCTCCCAGGCTTGGTAAGCCCTATATTTTATCTCTTTTCTTGGGCCTTTTTATGGTCAAGCCTGTTAACCCTTCAGCCTTAGAGACTGAAACCAGCCTTAGACTTACCCCCCCCCCCCAACCCACCCCCTTAGTCTCTTCCCTTCAACTAGCCTACATATACATTCACCTACTTTTACCAGATACCATATTGACATACCTGTGATCAAAACCCTTTCCCATGTTGCCACGCACCAGCCGACGGTGGCTAAACTCCACTAGCAGATGACGATCGCGTCGCACCACGCACCAGTCAACAATGGCCGAACTCCACCAGCCGATGATGATCGTGTCGCACTGACGAGGGACCAACACTGGGGTGTTGTCGTTGCACCAGGGAGCAGTGGGTTTGAATCGTTGGATGTTTGGCAGCTGCAATCAAGGCACCTGAAGCTGACACCAACACCAACACCAACGTCGACGCCGGAGGCTGAGATTGTCAGCTCCACCTGGTATCTAAGTTTTTCTTTAGGTTTTTTGTATCTAATTTTTTTGTCTTTTTTGTTCAATTTCTGTTTTTCATTTTCCTTATGTTTTGAATGATTATTGCACTAGATTTGCAATGTTTGAGTGTCGATGTTTGTTATTAGGTTTGGGAAATACCATTGGTAGAGTGATTTTTGTCATTTATCAATTGTTGCAACTTGAATCTTGTTTCTGCATGTCTTGAGGAAGAAGATGACTAATTTGTAAAGTTTATGAAATTAGGGTAGAAAGACAAAAGAATTAGAAAGTTTGGGATAGGATCTGTAATTTTCACTTCTATTATTGTCTTTGTAAGAAATTATAGATCTGGTCCTCATATTTCATCTAATTTATAATTTTGAGACTAAAGATTTGTATATATCATTCGAACCTAACAAGCCTTCGAGCTGAGCTCGGGCCTAAAAATTTGGGTTTGAACAATTCGATCTCGAGCTCAGGTAGTACCGAACAGCAAAGGGGCTGAGCTTTAGCCTAGTGGGCTCTGGCTCGGCCCGGCCCTTTGTCACCTCTATGGAGAACAGGGCCAGAGAGGCAGTGTTTCAAAATTTGGGGATAAATTTGCACAAATTTGCACATTCGGGGGGTAATGTAGGTATTAAAAGGAGAGAAAGCATAGGTTAAAGTAAACCTAGAGTCGTCGTAATTTCCCTATAAATAATGGTGACCAACACAAACTCGAAGAACCGAAGTACCCGAAAGAAAAATGGAGTGATCGCCGGAGAAAGAAAAACGTCCATAAATACTGACGCCAAGGCCAGAAAACTGGACATGGCTTCTACGGCTGCGTCGGACGCGTGCAGCCGGCTAGAAGCGCCCCTGCTGTCCCCGCCGAAGACCGCCTTGCCGGAGAGGCTCTGCATAGACGAGATGCTCCAGAAACACTGCGGCGAGTTCGGGTCCTGGCAATTGCGACACTTCATATTGACGTGCCTCGCCTGGGCACTAGAGGCCTTCCACACCATGGTCATGATATTCGCCGACAGGGAGCCCGAGTGGCGTTGCGTGGGGGAGCCTGGTCGCGGCGGCTGCGATGCGTGGCAGAGGAGTGTCTGTGGGCTCGAGCCCGGGTCTTGGGAATGGGTCGGGGGACCTGGGAGCTCCACGGTGGCCCAATGGGGGCTCGTTTGCGGGGAAAAGTACAAGGTGGGTCTGGTTCAAGCATTGTTTTTCTGTGGATGCATGATAGGTACGTTTCAAAATTTCTGCTCCACTTCATTTTATTGTTTTTAATTTTCTTTTCAATTCGTCGTATTAATTCCTGGGTTTTTCTGTTTGGTCATTGTTGGGTTGCTATGAATTTTCTTTCCTCACTTGTTGCATGTAAAATCTTTGTTTTTCCGTATGTCAGAAAATGCAGTAACATTCTCATGTTTGAATATAGGGTGGCTATTTACTTAGAACTTTATATATAAAGCAGCAAAAAAAGCACTTTTACACTTTCTCTGTCCCAAAATAAATAATTTTGTGTCTCTTTTGATATAAAGATTAATATATGTATATTCTTTATTTTTTTACCCTTCAAGCTAAAATAAAAAAATTTACTTTTGATTTTATGTAGCGAGAATTTAAATGATAGCTAAAAAAATATTTTATTTATTGATTTTGTGTAGTTTTTGGGTTTTGTATTGAAAAAATTTAAATGATAATAGTAAGATAAAATAAATATTAAAAACTTTTCAGAAAGTGAAATAATTCATCTGTTTTGAGATAGCAAAAAAAAAATTGTCATCCTTTTTAGGATAGATAGAATAATATTTTCTTTGAAAAATTAGATATTTTTTATTAATTTTTATTTTCTTTAATTGGCATGGGAAAAACTCATTAAAAACTAGTTTTAAAAAAAAATTATTCAGATGATTATTAACTAGATAGAATATTAATTTTTACATGACATTGATTCTAAATAATAAATAATAATAATAAAATATAAATAATGAATTGTTATTAATGGAAAATTACCAAAAATTAGTTAGTTAGATCAGATCACACATCACACATGGGCTGCTATTAAAATCCTAATTCCCTGGCCCCGCCCTGCATGAGTTAGGTGGTGCACAGTTGACGCCGCAGACTTAGCTGTGGCTTTGCCCCATTGGGATGCAGAAATTTGTTGATGTCTTTTCTTGCTGTCACTTTAATCAGACCATTTTTTTTTTAATCCGCCAAATGCGACCTGCACCGACTCCTTAATTCACCTTAATTCTCCTTGATTTTTTTGAAAGTTAAGTTCCATTTTTTTATATAATAGTTTTAAGTTGTTGCCTAACTTAGATGGTGAAGATCCTGGGATTGAGATTCCAACTTCACTAAGGTGGGGATGATTAAGGGATGAGAGAGGGCTAGCTCCTATTATTTAACCCAACTAGGCCTATTGCCTCTCCTACTCAAATGATAAAATTATAAAAATAGTTCACCATTTGAGAATAAGCTTTAAGCTTGTTTGTCTCCTTCCTCACAATCTTTGACTCTTACCCAGTGATAAGGACATTTTTGCAGTAACCATTTTTCACCTTCTCTTTTTGTTCTTGCATCATTGTCTCTGATTCTCTATAACGTAGATTATCTTTGGTGAATTCAGCAGTTAGTCATTCGAGCTTGACTACCCCTTTGCAGCTAGTGCTTTTCTTTGGCCTATTGAGATATGCATGTCTTTATTTCCATTTCCCAACTTATCCATTTATATTACCTACTACTGTGATGCTAACTAATAAATTTTGATACAAACTTCTTGGGATTAAGGTGGAGTTGATTGATTGTGGTCCATTGGGAAATTGACCTGTCCTTTTGCACCTTTAGCATTCTTGGTGACTTCACCCCCACATTGAACTGGTGCGCTGTCTTTGAAACTGGTCTACTACTTCTTTGGATATAATTTCGCAGGCTTGTGAGTCGTGACTGAAGAAAGAACAAGTGGAAACTTTTGAAAAGAGAGCACTTTTATCTGGATGTTCTTTTTCTTTTGCTCTCAAGATTGGTCTTTATGGGTAGGGACACCTTGCCCTTTTCTTGCCCTCTATTTGAAAAATAAAACCAAGCAACAAGCATGACAAACGTGTTGACAGAAACTTAAGGGTTGCACCACTTCAATTATTGTTAATGCTATATTACTGTTCTGGACAAGGCACACTTCGATTATTCCTTCCATCTCATAATATGTGTCACTTTTACATTTTTTTGGTCCTAAAATATGTCAATTTTTCATATTTATGTTCTTTAGTAAAGGGTAGCCTTGGAGAAACATATTTAATATGTTTTTGTGGCAAAACATCATAGGTTTTTAAGTTTTCTAAAAAGAGAGAAAAGTGATAAATAATATGGGATGAAGCGAGTACTATGTACAAAGAGAGTGTATTCTTCCAACTACTAAAGCTTAGACTACCGTTGAAGTTTGTAGTTCTTACCTGCTTTCCCACTTTATCTTGTTCAATATGTTACAATAGGACAAGGGAAAAAGAAGAAAAAAGAAACAAATAAATGGGTCCATTACTTATGCGACTTTTCATTATCTTCATATCCCTTTTAGACAAGGAAAGTGCTCCTGAATATGCTTTTCACTTTCTTTATATTTCCCCAGTTACCACTCTGATTCTGTGTTGGCCTTCTCTCCCCAGTCCGCATTAATGATTATCATGACTAATGATGAAGGTTGCACGTGAGCCTTCTATCTTTAGTGTAAGCTTTTTTTTCTTGGGAGCTTAACTTGTTTTCCTTCTTTCAATGATAAAAAGAAAAAAAATATTTACTTCATTAAAAAAAGACTTGTCATTTTGTTTCATTTAAGTTGTAATTGCCATTATTATATATATATATTAATTCCATTATGCATTGCTTCTAGGATCTAGACAGGGCTTAGATTTGAGGAACAAAAGGACACTACAGAGCAAATAGAATGTTTGTTTCTGGTAGACATGGGCAAGGCTAAACTTGAGTGAGAGATTAAACCTCGCACCTTTTAATAGCAATCGATTTAACCTATTAACGCTTAGTTATTAGAGCTAATAGAATGTTTTGCAGAATAAAATTCCCTCCGAATTCTACTTTCCTTCAGTTTTTAGGCAGTTCTGTCACTAGAGGGAATGGTTCAATTCTTATTGGATCGACTAATGCAAGATTAGCCAATTTATAGTTTAGAGTAAAGCGTATTTTGCTCCCGTTTTCAGGTGCAGGGATATTCGGCCATTTATCAGACTCAAAGCTTGGGAGAAAAGGCTCCTTAACAATGGTGTGCATCATGAATGCAATCTTTGGTTGCCTCACGGCTCTGGCCCCTGACTTCTTCACCTATTGCATGCTCCGCCTCCTCACCGGCCTAAGCACTGGTGGCGTTGGCCTCTGCGCCTTTGTCCTTGCAACCGAGCCTATAGGACCAACCAAGCGCGGCACTGCTGGCATGTGCACCTTCTACTTCTTCTCAGCCGGAATTGCTCTTCTTGCAGGCATAGCATATATTTTCCCCTCGTGGCGTGCTCTCTACGTTACCTCTTCCATCCCGTCAATCCTCTTCCTTGTGCTTGTCATTCCATTTCTCTCAGAATCCCCGCGTTGGTACCTTATTCGGGGGAAGATGAACAAAGCAATGCAGGTTATGCGCAGCATTGCCAAGTCCAATGGGAAACACCTCCCAGAAGGCGTATTTCTTGCCTTAGATGAGGAGGCAGATGCTGATGACTTGTACTGCAAGGAAGAAATGGAGGAAAAAGAAGCGGTCAGCGGCTCTCTCATTGATGTGGTATTCTCAAAGCTCACTAGAATGCGTTTGTTTTTAGCCGTTGGAATCAACTTCGCCTGTGCAGTTGTTTACTACGGTTTGAGCTTAAACGTCGTCAACCTCGAGACGAACCTCTATGTCAATGTGGTCCTCAATGCCATTGCTGAAATGCCAGCCTTCGCCATTACAGCGCTTTTGCTGGACTTGTGGGGAAGAAAACCTCTGACCATCGGAACCCTTTGGTTCAGTGGATTCTTCTGCTTCATGGGGAGCTTGGTAGGGAACGTTGGGGTGTGGAAGGTTGTGAGGATGGTGTGTGGAATCATGGGGATATTCGGCATGGCAGGGACGTACAACTTGTTGTTCATATACACGGCAGAGCTGTTCCCTACGGTGGTCAGAAACGCTGCGTTGGGAGCGACGACTCAGGCGTCACAGATGGGGGCGATCTTGGCACCGGTGGTGGTGGTTTTGGGGGGAGGCTTGCCGTTTGCGGTGTTTGGGTTGTGCGGGCTGGTGGGAGGGATACTTGCGTTTTACTTGCCGGAGACTTTGAATAGGCCTTTGTATGATACGCTAAATGGAATGGCTGACGGGGAGAGTGCTTTACTAGCTTAGACTATTTCTTTGGTTTTCTTTCTGCTAGGATTTTCTTTTTCTGTTGTAATGGAATATAACCACAACAGGTTAAAAACCACAACAGGTATTTTAACGTACGTTTCATGACATTTTTGTTCACAAGTAAAAAAAAAAAAAAACTATAATCATGATGGCTTTAAATTTTCATTTTATTGCTGTTTTCTCCTTTTCTATGGAACTATTAATCTTAACTAGCTTTAATCGCATAATGAACATTATAAACTTCATGTTAACGCCAATATAGACTGTTAAAATGTAGTTGGAAGGTTGGGAATGGCATTACATTGAATTTTTGGAGGTCTTTGTATTAAAGCATTCATCTTAAGATCAATTGGAGAGGCTTCATCATAGTATATAGAGACAGGGAACCCTTTCACTAGATGATGTGAAATTTAATACTCCTCCTCACATGCAAAGCCGTCTTCAACCAACTACCATATATGCAACCAAAAACAAAAAGCAAAGACAGTACTATAACAATCAGGGCTAGAGCAAAGACAGTACTAAGAAAGATTAAGGTCCATGAAATTTGAACTCTGATGTCATGTTAAAGTATCCAATCTGAAACCAATTTTTAAGTTTGATACTTTAACATAGTACTAGAGCCCGAGGTTTGATGTTTCCTCGGCCATTACCAAAAACTAATCCATATAATAGAGCCAAATCGGCCTATATTTGAGAGGGCATGTTAAGAGAGAAAATTCTACATGGCTGCAAAAGGGGTTAGCAAAAAATTTATATAGGAATAAGGTCTTCTCACTTTTTGCTGGTTAGTTTCAAATTTTTAATTTTCATTGCAAATCGGTCTCCAACCTTTATTCTATTGCAAATTGATCTCAAACATTTATAATTTGGGCATATTGGTCCCGGTAGGCATAGAACTCGATTTATAACTATTAGTGCAAAAATGATGCTTTTGGCGATGTGAGGGCATAAATGAAAGATTAATGGAACATAAAGGAGTAAAATCATATTTTTCGCAACCAGTGGGATACTTTCCCTTCGTTGGCGCCCAATGTAAATATATATATGTAAGTTTCAATTTTGGCTGAATTTGGGACAATTCAAAGTTGAGAGAGGAGCTTTTCTGGTGGACATTAACAATTGCTTCGAGATTTGAAATGTATCTTTTGAACCTGTTAGTGATATCCGAAGTACTTTCGGGTCCCGCAACTGGCGGACAAGTATGAGAGGGCGGCCGCCTCCGATCACGGCCCTTCAACGCTCAGGTAATTAATAAGGGCGGACGTATCAGGAAGCAATGATATGCTATGTAGAGTTAATTCAGGACATGTAGAATCTTTAATTGAGATTACCAGGTAATCATCATGTTCTTCATCCACAAACCTAAACACATTGTTCAAGGCAGAGAATTCTCTATCTTGAACGATGTCTCCAGATTTTGATTCTGTTTTGAACGATGTGTTCAGGTTTGTGAATGAAGAAGATGATGCCAATTCCTGGAGAGAAGACTTGATCAGTGAACCAAACAACATCATCCCGGGCTGATTCTGGTTAAATTGAGGAATTTGTTGCTTAATATTGCTCTTCTTAATCTCTCAGGAGTATCCTGGTTGTGTATCACAGGGTTTTATATTCGATTCTGAAACTATTTCCGTTTTATCCAAAGTATATTTGTTCTGAGAGAGGCGAAGCGAGGTCATTTTGTATCCTTCTCTTTAATTCTGCTTCATGATCTGTGATGGAAAAATTGGTGAAGCTTTTAACTGCAAAGCTAGCCTCTTCAGCTTTCTGAATCAAAGTTGATTAGTGATCTGTGTCCAGGCTGTGTTCGGTTCTTGCTACTGGATATGTTTCGCATAGTTTTGTTGTTGATCATTGCTCTTTAGAGGTTTTTGCTTGAAGAAGAAAGAAGTGTTTAATCATGAGCAAGATCGATCTGTTGCTTGACCGATGAACTCTAGTTTTTGGGAATCATGATCACATGTTAACGCTTTATTTATCAACTTTGTACAAAAATATCGAGTACATGCCACTGCATTTTTCTCAGGTTCATCAAGAATGCCTTAAATCTGGTGGTCTGAGATTGTTTAGACTGTTTCTCGGCTTGAGCATGTTTTTAAACCACTCAACTGATGCTTTTGGAATTCTTGTTAGGTTATTTCTGTAGTTTATATGGTAAAGGCCGAAACGGACTGTGTAGCCAGAGTTCCACTCCCAGTTGTCTAGCAGTGACCACACAAAGTAACCACGTATGTCGCAATTGTCTTCCCTGTGTTGTTTTCAGATGGATAAAGTTGCTTAGTTGGCTCCAAATGAAGCATCTGCTTCTGAAGCAGACCAACTCAGAGCTGTTGAAGTGTAGGCAAACTAAAGCAGACCATCTTACCTTATAGCAGCAGATAAGTTTGAGAGGTAATCCCTGTGGTAGTTTATCCTCTTCTCATCTTGCAAAGCCTTGCTCAAAGATATAAAAGGGCTGTTTAGGTCATCCATACCTGCACAATCTTTTAATATATGACTTCTTTTTTCGCATATATTCTCTCTAATCCTTCTAGCATAATGCAGAACACTCACCATTTTCTGTTATAATAACCGTTGGATTTCCATACTTATCTTTCACATAGTTTGCCAACTTCCTGATACCCCAGGGCACTATGTGTAACCAACTAGAAGCTGCCTGGAGGAGAAAATGAAGTGCAGGATAAATTTTGTTTGTAAAACAAAAAGGCAAGGCAATAGATACCTAAAGTTGAGTGAACTTACTCTTTCTCCAATTGGAACTACCCCTCGAAAAGCTACAATCATCAAGGATTGAGAAACAGTTAGGCTGGATGCGTTTCATTATTGTAAAAATGATGAGTGGATGTGGGCAACTATGTTTTGGCATCTTACAGGTAGTAATAACAGCTGCATCTGTTGAAGCATCCTGCAATATCCATTTTCGAATATGTCTTCTATCATTATGAGCATACAATGTGGTGTAGTGGTTTAAGCCAATGAAGTCTAGCGACCCCATCAGCATTTTGGACATCTCCTGAGTAATAATAGGCAGTCTGTCACCCACAAGTGTTTTCATTGAAAGTGGATAGTCGCCAAAGAAAAGCGGATCAAGGAACCTGATCCAGTTAATCATGCTTAAGTTACTCATTTGTATGTAGGATTTTCTTTTACCAAAAATGAAGAATTCAAACACAATCTCAAGTCATACCATCCGATGCCAAAGTCCATTGCTCTTTGTGCAGCATCTCTGTCTTCTTCCTTATCTGATATTGGTTCATACCATTTGGCATCCAGGGAAATTCCAATTTCACCTTCTTGTCTCTCCTGGAAACCACAGTATATTGGAAATAGTAAACCTTGTTTCCAAATCCATTTTTTTATGGTCGGTTTTGCTAATAACTTGTCATTTTCATGGTACAGGATTACCTTGAACTTAAGGCGGTAAGTGTGATAAACTGCAGCGTGGGACAATAGAATATTGTGAGCCACAATGTATGGCTCAGTGGATGAGTTTCCTGCCTTACAAAGCAAACCACCAAGAATTGAGCACCTTCCGGGAGCTTGAATGCCTGTGTCATAACCTTGGATCGAGAAACCATGTGGTTCATTGAAGGTTATCCAGTGTTTCACCCTATCTCCAAAAGCTCGGAAGCAGGTATAGGCAAAATGCTTGTAGTCTTCTCTGTAATCATTTGAATGCTATTCATAAAAATCTGTTTTTTAAAAAATCTGTCTTTTGTTCTCAAAGATTTACAATAATGACCACATCACTTACACCACATATTTGCTCAACCATCCTTCGTATGTGTCCTCGAGCATCTGCGGAAGATCCCAATGATAGAGAGTTACATAAGGCTGGATTCCTGATTATCAACAAGTTCTGTTGCTTTAATATTAGTTTACACATAATATCTAAGTCCAACTTGTCTTTGACTTATCAACCTTTCTCCAATAGAGCATCAATGAGCCGATTGTAGTAGTTTATTCCGTCTGGGTTCGGCTCCCCTGTTCCATCTGTTGAATGACTCCAAAAGTAATTAGTTATGTGCTTAAGGCTAATCAAGACCAAAGGTAAACTTTAGGCTTGCTTGGAACTTACTGGGAAATATTCTTGGCCAAGATATGGAGAATCTGTAAGCATCCATTCCTAGATCCTTCATCAAGTCTATGTCACTCTGAAAATTATGTTTTAATTCCAACTTGGTTAGACAGAAGACATCTTGCAGATTTGATTGGAGCAAATGATATTCTTTTAACTTTATTCCTGAAGTGTTTCTACGGTTCTTATTTTTAATTATTATAATCATGAATATTTTTCCCATTCTTTTTAGCAGTAACATTGGTTTCATGATTTAAGATTCTTATCCCGGTGGATCCTTCTCCTGAGCTACTTTGGTCATATGAAGAATTTGACTTTGTGTTTTGTAGTATTATCTTGCTTTTATTCCTATTTCTTTTATGTTTTATTCTGTTTGTTCAATGTGCAGTCATACTTTTTAATCCTTTCCTAGCTTATTGTCTGAACATCAATATAAACCCCAAAATACAAAATACTTGAAGATTTTTTTTTTCCTAAAAACAAAAATCCACAGGCCTAATCTTATCGGCAAAGATATTGTTATAGTTTACCTCAAACCGGTGATACTGATCAACAGCAGTGTCTGCATTGCTGAAGTCCAGAATCCTCCCTGTTTAAAACACAAAAAAGACCAGGTGAAGCTAAGTGCAGACTACCTGATTATTGTGATATAGACAAAAAATGTGGCCTTGGAACTCTTCAACCGGGGTCCCTACATGCTAGATGGATGTTCATTTTGAATCTGAAGTGCTTTAGTTTAATCTCTAAGATGAGACTATAGGATCATCTTATGAATATATTTGTTACTTTATTCTCCGATGAGATAGTTGCTCTAGGAAATGCACCTAGCTCAAATTTTTGTTACATTATTAGGTACTTTGTTTTTCATTTCAGAACAAGAGTACAAGAGTTTTATAGGTTTCATTCCGTTACATGTTTCTGCATTCTTCTAGTTCAACTTGTTGATGTCTTACCTGGTTGTCTGGTGAAGGTATCCCATATGCTAGCTCCCTTATTTCCTTCATTTGCAGCTCCTTCAAACTGTTCAAGAAAGGGCCCTTCTCATTTAACTTAACGGAGAATTTCTTCACCTCACATACATGAACCCAAAAGCAGACTAAAACCAGAGACAGAACATCACCTGGTAAGCCGAAGATGCTGTCCCGAAGACGAAACCATCCGGAAAATCTCCTCTCTTGATGCACTCTACATTCATGAAGGGTGTTATGATCAGAAGGAAGAGCAGGACGCTCGGTGCCATGGATGAAGGCTTGGGAGACAGGTGATGGAGAAGTTTTCTTTTTAATGCAGGAGTTAGATTCTGTTGTTTAGCTTAAAAAAAGGGTGTTAGCTGTACAAGTTGTGAAGCAGAAGAATGTGGTTCATGAAGAAATGAGTGAAAGCAACTGGTGATTTAGGGTGGGTCGTTTGCATGAGAAGTGTTGCTTTAGGATAGGCTCTGGTGTGGGGGGTTGGCTGCTTTGGCGACGAATGAGGATGCTTCAGAGAAGCGATCTCTTGCCCCCAGGTACACGTTACCGTAGTCTAGACTAACCCCGGAATTTTGGGCCACGTAAAATTAAAAAACTTTTCAAGGAAATATATTAAATTTATTGATCCGTCATTATCATTTTTTTTTATTTTCTTGATTTATCCTTCTATTTTTTAAAATGCGCACACCTATTTTTATTATTAAGGGTGTATTTTAATGAGTTGGAGATATATTGTAGTTTCCTTTACTTTAAGATTTTTTTTCCCTTAAAATGAGACATTTCTTGTTGAGTAGTGGTAGTAGTAGAGAAAAAAAAAATTACATTTGGGTGTAATTGAACGTGGCAATTCATGCCCAAAATGACATTGGGACTATCTTTTAGTAATTATGATAAAGGAATGATTAGTATAAACAATTAACATAAGCTCAGGTGTATTTACTAAAGAAAATGCAATGTAATCAAGTAAATATAATTCGACTTTAGAATCAAGGTAAAAGGATTTTTTTAAGAGATGGTGGAATTAAGTAAGGTGGGCTGGGGAATACAGTAAATTATCTCATCATGTCTTGTGTACTTTGTCTTATTAAGAAAACAAAAACAAACTTTTTCTTACCCCTTAATTAAAGGTAAAATTCATCAGGGTCACTTAGCTTATTTTCTTGTTCTAAATAGGTACCTAAATTTCATTTTATCCTACTAAAGTACCCTTCTTACTATTGTGTATCCCATTTAACTACTTTCTGTTAATTTAACTGTTAAACTCGATAGAAAATACTGATATGACATTAAATAACACT
The DNA here is from genome assembly GCA_005392925.1 of Aquilaria sinensis. Lineage (NCBI taxonomy): Eukaryota > Viridiplantae > Streptophyta > Magnoliopsida > Malvales > Thymelaeaceae > Aquilaria > Aquilaria sinensis. The sequence continues at coordinate 460,280 of SMDT01003269.1, forward strand.
AAAATAAAATTAAAATATTAACTTTAGTCCTTAAACTATTCAATCACCAATTCTAACCCAGGTAATTGTAGAAACCATCATTAATCCCCCATATTTCTTATTTGACCAAAATCACCAACAAAACTCTCACAGGAATCGGTTTTGCTTTTGATTTTGGTTTTGAGATCCTCAATCAAGACTCCATCTCTAGGAGCATCTTTGTGCTTGTGATCCTGATCTTAGTCAGGCTTGTCATCACCCTTGTGCTCGGGATGGGATTGTCATCGAACAGCGGAGATGGGATTTCAGACAAGGCAACAGCACCTCGATTACAGAGGCGGCAGTGAAATGGATTTTAGACAGTGAAGATGGGATTTTAGACAAGCCAATGTCATGCCTCATATCTCTGTTGCCTAATTGATGCTGTCACTCAAAAATCAAGCCCCCAAAAGATGTACTCCTCCTTCACCTCCATTGGAAGAGGCCATAAGATCTCTGCTGCCCCGCCACGAGATCTTTGCCACAGTCCCGACGCTGCTCCACACCTTGGCTCTGTCTTGTGCCACCGTCGTGCCTCCGCCAATGACGTTGATTACTGGAATAGGTAGATAGCGCTTCTCTCCTCTCTCAGCTCCTCCATCTGATTGATCTGTGGTACCTCCGTGCCCTAACCCACTCTCCAATCTGTTGTCTGTCACTGCCTTCTATCAACCTCGAATTATGCGAGATGACGTCCCAGATCTCGAATCACACGAAGACAAGGTCCTTTTTGCCAATGCCGATGCCACCAACCTCTAATCGATCGTAAGACTCAGAAACTAAAGAGACATACTGCTAGGAATCAGATTTTACGAGCTCGGAGGCGGCCATGGCAAATAAAAGCGGAGTCCAGTGGCGTGACATACACTTGGGTCTAGTTTTCGGTAGCTTGAATAGTGATACAACAAATTCAAAATGTTAGGATTTAAAATTGTTAATAGAAAAAGTTAAAGGACCACAAGTATTATTATATGATCTATTTAATGTTTTTTAATGTCATATTAACATTTTCTATTAGACTTAATATTAGAATTAATGGAAAGTAATTTATTGAAATGTAAAATAGGAGAAAAAGTATCTCATTAAAACAAGTTAAAGATAAAGTATCTGTTTAGGATAAAAAAATAAACTAGATAATCCTTAGTGAATTTTACCTTCATAATTAATATAGCCAACAACTTTTCTTATCGTGCTTAATGCTTTGAGGTGATAAGAACGTGTATATATATACGTAAAATACAAATCTGATGATGGATCCCAATCATTGACCAGCTGCCGGGGGCTAGGAGGATTGGTAAGGATGGGTATGAAATACGTGGAGTGTGGAGCTTTTAAACAAATAAAAAGCGTGGCAATCAAATCAATGTCACGTTTTCCTGCGAAGGTCCACCGGCTGTTCCTACACGTCTTGGCAACGAGGTTGTTGGGCAGATACATATGAGTTTTGGGAACGCAAAAGTCGACAAGATTTTGAAGACCTTGTCTTCCATCGGTTACAGGCATGTAATCCTAGAAAAGGATTCAAAGAAAGTTAGGCTGTTGTTGTACACTCAAGTTTAACTGACCAAATTCTCAAGTTTTAAATAGGGCTGAATGTTCAAGTTATTGCATTTGATTTGAGCCGAAACTTGAAGAATTTTTGGGCTCCTGTCATTCCATGGCTCATACTGGACCTTGAGCATTTAACTTGAACCAGTCCTAACCCAAAAAAATATTGTGTTACAGTTGAGTTGGGTCAGTCCAGAACAACACTCACGGCCAACTCTTCTTCGCCACTTCCTGACCCCGGTATCTCCTGCCCTCTCCTTTCATTAGCAACACCAAACCCTCCCTCCATTCTCTCTCTTTCTTTCTTCGTAGCCCTGTCTCCTCTCTCTCTTCACTCGACTAGCTTCATAACCAGCTTCATATCGTCGATGATTGACCTCTATGAGATGACAATCACCTCAACGCCACCCTCCTCTTCGCCAACCATTTGCTCCACTTGGGAAGTTTGAGTGAGGCAACAAGTATTTGACTTATGAGTCGTGTCATTCTCGGACATAAGAACTTGGACGATTGAGATTTCAACAGCAAGAAAATGTAAAGTGATTGAGCTGGTGGCATGTAGGCAACCGATCAAGATGAAGGGAAAGCAGGCCAAGGGGCAAAGCACTAGAGCAAATGTATAGATGTTCAACGAGCAGGACCGGACCGGCCGGTCCTGGGCCTGGGCCCAGCCCGTGTCGCCACGTGCCGGTCCCGTGCCGGTCCTGACCCGGTCCCGTGCCGAGCTGGGCCGAATCCAAACTGGCCCGTTAAATTTTAAATTTTAAAATTGTAAATTTTAATTTAATTTTAAGTTTTAGTTTTAATTTTTAATTTTTAGTCTTCACTTTTAAATCAATAACTTAATAAAAATAAGAGTCTGAGAGTTTTTTTATAAGTGATATTTTATAATCTAGTTTATCTTAAATTCTACTTCATCTAACCTAAATTAATCAATTGTCTGCAAAGAGAAAAACTTATTGTACAAGTTAAGACTTAAATCCTGACCCATCACGTGATATAATGATATGGATGTTAATTGGATTATAAGTCAATCAACGTGTACTAAAAGTTAAAACCTACTGGCTATGGACACGAGAAAAAAAAAACAGACTAGGAATCTTCGGATCGATTGTCTACTTCTTATAATTTAATATAAGAAGCTGTCCACTTAAAATGAAATGTATCACTTTGGGAGTAAGATTTGCTTATTTTCGAAATTAGAGCCTTAATTACGAATCCTTCTTATTGCTTAAACTCTTAAAAAAGGCTTAAATGCACCAATAGACCCAAAACTTTGAAAACTCAATTAGTTGGTCCTTTAATTATAACTCAGTCAGCGGTAGCTCTTTAACTTTGCAACTCTGTATGTTTTAGTCCAAGATGTGGGATAAACTGTCTAAACTAGACTTTTAAATTAATCAAATGTTAAATCAATAACTTAATAAAAATAAAAATAAAAGGTAAGAAATTGACCAAAAAATTTGAAAACTTTGATATATTTGATTTTGAGTTAAACCATTTTTTTTAACATTTATTAAGTCAATTATTAAAACCTTAAGGACTAAAGTTATTTCTTCATGCTAAAGAAACAAACCATGATTACCAAGATTTTACTTTACAAGACAATAAATAAAATAATGAAAAAAAAATTAGAGATAAAGATAACAAATTATGCTCATCAATGTCTTACCTTAGAAAATAGTACATAAACCAACAAAAAAAATTTGGGGACCAATAGAGTAAATAGAAGAACTAGATTAATAGTTATTCTAAGCTTATCTTTATATTTTGTATAATTACTTGTTTTAAGAGTAAAACACCACCACCGGTGTGAACTTTTATTAATATTAAAGCCAAACGGCACTTACATACCATGGAACGGGCTTTACATTACTCAATAGCGAAACGTTCCATAAAATTAAATGCAAAATAAAAGGTACGATCTGTGCTAAACAGCAAAATCAGATCAAATACAAAGTAAGTAAATAATGAGCAAGCAGTGGATTTAAGCATCTATCTCATCGGGGTTTTCCTCGTCAGAACTCTTGTGGTCTTGTAATCTGCAAGCTGCAAGACCCCAATCACGGTTGCATATACAAACTTCAACTGCATCTGGTGATAGCCTTGCGCGTCTCTCTGAAATGACACGCTTTCCAGCGCTGAAAGCGGACTCCGATGCAACGGTTGAGACGGGAACAGCTAGAACTTCTTTGGCAATGATGGAGAGTATTGGAAATTTGTTACTTCTTGCTTTCCACCAGTCTAGAATGTCGGTCTCACTATTCTCCCAAACAAGGTTAAGGTATGCGTCCACTTCAGTAAGACCGGATGCGGCAGCACGGGGCCGTTTGAGGAGTTGTTCAGCCGGATTGAATGCCAATGAGCCCGATGAAGACCCGATGGTAGATGAAGTAGTGTTTGCAACCTTATCCTTATGCCGACTGGCATATATCTTAAATAACTCTCGCAAGTGCTCATCAATAGAGGCAGTTATAGCATGAACAGAAATATGTGTCATTTCTAAGAAACTATAATAACCCTCAAGTAGCTGTTGCGTACCTGTGATTCTTACGGTCGGGTCTAGTGTAGCTGCAAGTAAGTAGATTGGGGGTATAGTACTGAAATATAAAATCCATTTATCTTTCATGGCCTTAATTGTGTCTTTTAAGAACTCGTCATCTTTGTATTGGTTCAAAACCCATGCAATGTTGACCATATGCATTAAAACTTTGTGCGATGTGGGATAGTATACACCAGAGCAAAAAACAGTGGCATCATAAAAATATCGCAGCACAGAAGCCAATTTAGACAGTTTATCCCATATATCTTGTTTCAAAATCGTTTTCTTTTCTCTGACATTTATAAAACATGTCATGTATGCAGCAAATGGCATCGCATCTATCAACATCTCATAAGTGGAGTTCCATCGGGTAGGGCAATCAAGTTTAAAACGTTTCCAACTAAAATCGAGGCCATTTTCCAGACAATATTGCTTAAACTCTTTAGAAACTTTGGTCCTTGACTTTAAATAATGGAGTGCCCACCTAATTGGAGTAATTTCATTACCCAAATCTTGAAGACCTTTTTGGACAGCTAAGTTTAAAACATGACATATACACCTAATATGAAAAAATGCGGCATCACGGACAGGTTCTAGTGATTCCTTCAATGTCTCAGCCGCGACATCGTTGTTTGATGCATTATCAAATGTTATGCTAAAAACCTTGTCATGACAAAAAAATTCTTTTAAACTTTCTGAAATTACATTGAATATGTTCCAACCAGTATGATCGACCTCCATCCACTTAAATGCAATGATACGTTTTTGAATGACCCAACTATCATCAATCCAATGTGCAGTTATACAATAATAATCTTGTCCTAGTGGTGAAGTCCACATGTCACTAGTAAATGAGATAGAATGATCAAAAGCAGAGAAGTATGCTTGTAAGTTTGATTTACCAGCTTCATAAATTTTAAATGCCTCCCTCCTAGCAGTGGTCCTAGATGTTCTTTTAAAAGCAGGGTTTAAGTATGATGTAATCCATTTTTCCATGTGTCTATCTTCCGATTGTGTAAATGGTTTTTCAGTTAACATCATCCATTCTATCATGCCTTCTCTACAATCTTTTTGATTAAATTTAAAAATACTTGATCCGCTAGCACTGCTTGCAAGCTGTGTCTGACCGCCAATACTCATAGCTGCATCTGGACATAAAGTCAGATGTTTTGATTCCATGTGACGTCTCAGTGTTCCTATGCCAGCGTTCTTCTTGTGTGAGAGCTTTTGCTTGCAATGTTTGCAATGTGCGAACCTCGCATCGTTTCCATGACTATCCTTCTCAAAAACTTGGTCAAAATGCTCCCAAACCCATACGGTGCGCCTTGACGTTTTACCTTCTGGCGGAAGTTCGGCTTGATGGCTTGTCGGGGTTTGTTCAGAACCATCTCCTCCACCAACATTTCCTACTGCTGTTGGCTCCACCTTCTCAATGTCATCATCAGAAAGTTGATCGTCGAGCCCCAAGTTGTATTGACTCATATCGAATTGCTCGTCATCGTCAGTTTGTTGGATATGAGTCCCACGGGTCGTCGGTCGGGAAAGGCCACGGAAAAATGACCTCAAACCGGTGCGGGATGAAGAGCTTAACGCATTTCCCTTTCCTCTTGATGCCATTTGTGTGAGGCAAAATTAAGCAAAACACAAGTTTCGAAAGCAATTGAGAATTGATTGAGAATGTAGAAAATAATATTGACTGCTTGAAAGAAATGAGAGAATATATTAGTAGAGAATGAGAGATTGCTAAGATTGGTGTGAACAAATGGTGGAAATGGCCTTATTTTTTTTTGCCTAAAAAACCCTTAGAAAATAGTTGTTGGAGGGGGCAAAAATGTAATTTCTAGGGTCCAGAAAACGCTGCCAACCGTTAAAAGGACCAAACGTGTAATTTGCCCTTTTTTAAAAAAATTTCGGCCGTTGGAGAAATTCTGGCAGTTGCGCCGGGCCGGTCCCGTGCCTTCCGCCGTGCCGGTCCCGTCCAAGTCTGGGCCCAAATCCTTCCTGGGCCATGCCGAGCCCACATCCAGCCCTCCTCTATTCTAGGCTCATAACTGGCCCACTTTAAACCGGTCTTTAACCAGTCCCGTTCCGTGCTGGGCTTGACCGAGCTTGGGCCGAGCTTGACGCGAGCCGGTCCCGAGCTGGGCCGTGTCAGGCCCGGCCCAATGTACACCCCTAAGCAAATGGCAAAGGTAATGAGGGACTCCATATTTCATGTGTGAGGCCGTGTGAGTTAAAGTGATGGTGAGGTTGAGGACTTTGGGGGTTGAGGCATTAGGATTAAGGATACATATGTAGTTGGGTTAAGAATGAGCTGAGCCTGGGATAATATTCGGGTAAATTTAGGTATATTCGGATTGGGCCCAAACTAACCCAATTTTTATCTTTTTAGAATGGATTGAGTTCAAATGAACCCAAAATACATTTTCTATCTTATAACTTGACCCTAACCAACCATTTTTTTGCCAAATTAAGGTAATTTCTTTCACCCCTAGTTTTAAATATCACGGTTATCCTCGCTATTGCCCATACTTCCCTTTACTTATCATACAGCATTGAGGCATGCATTTTAGTCACCTCTTTTGTGCTCAAAATGTTATAAAAAAAATGGATGCAAGAAATATATAAACTAGTATACCCCACGTCTACCCTACTTAACCTTAACTTACCCACTGATTACAAAGAGAAGCAACTTTTTACACAAATTTTAAAAAAATGTGGATAAATTGTGTGGGTAAACTTCGCAACGAATTTGCATTATGACTTCACTCATTAAACAAAACAATTGTAGAAATTACTAAAATTGTGACACACGCATGCACTAACAAAGAATTTTATAAAAGTGAACTCTATAATATTATATTGTAGATACTTACTAGACATAACTAAGACTCTAGGAGATATTGCACATAATTCCCTCCTGCCACAGTTTAACACGTCATCTTTGTATAAACATTCCTTTATACCCAATTTGTTTTAAATTAAGTTAATTAACTACAAAATGACTTATTTTTATTCTTACATTTTTTTTTACCTAGAACTAATTTTAATTAAAAATCAATATTACGTAGTTATAATAATCCATTGAAAATACAATTTTAATAATCTTACTAAATTTTTATAAATTTTTCTAGTTTAAAGCCTTAAAAAAGAAAAATTCATAAAAATTTAACAACATTATGAAAATTTACTTTCGAATGAATTATTACATTTATATAATATTAGCTTTCAAATGAAATTGGTTTCATACAAAAAAAATATATAAAAATAAAAATAAGTTAGTTGACTTAAGTTAAAACGAATTGGTTCTAAGAGTTGTTCTACTTTAACATCATCATGATCATCACGATCATCATCATCATCATTAAGATGGTTTTTTAGGGTCCTGTTTGTTTTAATTTAAATTAATTTATTTGAAATAGTTTTTTTATTTACTAGGAACTAATTTCATTTAAAAACCAATAATATGTCGGTGTAATAATCAATTTGAAAGTAAATTGTTATGATCTTATTAAATTTTTATGAAATTTTCTTTTTTTTAGGCTTTAAAACATAAAAACTCTTAAAAATTTAATAAGACTAGAAGCTGTATTTTCAATGAATTATTACACTTACATAATATTGTATTTTAAATAAAATTGATTTTGGAAAAAAAAAGATAAAAAAAAATACGTTAGTTTAAATTAAATTGATTTAATTTAAAAGAAATTGGGTATAGGTCTTGCACTTGCTAGAGGTATAAACAATTTTACAATAATAACTGTTTTTTAAGAAATCAACTTCATAGAGGTTACTACTTCTAGGTCCAAATAACATTGGCTCTGCGTTGCATTACTTTTGTTGGCAAACAAGGTCATCTGTTTGGTACCACACTGGAAGGCGCTTAAATAACAAAGCTTTTAGTGATAGTAGTCATATGCTTTCAAATTGTAAGTTTATTTTCCAAAGAGGGTATAGGAATAAAACTCAGTGTTTATTTTAACAACTACTCCCCCAGCTGACTGTACTTGGAAGTGCAAGATATGATTCTCTACTCCCCGAACTCACCTTACTCCTAAATACTACTTCTTCTGTTTCACATTAGTTGGTTTTTTTACTTTTTATCTAAAGTTTGACATAAATATATTAAAGTTAATATGTATTGTACAAAATATTAAAAATGATATTGAGAAACTATAATATTTAAAGTTTCATTTTTATATAAAATATTTATATTTTTATGATAAGTTTTGAAAAAAATAAAATCATTAATTAATTGTTATAAATATTGAAGATGTCAACTTTTGTGAAATAGAGAAAGTACTAAAAAGACAAAAAGAAAAAAATCTTTGTTCATTTTCAGTTAAACAATTATATTCATAATGTCATCTACAGGGTCGTGCCGACAAATTTAGGGTTGGTCAAATTTAGGGTTGGTTACATGCAGGAACCCTTAAAAACTTACATACTTCTCATAAAAGTTGAGAGAAAAATGTACCAAATAAATGCATTTTTGAGGAAAAAATGACAAAAGCAAAAAATCTTATACTTAGGATGAAGTGAAGATTTCTAGTCTCAATGCTATAAATCATTTGGTTGGGTTGAGATAAATGTATCTTTCAAAATGCTCATTTCCATATCTAGTCTCTCATTGTTAAGTGAAATGATTTGTATGGTTGGCTCAGTGTGGCTAAAGATTATCAACTTTGATTCTCCTCTTTCCCTTTAACCCTATTTTTTTAAGTCATATTCGATAACTGTACAAAAACCAAAGCTCTACTTTCTACCTAAAGATTTTTGTCTTTAATGGTGTTTGGCATCAATCATTCAATCTAGGTACTACAACATTGGTATGGCTAAGAATCAGTTCCCCACCACCTTTTAAATGATACTTTCTCATTCCGTATTGTGAATTTGCCTGGAAGTGGAGCATCATGTTATTTTTTTGTGCTTTATCCCAAGTGTATACGTCAAAGACTTTATTAGCAACTATTTTCACAGACTGCTCACAAGAATTCTAGGTGATTAATGGATCCTTAAGTTTAAGTCAACATATGTTCAACCTTGTTCAACCAATTCAAGAGCTTCTGAATTCTTTGAATTGATCTTTTATGATAGTTGTTCCTAGGCAAAAGGTTTAGATGACTCATAATTTTGTGACATCTCTTTTCTCTTAATCTTTATCTGTCTCATTTTCTTTCCCTTTCATGTATTCTAATTACCAAAAAGAAAAAAAAAAGAATAAAATGACAAGAGAGACCCATAAACATAAGAGCAAATAAAGAACCTCCAAGTCTCGAGGAAGGCCACTTAGGTAGATGAAGCCCTTGGACTCAACCCAACCTTTGCCAAGTTACCAATAAGACCTGGCTCGTAAAATAACAGTAACATCCACTTACCAACCTACTTAAGAAAGGTGTTGTTTAAAAATGGTATGCACTCTTCTGTCAGTTGTTTTAAAGGCTTTTCCCCTTTCACATTACTAATTAACAATAATAAAAGACTATTTTCCCATAAAATAAATAAAATCAACACAAATAAGTCTTATAATTCTTTCTATATGATTCTTACTTGAATTTATATCGATTGATAACTAGGTCTTGCAAATGCAAGGGTGATCAATCAGTTTTTTCGTTTTTTGGGAGAATGTGAATTTTATATCAAAGAAAGAATGTACAAAGATGACCAAGCATACCAGGTTAAAGTACATAAATCATAACTTAAACACAGAGCTCTATCCAACTGCTTTTGCTAGATCAAAATGGTTCACACGGATACAGACATCAAAATAAATTGATCAGCCACCTATTGCATGGTGCAGTGACTCCCCTTGAAGCATTGATTATTGCGCTCCTTCCATATGTGATAAATGACTATCACAAAGTTAGTTGTGCACATTTTCCCTAGGGCAAATCTCCTATTGAATTTTGTACATAACCAATTAGTTTTTTCAAATTTAAGCATAATCGAATAATCAAATTTATTCAATTTTTTGTCTTGTTTACTAATAAACGAATAGACTAAATTATAGGAAAAAACTGGAAAAAAATGGATTTTTTGTTTTCAATTAAGTCCCTCAATTTTCCTATTGACCAGGGCCCTTTTTTTAGCCAATTTGAATTCCTCCCTTAACTTTATCTTATTTACTAAAAATTGCCACTACCCCACCCCCACCATCCCGTCCATATCTTGTTATCACTACCTAGCTTGGCTCGCACCCCACGACTGCCCCCTTAATTGCCAGCAGCCCTCACCGACTGCTGACTAGCCACCTACTCCAAGATTGAAATCAAATATGCTAAAAGCTTTGGGTTTCAACGGGTTCCATCCTTTCTTTTTTGGGTTTAGCGAGAGTTTATGAAAGGAACCATCTCGGAGTGAGTAGCTCGCGAGTGAATCTGGTAAAGCAGTATGCAATGAAGAATGGTAGTTGTGGGGTGTGGATGGCATGGCAGAAAGTGAGATTGGAGATCGATTGTGAGCTACTCTGGTTTTAATCGGACCAAGCGGGAGGCACAGAGCAGAGGTGTTTTTAATCGGAGCAATGGTGATTTCAACCAGACCAAGCGGGAGTAATGAGACATGGTTTCAATCAGGCTAGTGGTAGTGAAGCATGAAGTGGCACAACCTGTAAATAGCGTGCCAATACATGGCATGGCTGAAGGAATATGGGCCATCATGTTTGAAAAGTTAAAATGATAATAATAATAACTTAAGGCAGCTTTAGGCCGAACGAATTGGCTGTAAATTGTATTTATATACATTACAAATCTCAAATATTCATCATATATTCTAATCTAAACATACATTCTAATTACATATTAAACATTCTAAATCTATTCCAAATTCAAACATCATATACATATACATAGCAAACATCTATTACATACATGGTCCATTCGACATGTTAAACATAAATATTGGTAGAAATTTTTTTTTATTTTAATTGAAGTAAACTGAAAATCAAATAAAACTTATACATTGGTTTTTCGATTATAACTGAAAACCAAAATTACATATAAAAGTGGTAACTAAAAGTCAAAACATTTCCAGTTATTTGGTTATTTTGAGTAAAACGGATATTTTGCTCTCCCCTTCATGCAAAAGGTATAAACAATTTTACAAAAATAACTACTCCTTCCGTCCAAATTTAGATGAAACGTATTCTTTTTTAGGATGTCCCAAAAAGGTTGAAATATTTCCTCTTTTAGAAAATTTTAAACAATTAATTTATTCTCTTACCCCCATTTAAACTCTTACTATACAAAACTCAATAAAGAATCTTTTTTTAATTTTTACTCAATCTCTCTCTGCACAAAACCCAAAAAAAGAATCTTTTCTTTTTTAATCATTATTTAAACTCTCACTACACAAAATTCAAAAAAAATAATTTTAGTTCCATGGATAAAATTGAAAAAAATAACACAAATTACATACACCTTAATCTCCATGCCCAGAGAAACGTTTCAACTAAAATGAAACGGAGGTAGTATTTTTTAAGAAACGTGGTAAAGTTTACTACTTTTAAGTATGAAATACTTAGTTAGTCGCATTGGTATTTTGAGTTGTCTAAAATCTTAATATTATTCTCATATTTAGTAAGTCATTTAATGATCAGAAAAAGGTGCAAATTTACCACTAAACTATTGGTCATAGAGTGATTTTGCCATTAAACTTTTTTTGTCATCTTAAATTTATCATTTATCTTTTCCGTTAAGGCAAATTTGCCATTGTTCATAAAAAAACCCCATGGTGGCTAATGGGACATGAAATGTGGCAAAGATAATGCTGAGTTTGGGGGAGTGCCATGACAAATAGATTGGAAAATGTGCAAATTCATCACTATCATTTTGGCCATATAGCAATTTTGTCATCAATTTTTTGTTGTTGCAAATTTGTCATCAATGTTTTATATTAAGTGTAAATTTAGAAATCAAGGGTTTGGGAAGAATGAGTTGGGGATTAGGGATTTAGATATCCTATGAAGTCCAAATTAGCGCCATGTTTTGTGAATTAAAAATAAATTCATAACCAAATATGAGGTCATAGGAAATTTTCAAAAATTTATACCAAAAAAAAGGCAACTCTCACCCAATTCAAGTCGATCATTTGATTTAGAAGCTTTTTTTTTTATTTTATGAGATGCTGGAAATATAAACATTGTTCAACTTTAGGGTCAGTAGCTCATACATATCATTATCCATGTCTCCACACTCATACCGGTTATAGTCGATTTGAGTAAGAAAAACTTGAAGTTGCCTTCACCAAGAAATGCCTAAAAAGAATATACACCAACAAGGATAATTAGTACATAGAATTGCCCAAAAGTAATACTTAAATGGTAAAATTGTTCCAATAGAAAACATGGATTTTAAATTTGGGGTGAAAAAAAGTTCTTTTTGTCATATTACTACTCTAACTTAGTATTGTCTTTGTCACGCCACACTTTTCGTCCCTATCTTTTTTTTTTTTTTACATATAGTGGTAAATAGGATGTCGATGGATATTCACTTCTGCGGATATCTGCCTGTATCCTATCCTGTTGGTAATTTTTTTTTAATTAAATGGATGTGGAGTAAATGTGGATTTTTTTTTCATACTCACTAGATGTTGGTAGCATATGGGTTTAGGCCTACTCACCCCATACCCTACCCGCACGCACACACACACACACACACACACACACACACAGGTCTACTAGATGGTCTAAAATGATATGATTTCCCTTCTTATATGATATGGTTTGCTATATATTGTTTCATAATGAGCTTTATATGATCAAACATGTCTTGCTATATATTGATATTGTTTTTCTCCACGATCATTTTAATGTTTTTTATTATGATATTTTGTTATAAAATTATTATGATATTTTGTTATAAAATTACTGTTTTTTATTATGATAGTATGTGGCGAGTTGATGAGGTTTACCCAATCTTGCTCGTCTTAAAATGGATAAAATATAAATATTAAAATTGTAAATCCAATAGATGGTGGATAGGATACGGATCGGGTATCTAACATGATGGATAAGATGCAAGTTTAATACTATCCTACTGACATCATATCCATTGTCATCCCTAGTTGTAAATTTACTATAACAGAAAATATGGATGGTAAATTTGAGATGAAAAAAAAGTCTGATGGCAAAACTGTTCTATGGCAAATAGTTCAATGGTAAATTTGCACATTTCCTCCTTTATCATATTACTCGTAAAACTATTTTTGCAATATTTACCCTTTCTATATTTGTTCAATCTATGTTAAAAAAGTATAAGGGTAAAAGTGGAAAGAAGAACAAAGTTTACATCAAACCCAAAAGTTTCAAATAATAATACAAGGTGAAGCAAATACTAGCTTATTTGGTTATGTTGACTAGGGCCTTGTTGATGAACATTTTTTATGATTAGTGTTAGAGTTTTAAATAATTCATTCAACGGTTAAGATGAAAATGATGAAATTAAAAGTTAAAATTTATTATTAAATAATTTTTTTTAAACTCTAACACTAATTACTTACGATAATATCAAATGAGGCCCAAGTCTAACGGTGCTAGGAAAGCAGCAAAAGGTGCAGGGTTTGAAACTACAGAGTCAGAAGTATAAGTTAATCTAAACCTTAGGGGTGCAGATGTTACTCGCCCAAGGAGAAAAGTTCTGAAGTCTGGACTTCACGGCCTCCCTGCCATTTTCCTCAACCCACTCTCCTCTGCTGACGATTCCCGCCTCTCCTCCGGCAGAACTGCGAAAACCCTTACCTTAAATTCGCTCATCGTTGTTTCAAAATTCATTGCGATCGGAACCTGAGCAAGAAATTTGTTTAATTCCGTCGATTTCGGCGGCTCTTTCTCTTGGATTAAGCTTGTTCTCGCCTTCACCAGCATCTTTCGCCCTTGTAAGTTTGATTTCGAGTAGTTTCTCATGCTCTCTTCCTTTTTTTTTTTTTGTGTGTTTATGAATGAAGCTTCTTTTAATCGGATTCAGAAGCAACGGTACGCTTGTTTCTATGTTGCCGTGTTGGTTTTCCCGCTCCGCACTTGGAAACTGATTGCTGTTCTAGTTAGGGCGTATATCCGTTGCTTGGAATTCAATACCTGTTCCCTTTGATTCTCATTAAGCTGCAAATTAAGTGGATTTTAATTCAGTTGGAGTGGCTTGATATATTCATTCTGCTCAAAATTTGCTTTTGAAGTACGTTTCGTATGATTCTGTGTGATTTGATTTTGAAAATGTTTGTCTTGTTGTGTTCTAAATCAGAAAAGTGGGCAACATAAATGATTTTCTGGGGTATGGGTATTACTTCACATATTCTGATATTATTGATCTAGCTGATGTTCAGTGAGATATGAGTTCGTGAGTTCTGTAATGCCTTTGAGTTATTTATTTATTTTAATGTTCTTATACACTTCCTGGGCCTAGAAGGAAAACCGTTGTTCGAGACCACATTCTATATTTCTTAGAACAACCAAGAGATACACAAGGGACCAGGTAACAGATTTTTAGTACCCATTAGTTAGTTGGCCATGAAACGAGGATACAAGGAATCTCCATCGAGCTCTGTGGGGCCACCTCAATCCCGGTTTAAACATAACCCCGAAGGTAATTTTGAGTCTGCAACTTCTTTTTTTGCACGTTTTATTTGGATTTCTTTGTTTTATTTTTTGGGTTTATTTGGGTTTGATTGTTTCTGAAATTTTAGTCTATTTTGTAGCAAGTAGTAAGTAGCCAGATAAGAATGTGCCTTTTAACTTTTTAACTGTTGAAAGCTTTTCTTTGTATTTAGTTTTGCCAGTCACAAGAATAAATTGCTGATGGTGGGACTCTGTTTTACACTGAGGTGTAGGAAAGACTGATCATTGCCACTATGGGATGTTGTTTATTTGTTCTAAAGTGAAAATAACTTAAGGAACTAGAATAAGTTAAAAGTTTGCAGTTATTTTCTGAAATTTGGTTCATTGGTGGGAAGCCAGCTTTTCTGGAGAAATTCAACAGTGAAGACCTTGCAATAATTTAAGTTTTTTTATGCTGTGCTCTTAGGTGATGCACAATTTTTTGAGGATGAGAGCACAAAAATTTTTGCCCAAAAAGTGGCTGATCATTATAGTGCAAGAACAAACCAAACATTGGAAGAACGAGAAGCAAGCCCTATCATACACTTGAAAAAACTTAACAACTGGGTTTGTTCTCCTAATCTGGTTAGATGCATGGTGGTCGCGTTTGTTTGTCTTATATCTTTTCATTTTCCATTCATCTCCTATTCAACAGATCAAAAGTGTATTAATTCAGCTGTACGCTCGTCGTGGTGATGCTGTTCTTGATATTGCTTGTGGCAAGGTATTACTTGCTCTCCTGAATGGTTTTAAGTTTCCATATACCAAACACTCATCAGTTTCTTTCTTTAATATATTTCAGGGCGGTGATCTCATAAAATGGGACAAGGTTAAAGTTGGATATTATGTTGGCATTGATATAGCTGAAGGCTCAGTAAGTTGACAATCTTCTCTTTTATTCTCTAATATATGCAGACTTGTTATCTAAGATGCTCACTAAATGGTTATTGATGACATGGTTTATGTATCCAGTGAGCTTTTCTTAAATTTGTTTGAGGGAACTCATTGATGTTTTAGGCGTTATTTTGTTCATAAACATATCATGACTGAATCATGCAGTTGGTCAAATGTAAGTGATGGCGGAGATGCATCTGTATGTAGTTCCCCTTATGATGTCACTAACAGTAAATGAATTTTGGATAAGAAAACCAATTTAGCTGAAGTATGCCACATCTATTCTAATAAATATATCTTGAGAGTGCTGAATATTTATTTATTATTGGTATTATTATTATCTTAAACAGCTAACTTCATACTCTAATGGTTACCTGAACCTGCTCAACTCCTCTATGCCGCTAACTTACTAATGCTAATAAAGTGGGGAAAAATATTAATATTAATGAATTTGTGTATGTGAGACCATGTACTAAATTTTCCTGTGCATTTATTTGAGCAGATAGAAGACTGTCGGACACGTTATAATGGTGATGCAGACCATCATCAACGACGCAAAAAATTCAGCTTTCCTGCGCGTCTCTTATGTGGGGATTGTTACGATGTAATTGTAGATTTCTTAGCTGTTCCTGAGAATCCATCCTTTCCCCTTCTACCTTGCTTACCTCTACTGGAGTAATTGTAGAGTTGTTATTCTCTACGCTTCTTGCCTTTGTTTGGGTTAAATGTCAAGGAAAATATGACTTGCCTGTGGCATTTAGTAAGTATTGGAATCTAGAGCAAATATGAAAAAATTCCTTCAGCAATGCTGATCAAATCACACCTAAGATCAAGTGACATCAATTCAAGCTGCGTTATTACTGTTACGAGTAATGTGCTGTCATGCTAGAATTATTTTTTTTAATATACATATTTCAGGTGCGGCTGGACAAAGTTTTGATGGATGATGCGCCTTTTGATATCTGCAGTTGCCAGGTGAGTTTCATAGTGTAATTCAGTCATCATGGAATTAATTGTAAAAGTTTTGTTGTTGTAACTTGTGAGTTGAGGTCAGATGTTATGAAATAGTATGAACTGAGACCAAACTATTGGCTATTGGATAATGTTTGCGCATGATGAATCATGCTGGTGGAGTATTTACAGGTGGTACTGCTAATAAAGATAAAATGGCAAGTGTAGAAGAGATAAAAAAGATGCAAGGTTCCTTCTTTTTTTGGCGTCAAACATGCAGTAGTTCGTACTTGAGCTGTTGGATAATCATAGCCAGTGATAACATCACTGTTCCCATCACTATTCCAAAATCACTTCTCCCTTCTTATCCTAGGTGAGTAATGATCTGTCGCTGTAAGGGGCTACCAGGCCAAGCTTAGCTCTATGTCCAGTACATATCTTGATTACCCTTTTGTCTTTTCAGGGAAAAAAAAAAAAAAGAAATCTTCATGAAAAATGAAAAAGAAAATCTTATCTAAAGTAACTAAGATAACAGGACATGAAATGTACATAAAACTCTTGTGTGAATTGAGTCTTGTGAGTGCTTTTTTGGTTTATTCTTTTTAACATCGTTTTTTAGAACTTGGTTGTAATGAAAAATAAAAAGGAGTTCTAGAAGAATCATTTTAGTATAATGAAGGTAACCATGCAGTTTGTTTAGATAAAAAAAATCTGGTCATATTGCTGATACTTTTGAGTTTTGCAGTTTGCCATGCACTACTCCTGGTCTACAGAGGCACGTGCACGGCGAGCTCTGGCCAATGTATCCGCTTTACTTCGTCCTGGAGGAACATTCATTGGGACAATGCCAGATGCTAATGTGATTGTAAAAAAGCTTAGAGAAGGTTTTTTGGTTTCCCCCAAAATATCTGAATACATCTATTTGAATTAAGCGGACAAATTGTTGAAATTAAGTATGACTAATCACTCAACTAATATGACCAGTATAGATTTCCAGCATAAATTACATGTGGCCTGTTTGAAAAACTAAAGTATGATACCGTTTCTGAATGCCTGGTGATTGTTGAGTTGTATCACCTCTAGATTTCTTGCAATGAAGGGTTAGGATATGCCTTGCAAACTTTAATGGCAATGTTATGTGAGAGTAGGAAGGCCTTTTTCCTTTCTAATGGTAAAACCAGACTGTTCATCCATGTATATTGATGTTCTTCAGTGGGGAAGTTACTTTTCGATTTGAAAATGCAGCTGAAGGATTAGCATTTGGCAACAGTGTTTACTGGATACGTTTTGATGAGGAACATTCTGACAAGGTGCATCATTCCTGTATCTTGTTGCTCTATCTAGAATAAGTACGTCATTCAACTTTTGGTTTGATTCTGAATTCAGACTAATACTTGTCAAACCTATCAGAAATTTCCATCTTCTAGGCCATTTGGCATCAAGTACAAGTTTCATTTGGAGGTATGTTGGTCATCTAGTTTTCCTTGCCAGGATTGGTTCATACATATGCTATAGTGATTTCACATTGTAAAAAGTTTGTTTGGCAGCCGTTTCCATGTATGAGCAGTCGTGTTCACTTATTTATGTTTTACAGTTATCTTGATGTTGCAGGATGCTGTTGATTGCCCTGAATGGATTGTCCCATTCCATGTCTTCAAGTCATTAGCTGAAGAGGTATTTTTCCTGTTTATAGATATACCACTTCCTATGGAAGTTGGGATTCTAGTGTCTAGTCTGCAGCGTTGGGTACAAAAACCTTGTTTTCTGAAGTGTCCAAACGGCCCTCAGCTCTTTCTGCCTTCCACATTCATGGACATTGGAATGTTAGTAAATGTTTGCAGTGATCTGATTAAACTTGTATTCATGTACATAATTTTTCGTGACTTTGCAGTATGATCTTGAGTTAGTTTTTGTGAAGAACTCCCACGAATTTGTTCATAACTACTTAAAACAGCCAGAATATGTAGAGCTAATGAGGCGGCTTGGAGCATTGGGTGACGGTAACCAAGACCGGAGTGAGTATCGCACTTGCTATCTTCTTCACTAGGTGTTACCAATATCAGTCAATAAATTTGGGGAAAATAAATCATAATAGACCGTTATGGTCTGTGATGGATCTGGTCCGTTAGATATGTTGGGCCCAGAAAATAACATCAGGATCTGGAGCATTGTATGTGTAGGCCCCACCGTGGGCCCCACACATCCAACTGCCCAGGTCCATTGCCTAAATTTCAGCAGTTCTTGAGCTAAGCTTCATCTGGAATTTGGATAAAGGGTCAGCTGAACTGCATATTAAACCATCTGATGCCAAATTAAATAAGAATTAACATAACAGACTAGTATTTTGTTAATGGGGTTTTGCCCATCTGCTCCCAGGTACACTCTCACCCGATGAATGGGAAGCAGCTTACTTGTACTTAGCATTTGTCTTAAAGAAGGTACCTCTTCTGTTTGCCTGCTTTTGATGTTTGATGACAGTCAGAAAGGCTGATGTTTTTAGTAAAAAACTGGCATTTCTCCAGCGAGGCCAACCCGAACGGGGGCAGACAGATAGCAGGAGAGACAAAGGAAAGATGCACATAGAGAAGGATGATATCATGTACGTTAGTAGCAATGGGTAACTTGGAAACATGATGATAACAATGGTGGCTTCCATCCGAGGAACCATGAGCAATACACTTGCCGAGTTTGGTCTGACGGTCTTCCATATCCGAAAGGTCTCTTGGGGCTGCTCAAGTTTTGCAGATTTCCTTGTGTTGTATAATTGCCTTTTCTGTATTTTATGGGTACAATTATAACGAGAATAAACTGCACGAGGCAATCAACTGTGATAATCTATAACAAGGGTAAGTTATTTACTTACTGGAGACTTGACTCCTTTTTGCCCCAATCTCTTACTTCCACTGTGTCTGTTGCATGGCAGCATTTGCGAGACAGGACCGAAGGGCTTGGACATTTCTACCTTCGACATGACATATGCAAGTGATATTTAGCCATCAATAAAGTGCATCAGGCTAGGATTTGAGTCTATAAAGGTCAAAAACCTCACTCAACTTCTTAGATGGGTTGTTTCCAGCTCTATCATTTCAACTATTAACTTGTCTCTGTAGGTGATGTCAAAGTCATCTTAAACACATTTCACTGATGTGTTATTTTATCAATCGTTTTATTTTTCTAAAAAAGTGGTGTTCACCAAACGGCTGAAACTTTTGGGCCACTTACTCTTTTTCCCTTGAGGGTTGGTACTCGGTACTAGGTATACATTCACACCCAGGGGCCAGGTTTGGAAACAATTCCTTCCCCCCGTGCTTTATATAGTCCGTGATTGGCATAAAGTTTTAAATTAAATTGATAAATAGTCAATTCATCTCATGGTCTTCGA
This sequence comes from Aquilaria sinensis, assembly GCA_005392925.1. Taxonomy (NCBI): domain Eukaryota; kingdom Viridiplantae; phylum Streptophyta; class Magnoliopsida; order Malvales; family Thymelaeaceae; genus Aquilaria; species Aquilaria sinensis. The sequence continues at coordinate 480,203 of SMDT01003269.1, forward strand.
AACATTTGAGTTTGACTTGACAGAGAAAAAAAATTATGTTGTTTTAACTAATACCATTCGCTTTTTACATTTGCTAAATATATAATTGTTGCAAGGATTTTGAACGACTTAAAATGGTAATTGTCACAAATAATCTAGGATGCATGAAGTATTAATATTTCAATAATTTCTGTGCCTGACAAGTGCATCATCCTTTATAGAATGAAAGAGTATATGACCTTGAGGGCAAAAGTAGTGGTGTAAGCATTTCTAAAATCGACCCAAAACCTGACCCTAAATAGTGGGTTAGAGTTGGGTCAGTGAGTAGAAAGAGTGCCATTTGAGTTAATATGAACTCAACCTGTTCTAAAGAGGTAAAAATGAGTTGGTTTGGGTCTAACCCGAATTGACCCGAAATTAATATTCCCTTCTCAATTCCTAGGCCTAGGCAATCCTAAGTCCAACATATAACTATGAACTATGTATCCCTAATCCTAATTGAACCTCACCCTCCTCGTTGCTTTTGCCCTTGAGGCCCTCCCTAGCCTGCATCAGGAGTTCTACTCGACTATCGCCTCGCCTCCAGAAGTTCTACTCGACTACAGCCTCACCTCCCTAGCCCCTCGGCCCTCACAGGCCTCGTCTCTCCCTCACACCGCTTGTTGTCCTCCCTCCCTTGCCCTTAGTCGCCTGCCCTTACCAAGAAAAAAGTGAGAAAAAAGATTTGGGTTCATCCTCACTTGCTCTACTCCAATTCCGTAACTTCTATTCATCCTTATCTGCTTTGGTTCATCGATCAGAGACAAAGCGGTGGTCTGAGAGAGGGTCATTAGAGACGAAGTGACAGTCCGGTGGAAAAAGTTTAAACCCAACCCTAATTGATTATTTTCAAGTTAAGGGTCTGTTCAGGTCGAGAGTTTAATCGGTTTAAGTTCAGGCCTAAAAATGACAACTACTTATGGGCTCAAACCCAACCTGAAACCCGAAAGCAACAACCCTAGGAAAAAGTGTTATTTTACTTTTATGTGTTTGTGTGATCAACAATTCAATAACTCTTGGTTTCAAGATTGGAAATTTTATCAATAAAGTTAGCCAACCAACCGCTTGAAATTTCCATAAGTAAATAAAGGGCCTGAAAGGGTACAAATTTGACCAAAGTGGAAAGTGGGTGGGGGCGAAGCTTCAATATTCAAACATGCAGGGATGATCGATTTCATGTCAAAAGAAACCAAAAAAAACAGAGGGTCGAGGAGCGAGGGCAGCAAAAACAAAAGTGCAAACCAGCAGAAAAGAAAAAGGCCTCCCCTGCCCTCCCCTTTTCTATGTTCATAATTTGTTATCATATCGATTGGCTTCTTCTCCGGGCCCCACAAACGCGACACAGTTTCAAGGTTTTTTATACACTCGTATCATTGGCCCCACTTTTCCCGCGTAATTGTAAAAAGTTACATATATTTTATTTTATGGCGCCACAAATATTTTAGTTTTCATGTCAACATAAAGATGCATTTACCTTTAGGCTTTTTTAACTTTTTATTACGTCATTAACATGAAAATTTTTTTTATTCCTAATATTTGCTTATTCGCTCCTCTCCTCTTCTCTTTTTATATATAGAGAGTTAGGAAGAGAAGATGAGAGAAAGAGAGAAGCAAAATAACAATTTCATGAGCCGAGATTATATGATGATATGTGAAAAACACAAAGCACAGGTTGCCAACTAATCGATTGATGTATATGATGCCTTTTCTGGCCTGCACGACAGCTTAATTTCGGCCGTGAAGACTGTCTTTTCCCGCTGGTTATTGATTATTTCCCGTTTCTTTTTCATAAACGCAGGTTATTAAAGTAAACGGAGTACTATAAATTTAGGGTTATTTACAATGTTTTCCTGAAATTTCAAAGAAATACAGGCAGCCTCCTTTATTTTGAAAAGCTACACATTAGTCCTCAGAGTTATACTGCCATTAACAGTAGTAAGAAAGCAAACTATTTTACTCAATTGAAATAGGAAAAACAATTGATAGTTCACTCAGTAAATCTAAATCATTATTGGGTAATTTAAATTTAATGGAAATAGATTATTAGATAGTTTAAATTAGAATTTAAAAATTTTAATGTAGAAAATAACAGACAAAAGAAAAGTGCTCAGATTTACTTATTTAGGGGAAAGGTGTAATTTTTTAAGCAAAATGTGTCAAACATTACTTTTAACCAAATTTCATGGGGTTTTAATAATTTATCTATTAAAAATAAAAATCTTACTCTAGTGATTAAAGCTTATTGTATCATCCAGAGATCCCATTTCAATTTCCCACTTTCCCTCACCTTTATCTTATATTAAAAAAAAGACAGACACAAAGAAACAAAGTAGTACTATAGTATACTATTAAGTAATTTGTGCGACTGTTCACTAACAAAAATTATAGACTAATTGGGTCCATTAAAAAATTTAATCCCTCCGGGCTTATTACCCAAATTAATTGCCGACTATTAAGTTAAGTGACTTCAAAGTACTTGCGTATAGGCAGCTTGGGTCATAGTTTTTGCTTAGTTAATAGAAAAACCAAGTAAACACATTGACTGGATGAAAATATATATTCTATACATTACATCTTATCTTCATATATTGTGGGCTGTAATATAACTTTGATATCTAAAAGAATTTTAATATATCATAAAAAACAATAATTTTTTAAAAAGGGGATTACATGCATATAAATGTTTTAGAAATAGATTTATGTAATTAATCGTTCCAATCTTAACATGGATATATATTCCTTAAAAAACACTGGTTACAAAGGATATGTGAAGTCTGCTATTTTTTGGACAATTTTCTTAATCTTCTAATGTTGACTATTATTATTTTCTACAATTTTTTATTTTTTTTAACGACGTAACAAATATCAAACTTCATTAATTACCACCTCTTAAATATTGATTTTGTGAGTTTATTTACGTAAAATTTTTAGGTATAATGTATTTCTATTTAGGGTGTGAATTTTATTTCACAGGGGATATTTGGGCGTGTATTAATAATCTTATATCACTATTCAAGAAAAACTATGTATTTTAAGAAATACGAAATATTATTATTTTGAATAGCATACTTATTTTTGCTAGAATGAAAATTAAAACTATTCTCTTAAAGCTCAATAACCAAAAACATTGCGAGCATATAAACATGTAATGCAAGATAGACGTGCAATAGAAGGATGTAAGGAGTATAAACTACAGAAGTAGGGGATTTAGGTAATTAAGTACATGGTGCGAAAATCAAATACTTGAAAACAAAAAAAAATTCACATTGTGAAAATTCTAATAGAAACAGTTTAATATGGGATAAATATGCTTCGTTGTTGGGATAAGGAGAATCTAATCCATTGCTTAGATGCTAATCAAAATCTTTATCTCGAAATAGGATTGAAACAGAAATGAAATGATTATGAACAAGAGGTTAGCTAGCTAGATTAGACTTTCATTAGATCATATATTTTTTAATTAATTAGGATATATATATATATATATGTATATGTATGTATGTATATAAAAGATTTACTAAACCAGAAAATTTCAAATCCTTTTCAAACTGATATCCTAAGCCCCAGACCTAATAAAACCTAAGCCCCCACCTAATTACTCATATTTAACTCCATTTAGAAACACTAATGAAATCCTTAATCAACACATCATCAGAAAATGAAAATGCCCAACACACAGTTTTGGCATCTTCCTTCTCCTTCTTCTTCTTGTCTATCTCAGAGCCTCAAACCCTCTCTCTTTCCTCACATGCCTCTCCAAACCACCTGCAAAATTAAAACTCTTTCTAATCAGTCACTAAAATAAGAAACATCACAAAAAACAACCCGTCACTAAAAAATCATCAAAGCATCACAAAAAATAAAAACAAAATGAAATTCAAAGTGTTCATCTATTTCTTTTAAATGATATTTTTCCTGAAAGAAATGAAATGAAATTCCAATTATTTACATTTACCTTGAGGCTTGCAATCCGGGGGGTCTTCAAAGAGGGATAGGGAGAGTTGTTTATGGGCAACACCAATATCAAACAAGATGAGACCAGATTTGGGGTCATCAACAATTATGTCCTTAACAGGGAGCCAGAGGAAGAGCTCTTCCTGGGACAGACCCTCCACAGCTGTGAGGCTCCCATAGCTGAGATTAGCTCTCACAACACTCTCAAAGAACACCCTGTTCTCGTACTTGGCAAGACATGGACCCTCCAGGAGAACCTCTAGGCTCCCATCAATGGCAGAGAAGCTGTAGGACTTCACCTTCTTTGGGAGCAGCCCCGCTGGGAGGCCCCTAGAGAGGAGGAGGTCATGGATGTTTGAAGCAGAGGGGGAGAGAGAAACAAGAGAGAGAAAGGTGAAGAAGAAGAAAACTGTTTTGATTGGGATGAAGAAGAAATTTTTGGGTTTGTGGTTTAAAGGTGCCATGAAGCTTTGTGGCATACAGCTGAGGGGACTCAGGGAGGAGGAAGGCAATTGAAAAGTTGAAAGGAAGAGTGGTTAAAGGAAAAGGTACTCCCGGTTTGTAATTGAAATGACTGTTTTGCCCTTGGTTGGTGACTGGGGCCAGGGGAAGGTTTGAATCTGTTTGATTAATTGTGGGTTAGTGTTAATTATTCTTTTGTAGTGTATCAACTAATTCGCTTTAATTGGATCTTGGGTCGATTATTGATGTATTAGTTTAGCTAGTACATTTGTATTTTTTTAGGGGAGAGTTTTGGTGCTTTGTTCCTTTTATGCTTTATACATATTTGCTTGTGGTCCAACTCCAACGCCTCAAGAATTATGATGCACAATTCAAGAATTATATTTAACAACAACTCTTTATTTTTCTGTTTATTACTCAGAAGTATCTGTACAATATATATAGGGTTGAAACTTGAGAGTACATAGATATCTAGGGAGGGGATGTCCATTTTCTCAAAACCCGAAAAGGAAAATACTGTATATGGATGTAATTAAGGAGAAAGTGGTGGAAGCGGGGTTCAAAACTTTGACCCCTGTACCAAGTATCCCCTAATGCCTAAGCCATTTTTTTGATGCACCGAGGACAACCACAATTCTTATGTGAGCCATGTAAGGGTACAATAATTTACATTTATGTCTATTTATTAAATTTGGAAAAATAAGTAAACAAAATTATGCCATGTTTGTAATAATAGACAATATTAATAGACAGTTAAATATATAAATAAAAAATATTAAGAAATCATATATTTGAACTTACACAAACTAGTTTATAAATATGAGCCAATCAATTTTAACTTAATTCAAATTAATAGAATCAACATGAATATAATTATATATAAATGTCTTCCAACTTACCGTCTGATCCTCAAAATTTTCCAAAGTTACATGAATTTGAAAGTTTAAAACTTCACTAAACCTCAAATTATACTTGTCAACTACCATTAGTTTAATTATGATAATACATGTAAACAAGAATTATAAGCAACAACAATGAAAAAATTGAAGATACATATACAAAAATTAATACTTTCAACTTGTTTCTTGCTTTGCCCTTAATCAGAAGCAAAACCTTGGATGATTTCCAAATTGGGCCCCCTTGGTGGCCACTTGCATGGAAGCTATGTCATGCAAAAGGCCAAGCAATTACTGGTTGAGCTCATGATTGCAATTAAAACCCCCACCTGACCAGACCCAACCAGGAATTTACAGGGACCAAGGTTAAGTGAGGGGAGGGGTAGTTTGGTCAGAGAAGGTGACAGGTTTAGGATTGGTTAAGAGTAGAAGCATATAACGGTTGCTATTGCAGTCAAAAAGCCGCAACCCGAAAACCTTTCTTTGCCCACCCTCATGCATGACTGCCTCAGTAACTCCGAATTGGCTGTGGCACGGACAGGTAATAACTCTCCCCTTCCTCCGTCAATTACCGTTTCTTCTCGGTAAATTTTTCCTTTTCTTTTTACCTGATTCGGAGATGGAAAATAGTAGTACGACAAATGTTAGGCTCGATAGGTTAAAAAAAAAAAACACCTAATGTAGTGAAAGTATCAAGTATTGCGGCAGAAGCCTCTTTTAAGCATAGTTTTTAATTCCACTGTATTTCACATGAAATTTTGTTTACCACGGATATATGATATGCAGTACAAAAAATTTTACACTTTGTTATTTCTTTACTTGATATTTTGTAATATTTTACATACCACATAATTTTTATCTATATTTTGTCAATTTACTACTGTATTCTGCAGTGTTTTACACGGTATGTATTGCTGTATGCAATTTGTCACATATTAGTAAGGTAGTTTGCTTTTTAGCAGTTTGCATCAAAGTACCATATATAAAGTGACAAAAGTGAAAAAATATAAGGTTTTTTTTTCTTATGTATCAATAAATTACTTCATCTGTTTCATATTAATTGATCATTTTACCTTTTTTTTAATTAAAGTTTGACTTAAACATATTCATATTAATATGTATTAAAAAAATTTCTTAAAACTAATGTTTACAAACTATAATCTTTAAAGTTTCACTTTCATATAAAATATTTATATTTTTATAATAATTTTTAAAAAAAATAAAATTATAAATTAATTGTTGTGAATAGTAAAATGGTCATTTTGTGTGAAATGGGTGGAGTAATTTTTTTTTTTGTAAATGATATATATATTTTTTTTGTATATATTCCATTTGTTCTATTCTTTCATATAAAAAATATTTCATGTAATATATATTTTATTTACATTTGAGAAATTATAAAAAATAATTAGAATTTATATAAAAAGTGGGAAATATTATGCTTAATGTATAATTTATGAGATATGTAACATGACATACCATATGATCATACTTAGCAATAAAGGTATTGAGGGTATATCTTTATTACTATATCATCCTCGTAAGAAAGATCGAGACCCCTCCCCTGCCTCGTATATATCGAGAGGTAGTTGATTCTGGTCATGTGATTTGCAGGGGTTGGTATTCGCTTATTTCCATTTTAACCAAACCCGGATTTAAAAAAAAATTACTTTTCGGTCATAAATGTTAAGAAGCGAATAGGAAAAAAAATAATTTATCGGTTTGTAATTCGGTTAATCGAATTTATGCTTTCATCTAGAATTCATTTTCTTTATTTCTCTTTTTCAATTTCAGGCCTAATAATTTATATAAAAAATAAATTTAGGATTTGAGCATAATCCATATACAAATAATTTTTTGGCTTCTTTTCTTTTCTTTTCTCTGTTTTCAATCAATGTCTATTACATAAAATAATCCAATAAACTATATATTTCAGTTATTTTGGTAACCGAATTTCTGAAACGTCTAACCAAAAATCAAACAAAAAAAACACGAGTTATCCGTTTATGTTCGAAAAACCAATAATCCATCTTATATTGACAACTAAAAGACAAAAGAAAAATCAATTATTTGGTTTTTTTTTTTTTTAGTCACAACCGAATAGTTACTCGCCCTAATGATGGGAGATGTTTGTAGAGTTTCTCTTTCTTAATTTTCTACAACCCTTAATAACTACATTAAACTCGAACTACTGGACTGTAGAGGGGAAACTTTGGCAAAACTTGTTTCTCTATTCGGTGGATATTACTTTTTACGCACCAAGCCAAAAGTCCAAGATTTTATTCTCTTTAAGATGAGACATAAAATCTTCTGCCGAAGCAAAATTGAAGGATAAAATGGTATTTTAGGCTACTAAATCTCGAAGCCGGACGAATTAATTGAACAAAACTCAAGATTTAGGTTAAGTAATAGTTTGACCCTCGTCTACCAAAAACCTACACTTCACTCTTCAATTCAAAATTGTGCCATCATTGACACTTGTAAGGAACAAAAAAAGACCTTTTAGATTTAAATAGATGAAAATTTAATAATTTCAACTATTAACTAACCATCAAATTATCTTTAAACAATTTAGATTTATTGTCTCGCACTGTCAGGTCAACTAGCAAGTGTAAGAGACATAGACCTCCCCCACTTGCTAGTCCTAAGTTCAAACCTTCTCTCCCTCATTTTCCCTCTTTTAAAAAACTTCTCGGCTGTAGTGTAGAGATTCTAGGTATCAGAAAAATTTAGATTTATTGAAATAAAAATACCGTAAAATTTAATTAAATTAATATGTGAAAAGTTGATGTAAGATAGACATTTGTAATTAAGAAACTTGTTTATCCGTAACCATAAGGGATAAAATATAGGTTTTTATAATAACAGGGGAAAAAAATATTTTCAACCAAGCCTTAGAATTTTGAATTTTTGTGTCATTACCCAAAAATCCTCAAACTAGTTATCCCTACACCTTTGTGTCATGCAAGCCTTTTTTTTTTTTAATTGGCATGTTATGCTGAATATTTTATTAAATACAAAAGCAAAATTTTATGCTAATTTTATTCAGCATAACATGCCAATTAAAAAAAAATATGCTAATTTTGTTTTCTTTTTGACTGAAATGCTCCCAGATACACAAATTTTATTTGACCAACCATAATCATATGTATGGCATCTACAAAACCAGCCCTAGTCTTAGAAAGATAAATGAAAATCTAGATGGAAAAAAACAATATTACCAAAATACCATGAAATAAAAACAATATTTTGCCCTGCCCTGATGATAAAATCAATTAAGGCTTGAACCTTAATATGGGGATTAATTACCTAATATGCCTGCAAGTTATTGCTAGGAGAAGACTTTAAGGTCAATGTAATGTCTTAAAAGTAAAGACCTGGATTAGAATAATTAAAAGACAAGACTTGGATAGATTATTCATCTGGTCTACCACCCTTCAAATATATAAATATCTACGTCATAAGAGTTATTGATAGTATTACATAGAAGTTTTAGTTTATATTTTGTAATTTTAAGGCTGAAACAAAAGCAAATGAATTGTTGTCAAACATTAGAAAATCAATCGAGCAAATAACTTTTTATGTTTAACATTGTTAAATTGAAATATACGTACTTTTGATAGGGCTTCATTTGTGAATAATTTTTATGATTAATTAAGTTAAAATATTAAATAATTTATTAATAGTAGAGATGAAACCAATAAAATTAAAAATTAAAAGCTACTATTAAATATCATTTTTAAAATTCTAATATTAATGTCAAATGGACCATAGTCATGATAACAAAAAAATAAACAACCTTATATAACTTCAATCACCCTCTTTTCCATAATTATCTAATAAGAATATCGATAGAGCTATAAATTAAGATTTCTACAAAATTGATGTGTTCAAATTCGGTAAGGAAAAAAAACCCTTCAATCCATGAACTATTTTAAATATAAATTAAAATGAAAATATTGCAGACGCAATTTGATAGATTCTGCAAGTCCACTTTCCTTATAAAAAAAACACTATGGCGAGCAAGTCAAGACAAAACCTGGGAGAGGTAATGATTGCGTTACCACGAAGGGCCATTTCAATTGACCCAAGTGGACCATAAGTTCACCGGCTACCTCGCATGCCTGTCACCAGTTGCTCGTGGCATGGGTCTCTGTAACGCATATTGGTTCAGGTTGCAGGAGGTTGCCCGTTGTCATTGCCCCACGTGTAGGCCATGCAGTGCCCCTACATGTGACATATGCATGACTGTTTGTGTGATGGGTCGTTAGTGCCAGTGCTACTGACGAGAAAATTTCTGGTTCCTTCCCGGGCAAACCAAACATTTTCTGCCGGGTTTAGTGGTTAAGGCATGAGATAGGTATGAAATCTAACTTCCGTCACTTTTTCTTTTAACACCACAAATGCTAGTTTAATGATTTTTTAAGTCTTAAAAAGTAAGAATTTTGTTTTCCTTTAGATATTTATTTATTCTCTTGTTAAGTGAGAAAAATCATACATAGTTAAGAAAATGGGTTAAGTTAATATCTTATATAGTGATGAGTCTTCTTCAAGGGCATAGCTAAGATTATAGACTAGGGGGCAAGGGATGAGAGTGATATATGAATAAGTTGTTAAAATATAAAAATTTACAATTAACAACAGAAAACATCAAATAATAATACATATAAACTCATGAAATTTAAAAATCTATAATAATTAAGTTTAATTAAAGAGTTTACAACTTAAAATCTAAAACGACGCTCCTTTAAATCTCTAAAATCATCAAGTATTAAATCTAAACTAAAAGTCCTCATAATATCTTTTTCAATATATAAAAGAAGACTATCAACAAGATAATTGTTATCCATCTTGTTTCTCAAGTTGGTCTTCACAGTTTTCATAACTAAAAAACACATTTTGTGGTAGCAGTTGACACGGGAATAGTCAATAGCAAACGGATCAATTTATCAATCAAAAAGTAATAACTTGACTATTTGATAGCTGCTAAAAATTGGCATAACTCAGCTATTGATGACAATCCTTTAAAATCTGATAAATTTCTAATATCAGCATAAAAATGTTGTAATTGAAACGATATCAAGTCATGTTCATGTCTTGAAAAATCATTAGAATAATATTTTCTGCACAAGGATGCAAATTGAATCAATATCAAATGACTTGAACCCATCTTTCAGATTCAAACACAAGCTTAATTTCAAAAGCTCTATAAGACACTCATTGAACATGAAAGACATCTCACGCAACTGAAAATCTATAGTTTCATTGAACACATCAAAATGATAATAATGCTCCATATCAACATCATCATGCCGGTGACTATTACGCCCCACAAAATGGGGGGCACTCATATTTGGAACATCAATATCATATAGTGAAAAAAATGAGCAAACCTTTTAAATAAAAGAATCTCATCCATCCCTCTTTAACTCCTGTAAGCATAATGAAGTAGTTTCCACCAAATCCATTGCTTTTATAATATCTTGACTGTTTTGTTGTAATGCTTGGCATAGAACATCAATTATACCAAAAAACTCATACATCAAGTGAGCAATGAATATAAACTCATATGAAAGTATTCCTTTCAAAGCAATTGTAGCATCTCCTCTTGACTTTTAATTAGCACAATCTTCCTTAATATTTTCAAGAACCTTACAAGCAGCATCAAACTTATTGAGAAGACTACTAACTGATGCAAAGTGAGAACTCCAATGGGTATCAGCCTGCCTTTGCAAAGTACCAATTTGGTTAGCACCAGTTCCAGTTTTAAGCTCATCAGTAGATATCAAGTGTGCAATATTATTAGCATGAACGGCTTGCAACTCATTATGGTGTTTACAAGAGACAGTAACATCATTGACAATAAGAGATCAATTTTGAAAGAACTCATATATAACATGTACATTTTTTGCTATTGTTACTAATGGCAATTGTAAGCGATAAGCTAAGCAATGAACATAATATGCTTGAGGACAATCATTGAGAAACAATGCTTGTAATCCTTTCCATTCCCCACGCATGTTACTAGCACCATCATACCCTTGGCCACGAATATTTTGAATATTTAATTCATGATTAGAAAGAATATTACAAATCTCTAAGTATAAACTAGCTGATAATGTATATTTCACATGTGAAATACAAAAGAACCACTCTTGCACACAACTTTTGATATCAACAAATCAAAGAACAAAGGCCATTTATTCCTTTTTACTTTCATCACTTACTTCATCCACAATGATACAGAACATCGAATCACCAATATCCTCACAAATATTCTTCATTACTTTCTTTGCAAATACATGCAAGATTTCTTTTTGTATTATAGGAGATGTGTATTTTGCATTGCAATGAGCATTTTCTAAGACAACACTTAACACTTTATCATTATAAAATGCTACATACTTTAGCAGCTCAAGGAAATTTCCTCGATTTCTTGAATCAATAGACTCATCATGGTCTCTAAATACAATCCCTTGAAAAGATAACCACCGCGCAACATCGATTGAAATTCTAAGCCGAAGTCTATTATTTTCAATCTCTTCCTCTGATTGTTTCTCTATTACCTTATCAATATAACTGAATTGGTTCAATAATGCTGCACAATTACTCACAGCATTATTGTGTGGGGAACAAGGGCCTAACCCCATATGTTTAAATAATGAACAATTCTTCCCATTTTTAACCTTTTTCCATTTCCAAGAACCATTCACAATAAAAGAATCCCAACCATTTTGTGCTTTTGATTTCTCTGTAAATAGATAACAATAAAAATATAATGCAGCATCTTTTGTTTCAGAATACCTAAGCCAAGAGAATTCAGAAAACCATGAATACTGAAACTTATGTTGATTATTTTTTGACTTTGAAAGAGGATAATCACACTTGATTTGATAAGGACCGACATTTAAGTAGGCCCTTCTTATCTCATCCCTTTTGTTATCGGATATGTTCACATTGGTGGGCGTAACCCTGGATCACTTACTATAGAAACATTTATAGAATTTGAAGTTCTTGGAGTTTGTTGAAAAGATTCAAAAGTTGGAGATTGAAGATAATCTGCGTCTCTGATAAATTCTAAAACCTCTTCCACCATTCGTGGATATTGACTCCTTTGGGGTTGGCTTTCACCTTTCGATGGAGACTTCTTATAAAAAAAAGTTGAATAGTTTTTTTTGTTTACTACCCATAGTTGTGGAAGAAAACTTGAAACATCAAGATAACAAAGCTAACTAATTCAAAGTAAATATTTGTCCTAAATTTAGTGCTATTACTTTGTAATTTGTAAATATTTTTTAATATCAACTAAATGGAATGATTTTTTTATCAACAAGCAGTGGCAAACTTTTCCTCTTAAAAAGAATTTTAAGTCACTTAGAATAATTCAACATGTACCAAGTACCAACTAATATAGTCACTACTTAAAAGCTTTAACTGATGAACTCTAACCCAACAACAAATCAACAATCAACAACAATCAAGTCTTTTCTTCACTTTTCAATAAACCAACTAAGCAAGTCAATTAAATGCAATCAACAATAACAGTAGAAACATCGAGACAAGTTGCTTCATTTACCTAGAAAATCAGATCAGCCAAAGAGCTAAGAGACCAGAGACAAGCAGTGCAGAAAGCGAATTGGATTTGGGGGAGCTCTAACTCAACAGCAACAACAATCAAGTCTTCTAACTTAGTGACTCTTCTCTTCACTCTTCAAGAAACCAATTAAACAAATCAATTAAACGAAATCAACAATATTACAATAACAGTAAACAGTGGTAAGTGACTCATTAGATTGTGGAGACATCGAGACAGACGAGCTGCTTCAGCTTCACTTACCTGAAATGGAAAATCAGATCAGCCGAAGAGCTAAGAGAGCACAGAGTGGAGATAAACAATGTAGAGAGAATGAATTGGAGGGGGGCTGGCCGCTAGGCTGGTGGCAGCTGGCCCTGGCAATGCCACTGTGCCGGTTGCCGTTGAAATTTTAGGGGACCTCTCTACCCCATCAGCAACAACAATCAAGTCTTCTAACTCTTCTTTTCACTCTTCAAGAAACCAATTAAACAAGTCAATTAAACGAAATCAACAATGTTACAATACAATGTTAAGACTTGAAAAGACAAACGAGCTGCTTCAATTTAGCTTCAAATCAGCCAAAGGCCTGAAGAGTGAAGACGACAAGGGGCAGGGGGCTAGCCAGTCGATGGCGGTTGTTAAGATTCGTGTTTGTGTCGCACACCGCCTGCCACGTCCACAGGAGCCTTCTGCCTTCACAAATCGCAATCGACAATCACTAATCGGTATAATTACAAATTCGCAATTCTCAAACAGTGGAGCTTTGTCTGTGTGAAACTAAAGGGGGAAAGAAAAGAAGCCCACCGGATCATTAAAATCATTTACAAAAAGGTTAAACCATATAAAAGTCATCCATTAATTTTAAAACTTACATATAGGTACCCAACTTTAATTTTCCTACAGTTATATCACATATACTACCTACCCCATAAAATTTTCTAAAATTCTAGGGGGGCGGCTGCCACCTCCTAACCCTATATAAATATGCACTTGATCCTCTTCATTTATAGCCATTTAATTTTAGATTTGACGCTTTAACATGATATCAGGTAGATTTAAAATTGCCTTAACCATTACTGAAAATAACTCACATGATAAAGCTAAAAATGACCTACACTTGAGGGAGCGTGTTAAGTGGAAAAAATCTCATATGGCCAAGAAAATGGGTTAAGTCAATGTTTTATATAGTGTTGAGGTCTCTCTGTTTATTACTAATTGTTTTTAAGTTAGACGCTTTAACATGTCTCAACTGTATACTCTTGTACAAATGCTTCTAAGTAACAAAAAGAATCTATTTAACCTAAGTGTTTGTTTCCTTTTTAACTCATAAGTAGTTTTTCTTTTTCTTTTTTGTAAGTTTTTCTCAAAATTTTCTATAATGTTTAAGTATGAAAATATATCTAAATACTAAACTCACGATTTGGTCATTTATTTTTGTTTTAGTTCAATGGAGGCCCTGTGAATCTGATGAGCTTACATAACAGGCATCCCTCTCTCTCTTTAACCTAACGAAGATGGGATTTAATATCAAAATTTTAGATTTAACACAAAAATTCTTTACTAGCTAAAATAACTAATAAATATTTTTGTTTTTTTAAGAAAAATGTCCGTGAGGGTAACGATGGCGCGGTCATTAAAAAACGCATTGTTCCTCACGAGTCAGGAGAAGGATAGCTCCATCTATCGAATCTGGTTGGGCCTAATAAAAGTTAAAACATGGGTTGGGCTTCTGGGATTCATGGTGGGGGTAGGGCTCGTACCCATTGATACTGTGGGCCTAGTAGATTGCAAAGATTCTAAACGTTGATTGGACTGAGGTTTCGACTTGTACTGCTAAGGAGCATATTTTGGGCCTGGGCTTTTTTTTATAAATGAGCCTGGGCTGACGGGAACATGAAATGCATTTATTGGGCAGGTTTGGGGGAAATCAAAGGAATGAAATGTTTAATGAGTTATAAGAAAGTAAAACGAAAAAAAAAAGCATCAAAAGACACAAAAAAGATTATCCCTTTAAACATGGTCCTAAGTTCAACTCTTGTATACTGAAAAGCAAGTTTTGATTTCTCTCCTAAATGGATCTGATGCGAATTTAGATTTATTGAAATTCAATATAACTACTAGATACCAAAGCAACATCAGTTGAGTAGAAGTTTTTATTCTCTTGCCTAAGGTAAGACTTGCTTTTGGAATGGATACTAATTGATCACTTGATTTTCAGTGTTTGTGACTTTGTTATTATTATAGCAAAAAGAATTTCAATTAAGGGTTGACTTGCCAATTCCAATGTCAAGGTAGGCCACAGACCTCAATGACAATTTACAGGTCCACTATGAATAAATTTAAATTTAGAGTCAATTCATTTTGCCTAAAGTCAACTAACATTTTTTTACTTTTACATCTTTTTTATCTGAAACCAATTTCATTTGAAAGTCAATGTTATGTAGATGCAGTAATCAATTTGAAAGTAAATTTTTAGGATGTTGTTAATTTTTTATGAATTTTTCTTTTTTAAAGCTTGAAACTAGAAAAATTCATAAAAATTTATTAAGATTATAAAAATTATATTTTCAATTGATTATTGCAGCTACATAATATTAGTTTTTAATTAAAATTAGTTTCAAGTAAAAAATATGTAAAAATAAAAATAAATCATTTTATAGCCAATTAACTAAAATTAAAATGAATTGGGTGTTAATAGAGTGAAAGCTACAACTCAAAACCTGACCAGCAGAAGTGCTGGTGTCTAACTACTTAAGCAAACACTTGTTGACTATGTTTTTTACTTTGTGTACCAATACAGAAAAACGAGTATTATTTTCCTCGGTTACTTTCGGAGGTTTTGGCGTAGGATTCTGTATGAGGGATTTGTTTTCTTTGTGTCTTGGGGAGGTTTATGTGGTCTTAAACTAATATTTAATTCATTTTAATTTAATTTAATTGACTCTAAAATGATCTATTTTTAATTTTATATCTTGTTTATCTGGAACTAATTTTAATTAAAAGGTAATATTATGTAACTACAATAATATATTGAAAATACAATTTTTATAATCTTACTAAATTTTTATGAATTTTTCTAGTTTTAAACATTAAAAAGGAAAAATTTATAAAAATTTAATAACATCATGAAAATTTATTTTTAAATGGATTATTATATGTACATAATATTGAATTTAAAATAAAATTAATTTTAGACAAAAAAAAATGTAAAAGTAAAAAATAAGTTAGTTAACTTAAGTTAAAATGAATTGATACTAAATTTTTTGTATTTTTTAGAGTTGGGTTATGGGTTTGATTCACATTAAGATTTTGGATTTTGGGTGTCTGTCTTATCATTTTTTTCTTCTAAAATGATATTTGTATCCTTTTATTTTAATAAATTTTTTTATTACCAATAAAAAATGTAAATGGTATAAAAAAACTATAAAGAACTTCCCTAGATACGGATATAAGTGACTGAAGACATGAAACACACGCTCCACAGGGGATAAAAGGTGGTAAAAAAACAAAGCAAATTAATGAATAAAACAAAAGACAGAAACTAGAATGGACTGACAAAAGCCGATATTGTCAGAAAAGTGTCTCCTCGACATATTTATTGGATTCAGATCAAATGCTGTTGTTAAAGAATTAGAAGTTTGTTGATTATTGGCAGTCGTGGGCAACGGGCTGACCCAGCCCGGCCAGGCCTCGGTTGGCAATGCCCTGGTACAGGCAGCCTGGGAATAGGTGGGCCTGGGCCATGCTGGACCTTACCCAGGTCTGGAGAGGGTTTTTTTTTCAAAGAATTTATTTTTTAAAAAAATAAATTTGAATTACTTTTTTTTTTCTTGAAATTAAAAAGCTAAACAACACTTATAATTAACAGGAACATGCCTTACAGAAGAAAATGATAAATTGGATTACTAAATTATTATTATTACTTACAACAAGGAATTTTAATGAATTATTATTATAATATGATGTAAAGGGTAAAATGGCCAAAATTCAACATATGAACCTATCACATATACCGAAACATTCCTAAAAGTTGAACCATATACCAGAGGAAAGAGTTTTACCTCTAACAGTGAACCTGGTACTAATAGAAACTATAAAGATAAAAAAAGGGTAAAGTTGGTGAAAACTAATACATTACGTAGAGTACTGGACAACATTTAGCAAATCCTTAAGACAAATTACTCAGTTCTTAATAGTTTTCTTGCTATTATTGATTTTCATTTAAATTCGCTGGGTTTCTTCTGCTTCTTGGTATGATTAGAAAAAAAGTTTTGTTACTTTCTCTATTTAGTTGTTACTAGTCGTTGAAGTGGATAAAATTGTAATTTGAGGTCAAAAAGTAAAATGGAGCTATTGGAGAACCGTAAGGTGCAATTTGCCCACTGTTTACAAAATTTTAAATATATTGTTCAAGCAAACCCTATTGGGCCCGCCATGCCTGAGCCCAGGCTCCAAGCTAGGTTGGGTTGAGCCGAGCCTATGCAACACCTCATTTTCCCCCAGTCTCATAACCGGCCCACCCCACCCATGCTCTCCCCAAGCTAGGATGAGCCCGCCTTAACTAGGTTGGGCCAGGTTTGACCCTAAGTTGGGCCAGGCTCACTGCCCACCCTTAGAGATAGGGGTGTCTCACCCCACCCATAACCTCCAAACATTTTTTCATAATTATTTGTGTGTGTGTGTGTGTTATAAATTATTCTAGCAAATTAAATAGTACTCTATATGTTCTAAATTCTTTGCAGCATTCACTTTTCAGCAATTAATCTATTATTTTTTATTTTCAACATTTTAGTATATAAATGAAATACCTTTATATATATATATATTACAATGCACATAGAAAAGAAAAGTAAAAAAAAAAAATCTGACTTCTAATCTTTTTTGTGTAAAATTTATATCCAATATTAGATATTAGCCTCAATTTTTTACTTGTAGTTGAATTAGTTTTTTTATGCTCTCATTGTCACGTCAATTAAATGACTTGTTAAAGAAAAATTGAAATTGGCTTAGGATGTGATAAAAAGACAAGTGATCATATTGACTTACATATAAAAGACACACACTTTATTTTTGGGGCACACAAAATCGAGGCAGAGAAATTGCACAAAACAATGAGAAAAAAATAACTTGCAATAGTAGATCATCCTGAAGCATCAAGTAGCAATTTTCATTTTCATTTTTTGACTTGTATATTATCAATTTTATCTTGTGGGTTTGACAAAAAAAAAATTATTCATCCAAATAGTACATAATCCATACAGCTGCACTCGATACTGCCATAATATGTTTTTGTAAGTTGAAACTTGTAATTACAATTTATCCATTCTCCAATCTGCCCAACGCCAATTTACATGACTTAATTTTTCAATTTCTATATTTCTATATTTTTTATTTTTTATTATTGATTTCAATAAATTTCACAGTAAAATCAGTATAAAACTGTGGAGATTAAAATTATTAAATTTTAACATTTTTAATCATAAGTGCTCAAAGTATAATTTTATTATATTTTTTCCTATAATTTGAATGAAAATATATATATAATTTCTAAATCCTGCCCCCTCAACTAGAGGTGTTTAGTGGACAAACCCGACCTGACTAGGCCTAAGCTTAGGTTGGCTAGAACTGGCCAAGTCCCGCTTGAAGGCGAGTTGGGCCTGGGCTTGGGTAGGGTTTATTTTTATTTTTTAAATATTTAATTAGTTTTGGAGTACTATTTCTTTTAAAGAGAGAAACACCAATACCATACTAGATTTTATTAATTGAAAAACCAAACCACACTTACAAAATTTGGAACATGTAGCACATGAAAAAATGATGAAACGTTTCAATAATTATCGGATGGAAATATTGGCAATCCTCATCAAATAGGCTCATCGTTTGAACTTAGAAGAGTATTAGGTCAATCATAGTTACACCATCATACCTTTTCAATTGGAAGCCATGTTTGTTTATCTGGTTTTTTTATTTTCCTGGAACTAAAACCCGTTGCTGTCATAATGGTTTATTGTATGCGTACAAGCGCTATCATTTTCCCATAAAGCTTGCCAATTTTGGACGTCGCATCCTTATTAAAGTGAAATGTGAATTTCAGGCACGCTCAAGGTAGCTTTCCCCTGAATTTTACAACTTGGATGTCGATGCTTTTGTTAGTTAGATAATCTTTCTTGTGGAAAAAAGACTCATTTTTTGTGGTGCAGGATGACGAGTCTATCACATTCTTGTCCTTTTCCTTTCCTCTTGATATCATTAATGAGAGAGTAATAATAAAGATGAAGAAGAAATCTAAAAGATATATTGTAGATATTGATGGAAGAAAGTGTAGGGAATAAGTCCCTTTACTTATAGAAAATGCTATTTTTTTAATTAAAAAATCCCTAAAAGACTAGTTGTTACTAGTTGTTAAGGTGGGTAAAATGATAATTTGTAAGCTAGAGCCATTGGACCCCCTCCTCCCCATGCCTATAACTATCCCACCTCCTTCCATGCCTCTCCTTAGACTGGGCCAAGCTGGACCTTGACTGTGCTAGACCAGACTTGACCCTAAGCTTGACCCGAGCTTGACTTGGCCAGGTTGACCCACTGAACACTACTACCCTCAACTAAAAATTTTAGATATGCCCCTAATTTGTTAGTAAAAATATGGGCAATATGTCTAGCGGTGATCGTTCCTGTGACATGACATCCAATAAAATAATGTCTAGTTACATTATCTTTATTTTTTCGCCCAGGAGCACATATATATCTTACATTGAATAGCACAAAAATTGCAAATTTATCAAGCACATAAATAAATATTAACGAATTAAATACAAATACTTAGGTTAAGCTTACACGGTTAAATGACGAGATAAGACTACGGCAAGATTTTAACCCAAAATACCCAGTCAGATCATTCTTATTGGTAACAGTTATTATTATTATTATTATTATTATTATTAGAGTTAAAGAATCTCCCCATAAAATTTAACCAACAAATATTTTTTAAAAATATTATCTTATTAAATAATGTGTGGGACCTAACACCTGTTAAATGTAGTGGTAATAGCTTCTTTCTTAGGTAAGGTCTTAAATTTAAGTATTTTTAATAGAGAAATGAGTTTTGAAAACAGAAATCCGACCTAACTTAACTTTAAAATAGTCGGAATTCAATCTAACCATTAGATATTATGCGGTGATTTGTACAAACCTCCATGATTTGTTTTGTGAATAAAGAGTTTCCTTTGGCCAAAATATATATATATATAGATATTATGTGGTATTGTGAAAAAAAAAACATAATTATACTAACTAGTTAAAATTTTAATTAACTAGTTTTTGTACATAATTACTAATATAACTATCCCATCATTTAATCAATACACAGTATTCCATAACATTCTTAGTATAAGTCTATCATTTTTCCACAACAATAATTATACTAATCAACCATTTCAAACTATTTATTTGACCTGTGAGCAGTACTTGTGATGTAATATTATTCATGCAAATTTATTTGTGGTCAGCAGTTGGAAAGGAACGCAGGAGACCAGATGAGTCTTTTGAGGCCTTTGCATGATTTTCTTTTTCTCGACACATTTTGTTTGTTTATTTGATAAGATGTTTCGTCTTCTTTATATGAATTGTCATATTACCTTTTGGAAAATTCTTCAACATACAAAGAAAGAACATTACCATAAATATTTCTCTCATCATTAAATAATGTGGAAGATATTGGTTCGATACACACAGTTATTTATAGGATTTTACGAAAATTTTAAGCTGATGCTATGTTAGTCACATAACCCAATTAATTAGAGAAAAATTATAAAATTTTTGTATGTGTAACATTATTATTTTTTTATCTTCCCAAGTCATTATCTGGTGATGTATTATAATCTTCTACGACATTTTTTTACAATGGAATTTTGTTGAATTAGCATTAATATTGTTCTTGTCGCTGTTGTTGTTTTTCAAATGTCTTATGCAAACTCATATTCTTTTGAGAGGCAAACATCAAATGACGAATTTTTGCTCACTCTTAATATAATAAATGACCAATATGATTTTGATGTGGCTAAATTGCATTATTGGTCCCTACAGTAAGAAATCTTGGGAAATTGTCCCCAAATTATTCATCAGTTGCGTGTTTGACTTCATCAAATAATCATATTTTTTTAATAAATAACACTAAATAAAATATTTTTTTTAAAAAATATTTATATAGCAAGTTTTCACCACTATATTAAAAAACTGATAATTGAATAGTCAGTATAACAATAATTAGATTTCTAAGATTTAATAAATAATTGAAATACGTAAAAAATTATTTATTTAACTTTCTTATTTTTTATTTCTTTACAAAGTCGTATTCTTGTTTTGTTGCCAATGTTTGCTAACCAGAACAGAGCCTTTATACATACATACATACATACATACATACATACACATACATACATACATATTCAAGAGCAAAGGCAATTTTCAAGTTTACTGCCTACAGCTAACTAGAACAGAGTCTTATATAGGACTAACAGAAAATTTCAGGTTTTAGGACTTATTCAAACACTTTAAAAGATTTAGAACCTAGAAGTCAAACCATACTTACTTTTCAAAATTTTGGTATCTTTTCCCATATAATCAATATTTAAATAAATTCCAAAATTGAATTATGCTATTATTTATTTTTATTCATTGCTCATTGCATACCTAATTTGTTTTTATGACAGTTTAAGCTTCGTTCTTAAGCTCTAAAATCTGTAAGAAAGTTTGAAATAATTAAAAAACACTAAGGATGAAAAGTGATATTTCCATCTACATTTGACGGAGGAAAGTTGACAGAAGGACCCACTACTCATGCAAACGATGGAAAGTTTAGAAATCACTTTACAATATTGCTTAGTTTAGGAACCACTAGTGGCATTTAGTCTGTCTAATATATTTGACAGAATTTTAACACTAATAAAAAAAGTTGTTTTCAAATGGATTTTTATCAAGGTTAAGTGAAGCAAAAGGAATGTGTTAGCTAATAGTACACAGTGTTTGGGCTAATTATGATGAACCAGGGAAAAAAAAACCCCAAAAAAAAAAGTAATCAGAATTTTGAAAAAATAAGAAGTCTGTGTTTAAAAAAAAATGTGAGGGGTTAGGAGTACATCAGACAATAACTTATCAACAGCCTCAAAGAGGATAACGATTTAACAATTGATGTTAGTGTTAACAAACAACACTGCAGAACAAGTCGTGTACTGGGGAAAGAAGGCTATTTAAATAATTTTATATGTGTTGTCGGGAAAATATAAGAACACGTTTTTTTACAACCCCAAACAAGTTTAAATTTTCGAAATTTGGCTGCCTATTGCATCACGTTTCAATAATTTTAACGTTTTTAAACAGTAAGTCATACGACATCCATAAACTAATATAGTACATTGACGCTCTACAGAAACAATCAACTCTAGAGTTTTGTTTTCTTTATATGTTTCTAAGACACCGTAATCAGAAGAAAATTTCATAAATAATAAGATCCATACTTACATATTTGCTGGAAATCTTATGAAAACACAAAAATAACAAACACGCCAACATAAAATTGAGACTTCAATGATGGTAAGATTTGACAGAACCAAGAAATTAGGTGCGAATTCATAAAAATTAAAAGAAACAAAAGAGATAAGCCTGACTAAATGGAAGAAGGAAGAAAACGGCTAGGTTCTTACTGTTTCTTGGGGAGGGAGACGCGGATGAGGGGGAGATGTAATCTACCCTTTTTGACTCTGACCAACACAAAGTCTCAATTTTTTAGTTTTATGTCATTCAGAACTATTGGCCATATGTATTTTTTGGCACATCTAATGAAGGTGAAATGAAAGGGAGATTTGGAGCTTAGAATTTAGTGAAAATTACCGAAAATCCTATAAAATTTGGTCAAACTTACAGTTATATTCCTCATTTTTCAGAAACCTACACTCAACCCCGCCAACATTAACACCGTTGTTCACTGTTGTAAAAGAAAAAAGAAAATTTCTAACTTTGCCATCCAAACCTTGCTCTTTAGAAATTTTATCCCCCAACTTATACATCTAACAAGCCACTTCCCTCTCTCTCATCACTTCCTTGCTCGGTCGACTCCCAAACACCACCAGGGGTTGGACCGACGCCACTGAAGTTTCCCGATTGGTTTTCAACCCTCCAACCCGATTTCACTACGACGCTGATTCAATGAGGATTGTGGCCTCTAGTCGCACGCCGTCGCACCTCCTTCCACCATGTGATTTTGAGCAAGTAACCGATGACGCAGAGACCGTGATGCCTGCGAAGTTCGATTTCGAGACTCCGCGATGCCTGGGAAGTTTGATTACGAGAGGGAAGGTGGGGTTTCTTTTTTGCAGCAAGTTCTTTGGGCTGGCAACAAGGATCACAAACGGATGGGAATAGGAATGGCTGGAAATCAAACAGTGCAAATGGCTGGGAATCAGACGGTGCGAATGGCTGGGAATCGATTCTCTAAACTGCTCTTGTTCCTCCCCCTTTCTCTCCCTCCGAATCGATTCTCTCGTTGTCCCCATCGATGAAGATGAGGCAATGATTTTTTGTGGTTTGATTGGAATCGCACTGCCTAGGGTTTCGGCTGAATCTCAGATTAGGCCATCAAACCACCTCCGTCGCCCTTAAGATCGACAAGCGAACGAGGAGGGAAGTAGACAGACAAAGAACGAGAGAAGGTGCGTGTTGGAGCAATTGAGTCACTGTCATCTCTCCAACTTCCTTTCCTTCCCGTGGCTATCGGCGGCGGAAATTAAAGACGGCTCTGGAGGTTTCAAAGATGGGTCTAGAGGTTTCAAAGAAAGAAAACAAGTGGAAGAGTATAATTGAAATTATTAGAAACTGTCGGGGCAAAGTTTCAAACAAAAAAAAGCAAGCAGGGCAAAGCTAAAGATTTTCCCTCGTCTGTAATAATGGTCATTAACGGAGTTAAATTTTAGGGGGTAAGTGTAGGTACTTGAAAAAAAGGGATAAAACTGTAGGTTTGATCAAAAATTAAGGGGGTCTTTGATAATTTTTCCTATAATTTATTATGGTGGCAATCATTAATCTTAAAATTGCTCACCTATCTCTCTGAGTAACACGATTGTTTTTTTACACAGAATAAAAAAAAAAATAAGAATAGAAGGTTAAAAGATAAAAATCGGTAGCTTCATTCATGGGCTGAATGAACACGCTAACACGACACCTCTACTCAACAAATAATAATCCATAGAATTTAGCAACAATTGAAGATATTGAACCAACTGAGCAATAGGAATACTGAGGTGTAGATTTTCACGAAGGGCACATCAAACTACTTCTTGGACAGCAACAATCTCCTCTTTAAGAACTGATTCACAAGAACTCCAACTATGACCATTATGATAACGAGGGGCATTTACCCCACCTAGAACCAAGCAGCAGCACCCGGTTTCTGTGAGATACATGTTAGTTAAACATATCATTGACAAAATTGACAAATTTTTGTGCACAAGGAATCGCTAACATGTTCCAAATCTTTATCCTAGTGTCTGGATTTTCAAAAATGCTAGGAGTTAGGAGTACATCAGACAATAACTTGTCAACAGCCTGAATTGGATAGCGATTTAACACTTGATGTTACTGCTGACAAACTAACAACAATGCAGAAAACTGCAGTTTATTGTCTACTAGGACAAGATTAATCTACCAATCATGTTCTTAATGATTGTTTGGCTATGTTTCAGTCAAAGTCCCTCATCTAACTGATCATTAATTATATCCGAATACATATGAATCACCTAAACAATACCTAGATAATATTAATTCAATTTTTTCAGGTACCGATTTTTTTTTCCCCCCACAAAACAAGAAATTGAATGGAAAACTTGTATTTAATTTTAAATTCAATTACAACAAAAATCATGCTGACTATTGAATTATAAGAATCGAAATGACAGAAGGTGGTGTTTATCCAATCCAACAAAACAAATTGGTCGACAATACAAACAAAATAAAAAAAAAAAAGCAAAACAAAACATTTGTGTTGGTGACAGGTGTTTGGGCCCAAGCAGGCCTGTGGATGAGGGCCCAGAAAAGGAAGTAGCAAAACCTCACGTGCGGGTGGGGTTTCTGGGCTTGTCAAAGTCAACATTTCAGAAAAAGTCACACGTGTTGCTGTTTAGTGAGACCAGTGACTTGATTGAACAATTAGGGAGTGACAATCACATGAATTGTAATACATGTTGAACAAATTACTAATAAGTTTGGTCATACATTCTCAGCTTAGCTGTCAAACGCACCAGGACATGCTCAAATTAAAAAAAAAAAAAAGTAAAGTGGTTTTGGGTGATGTCGAATTCTAAAATATCAGTTATATAGAGTGGGCAAATTGTAATTGGAGTCCTTTAAGATTTCACCCATCAGACATTTTACCCCTTCAAATTTACTACTGTACTTTCTAACCCTATAATTGTAATATTTTTGAGAATCCAAAAAAAAAATGATAAATATATTCTAATTTGAGCCGTACAAAAACACAAAAATTCCCACCTTATTGTAAAATTTTTTGTTCTTAATTTCCTTGAATATTAGTTTAATTATGAATATGTAAATTTTTTACATGTTATTTGAGATTTTTTTTTTTAGTTCTTAGATAATTTAACTATAGCTTACTTAAAAATTACCAAGTTAAACTCAATTTGGAAAAAATAAATAGTCACGAATATTATAGAAGAGAGGAATTAAGTATCTTAAACCAAAATAATTGAAAAAAACTGACTTTGAGGAGTTTCTTCACCATTAAGCACAATTGTCATTTTCGGCATTGTTTTTTTTGTTTTGTTTTTGTTTTTGTTTTTGTTTTTGTGAGAAAGGAAGTTACAACAGAACTAGAACTGCAACCACTGTACACATTGCATATCTGCAAGCATCAAGTGATGAAGGGCATAAGGTGGATCAGCGAATAGCATTCTCCCAAATGGCAAGGAATGACTCGTAGTTGCCATTAAGGATGCCATAAGGATGGTGGACAGCCTTAGAGTAAACCAACTTCACAGCTAACTATGCTTCCATCTCAACTGTCGCTCCAACAACCCCATGCTCCTTTAGAACTCGGAGGCCTTCATGGAGGCCTAGCAACTCAGCCATTAAGATAGAGGTTTTGCCCTTTCTAAATGTGAAACCTGCCACCCAAGAACCTGGACTATCCCCAATAATTCCACTAACTGCTACTGACGGCTTTCATGTGGACTGCACTTACATTTAAAATGACTTATTTTTATTTTTATATTACCTGTAACTAATTTTATTTGAAAGTCAACATTATGTAGATATAATAATCTAAAAGTAAATTTTTATGATGTTATTAAATTTTTGTAAATTTTTTAATGCCTAAAACTAGAAAAAAAAATCATAAAAATTTAGTAAAATTAAAAAATTGTATTTTTCAATGGATTATTACACTTACATAATATTGACTTTTAAATAAAATTAGTTTCAAGTAAAAATAAGTCAAAATAAAAATAAAATATTTTGAATTAAGTTGACTTAAGTTAAAATGAATTGGCACTTAGTTTGTTTTGGATAACTAATAAAAATTTTATTAAATTTAAATAAATTTTAAATGTTAATATAAAACTACTAGTTTAAATACTTGGTGTTGCTACAAGAGCCAAAAAGGTAGGAACATGGAAAGAAACTTACAATAATTATTTTATGTTAAAACATTGGTAAAAATAACATGAACCATAAGAATGTTAAATTTTGAGTTCAATATTTTTAAAGTGCAAAGAAACTTAAAAAACATATTTACTATAATGGTGGGAATAACAAGGTTTTTATCCCATCAACACACCCAAATAGTATAAATTATTATGATTGATATAAATCTATTGAAAAAAGTTGTTACTGGGTTTTTCCTTTTGTATCATTAATAATAATATGCAATAATCTAGAAAAAAACAATCATTACAAACTTATATTATATATTCAAAAAAAAATTGCAATATTATGCTATCAAATTCACTAAAATATTTTTACCATGATAAATCCAATAAGTGAACCCAAATTTAAATAAACCCAATTAACCTGTTTAAAATTCTCTTAAAATGAGAAAATAACTTGATTTGTGTTGACATAAAAATAAATAACTTGGTCCAATTGGTGAAAATACAATTTACCTAAATCATCTTGATTAAAAATAATGTAACTTTAAGTTTGTTAGAATAATTGAACCATATTTAGATTGGAATTGAACTTCTAATGCTACAAAATCATTATAATCATACAAATATTCTCTGCCACCTGTATAAGATTAGGTAACTTCTATGAGTAGCATCTCTACATGGCAGTAAGTAGGGAAAAGTATTTATCTCTTTAACCTACTTATAATATACTAATCAGATTGACATATAAACTATTTGAAGAAGTTTGTCAATTAATTTTTTTTCCTTCATTCATTATGATCTATAATAACTTAGCACAATTAATAACAAATAACCCATAGAAACTTATATTCTAGAACTACTATAACATACTATAATATACTATATGAAATTCAATAAAAGATTTTTGTCCGTCAAATATACTATAATACACTACAATAATATACTTTTGGTTCATATAATTATGCTAACTCGGACATTTTCACCCTTGTTTGATGACTCGAAAATAATATACTTTTGGTTCATATAATTATGCTGACTCGGACATTGTCATCCTTGTTTGATGACTCAAAAAGACTTGTTGATCGAAGTATTGATTGTAGAGCACTTTGTCCCTTTAACACTATTAAGTTTTTAAATTTGTATGCCTATGTTTTCAAGAAATCAAAGTTTGAGACCTTAAATTACAAAATTTATAATTTTAAACACTTAATGATAATTAAGCATAAACTTGTTAGGGGTTAAAATTTTGTATATAATAAAATAAAAAATAGTCAAACTTTGAAAATGTAGTATTTTCACTTTTACTTCATGTAGAATTAATAGCATCTGGATGTTATACCATATCTATAGAATAATAGTTACTTAAGTCACTAAATATTGTCTAATAATAGTTTATGAAAATATTATTTAATTAACTTATTTTTTAAGTTTTATTTAATTTACTATACTTAATTTTCCAAAATTTATATATACTATTTTACAAAGAAAATGCATTTTCCATTACAACGTAATTATCTAATTCACTGAATTAATACTTTCCATATCTAATTTTTTTATTTTTATAGTTTGTTTTAATTTTATTTATTTAATATTTTAAAAATTCCATATTAGTTGGTCTTCTTAGGCTGGACCAAAATACTCAGAAAAGAAATGGAAAAATGATAATTGGATTGGACCTATAATTGTAAAAAGGGTAAATAGCACCCATCATCCCTAAACTAAGACCCATGTTTCAAATTTATCCCGAAACTACAAAATATTATACTATTCATCTTCTAATTATGAAAGTGTTATACCATTCATCCTATCGTTAACTCTGACCATTAAAATAGATGGCAAAAAAGTGAAAAACTAACTAGGACCCTTAAAAATTTTACATTTATCTTAGAAGCATCAAAACGTTTACATCTCACAATCAAACTATCTTTTTAAAACTTACACGAAATTCCATAAAACTTAGTCCCAATGGTTTAAACCATTTTTATTCTGTCTACAGTCTTTTTAAGCCTTAGGTGTTTTAAATTGGCATCACCGTAGAAACTCATAACATTTCTTGCCATTGATTAACATGAGAAACGAACTAGTAGAGTTGTTCTTAAAGCATAAAAATTTAGTACTAGTTTTGGGTCAACGAGTGAGGAGAGCTTGTTTTGGATTCACTTTTTGCAAGAGGTCAAATAAAGGCTATGGGATGATATAACCATGGGCTAATTGGGAATTTTAGTGGCAGAATTGATAGGGTTGGCTCCGTCCTCATTGTCAGAAGAGGAGTGGCTGGGGGAGCAGGTGGCAAATGAGGAGTAGTAGAAGAATAAGGAAAGGTTCAGGGGGTCGTCCAACAAGAACAAATGGAACCAAGCGTTCGGAGGGATTCATGAAATGAGAGGGGAGGGGAGAGGTCTGTTTTTGCTCACCACCCAGTTCTCATTGGCATTTAAATGGAACTGCCCATTAGGAGGCAAGAACGAATGAGCTTCAGCTAAGGAGCTTTTGCTGCTGATTTGCTTGATTTGCCAATGACTAATGGGGAGCAAAGTAAGGCCTTGACCTTAAGGGCTTGTAATCGATAATGGAGGACACGAGAACCGGATGGGCGAGGAAGGGAAGGAAAGGAGGGAGGGCGGTTAAGATAAGGTGTTGATTGTGAGATGTAAAATTTTTTAGGTTTTTAAGACAAATGAAATATTTTCAAGGGTCAACACTAATTCTTTTTAGTTTTTTTTCATATATTTTAATAGTTAGAGTTTATGATAGTGTAGATAGTGTAATATTTTCATAGTTAGAGGATGAATGATGTAATGTTTTGTAATTCGGGGATGAATTTGAAATATGAGTCTTAGCTTAAGGGTAACGGTTGCTATTTACCCATGTGAAAAATATGGGCTAGCAATATTAGCCTATAACAATAAAAAAATAGAAGGAAAACTTGACAATTGGATCAGACCCAACACTTTAAGCCCATTACCTTTATAACATGAATGATGTTATGGTAACAAAAACAAACATAGGGGCAGTAATGAATATTTTGAAAACCTTGTGGACCACTAGCAACTAACATGGAAATTTAGGGGGCTACAACGTCATTTGTGTCCTTATATAAACCCTATGAGATGCCTTTTCCATAACTTTTTCACCATTTTTTTTTGTTATCATCTTTTTTTTCTCTCTTAGGATTTCTATGAAGCTCAATAGCCACCATGTGCAATGGTCATTAATAGAGTCCCCTACGGTCAAATATGGTTAGATCTTAACGACCTAGATCAATTATTCATTGTGCTTTTTTTTTTTTTTTTTGCTTGGATGAACAATGGTGAGTTGGTGTGCTGTTGGCCACTGTCCAGAGCCATTTCCGGCAAAGCACGACGGTGGCCTTCAACATACGATGTGTCAAAGACAACGCCTGTGTCCTCCTTTTGGTTTTCTTTATTGTTTAAGTTATTTTTATGTTAGATTTTTTTGTTTAAACTTTTTTCTGATCTTTACTTTGTTTTTTGTTTTTATTTTTATTTATTTTTAAGTTCTTTTCTTTTTCCTTGCTAGATCTGGCTCACAAGTTTTTTGTTGTTTTTGTTGGTTTTTTATTTTTGTACTTTTCTTGTATATTTGTTTCTTTTTTGTTATGGTTTTATTTTTATTTTTTTCACATTATTTCTTTTGTTTTTTTCTTTCACTCATTTCTATTGTTTTCCTATATGATCTTGGCCTTATTTTTATTTCATCTCAGTCTTTTTTCTCTAATCATTGCCTTGGTTCACCACTAGCCATTACTTAAGTTGTTCCAACAAAAAATAGCTGTTCCCAAAAAATTACACATTTTGTGCAATTTGTATTAGAATAAATAGACAACAATTGTTTTACTCTATAACCGAAATTGTGTTTTTAACCAGTAAAGACAGTATGGTTTTATACTATTGTTGTGTCTCTATGTATGGAACTTGATTTTTCATACTCCTTAATTTTGGTTGTAATTTGACTTTTATTTATGGAAAATGTAAATACATATATGTTAATTACATAGCAATGTGTAATTTTGGATGTAATTTTACTCTTAATTGCACTATAATTAGGAAAAGAATTTCATAATTTTGGCTACAATTTGAATTTTTCCTTTTCAGATTCATTTTTCAAAACAATGCGTTTATTGTTGGCTTTCCTTTTCCTAATTTGCAAGTGGGCATTAAACCTTAATTTGTACAACCTAATTGCTTGTTTGATGGTATAATTTCCTTAATTAAGATCTATTGATTAATGCAATTTATGTGATTACAATGCAAACCCACCTACTAAAAGTGATGTGGGATACACTAAATGCACCGTTTCATTAAAATTAATTAACAGTGTTAAAGTTTCGTTAATTTTAATTAGGGGTAATTTTAGATTTTCACTTTTCATCTCATAATAGATAGTTCATTCAAAAATAAAAAAAAAATTTAAATGACCATGTGGCAGTCAGTGAGCGTGTTAACTAAGAAAATGACCAAAACTTCCCTAGGGATTGTCCCACTATATATATATATATAATTATATTAGATATAGAAAATTTAACCTATCTGATTGGAAAACTTACAATAACCCCTTTCAAGTTTGACCTAACCTACATTTTACTTTTTTTTTTTTTTGGTTTGAAAACCCATACTTTTCCCTCAACCTCTTTTACACTGTTCGAAAATAACTGTTGAAACTCTAATTTAAGCTGTGTGGTAGTCATTTTTCACTAATTTTAATCTCTCCATTATTTCTTATAGTTAATAGTTATGTAAGATTATCAGTTTTTCTTCTTTGAAAATACAAATAGATATTTTTTAAATGTTAGTTAACTATAGAAAAAAAATATCAATAATTTTTAAATTATTTGAATATAGTTACCAAAAAGTTTAAATTAAGATTTCAGAAGCTATTGTCGGGTAATGTAAAGAAGTTGGTGAGTAAAGTGTAGGTTTTTTAAAATATATGAAAAAAGTAGTGTAGGTTAGACCAAACTTCAAGAAAATTTTTATAATTATCCTTGTCCAACTTGCTCTTTAGGGACCAGTTAAATTGTAACAAGCAGAATTTTATATAAGTGTTTGTATGACTTCTCTACTAAGAAAGTATTAGAAGTGTTTGTTTTATATATACACAATTTATTTGCTTAAGTTATATATTTATTGAAAACTCATGAAGTTGAAAAAGTATTTTTAAAACATTTGTTCCAATATGCAAGTAATTTTTTTATTTTCATTTTTTTTATTTTGAGTAAAAAGAAATAAACTCATAAAAAATGAGACAATTTGGTAAAAAAATATTATTCATATGATTATTGGATATAGAATATTAGTTTTTAAATAGCATTAGTTTCAAATTAAAAAAGTAATGACCAAAATAATACAATTTTGAAATGCGAAACGAACTCAGCCTAGCTATGCGCCCTTGGTGTTGCCGTGTGGCTTTGGATAGGGAGTCAATGTTCCTCCAAGACTTATAGAAGGACAACACTTTACCAACTTTGCTTCTACTCTTGAAATTGAGATCTTTGTTATCCAAGAGGTAGTAAACGCAGCATTAAGGCTCACGTTACAAAATGTAACTATTTTAACGAATTGCTCTCAGATTTTAGCAACTTTATAAGGTTGTCTGATTTTCAATACCTCAGTGGCAAGCCTAGTATAATTCTTCACAACAATGATGGAGAACTTGGAGCGTTGTGCTTTGGTAGCTGTGTCTTGTTAGTGTGTGTCTCCATTAGGGGTGATCAATCAGTTTATTCGATTTTAACCAAAACTGAATAGCTGAAATTTTTCAGTTTTCGATTTTATATCCTAATAACAGAATATACTGAATTAAGTGTGAAAACCAAATTAACCGAAAATCAAATTTTGGTTATCAGTTTTTAACTGAATAACCGAATTATACATGCACTGAGACAAATTAGAGGAGGAATAATACTATTTGTCCCCTCATCTTTTTTCTTTCTCATCATCATCATCAGGCCTTTAGGATTGATCTAGTTCAATAGTACAACTCATCGGTAAAAATGTACAAATATATATAAAGGACTGTGCCTATTAAATCTATTAGTAGAAAAAAAATTGGTTTTTTCAGTTAACAATTTTTAGTTGAGAAAACTGAAAAGCAAAATTAAATTTGTATTTTGGTTTTCGGTTATAACCAAAAATTGAAATATAACAAAAATATGGCAACTGAAAACTAAATTTTTTTTGTTTATTCGGTTATTTTGAATAAAACCGAAATTTTTATCACCCATAATCTCCACCACACTGCTATGCTACCTTTCTCATTTTTCATAACCCTTTTTAGGATGATTGCAATTATAACAAAACAACATATGTTTTAAATTTTATTTATTATAAAATCTCTAAATTTTAATTATTTCTCCATAATTATTCATGGAAAAATTCTCCATAGTTATGATTACATCACTCATATTTGACTAGAATTGTTTCTTTGATGAAAATCTCTCTATTCCTTGATAAGTCAAACAACAAATATACACTATATGTATCACTGAGGCATAAGGGTCAACAAGCTAACCAACTTAAGATGTACACAAACATCAAAATATAATAGAAGAAACGTGTAAACCAAATTTTCTAAAAATTAGCAATTCATACTATGAAATAATGAAGGAGTTTCCTTTCTTATATATATTGTAATGGGGTCTTTTCACTTGCTAGCAATTGGTTTTAGATTAGATACTTTAATATAATATTAGTGCTCAAGTTAGATGGATCCTAATCTTTCTCAGTACTATTTCATATCTGGCTTTGGTTATAGCTCCAAAAATTCTTCTAATTTTGATTGCACATAGAGGGTGGCTGAGGACGTGCACATGAGTGGAATGTTAAATCCTACATCCCACATAGTCCAATGAATGAGTTTCCTGTCTCTATATATTATAATAAAACTTCTCCAATTGTCACCAATTGGCTTTAACATGGTATCTTTATAGTCATTCAAAAACATTTTAATAATCCTTTAGACACATCTGTATACTCCTTTTGTCTTTCAAATACATCTAAATGGGTTCCTATAGAACTTTGCCTTGATTTTTTTAGCATGTATATCGTTGACTCCATAATCTCTTTTAGCTTGAGCTCAAGTAGTTAAGGTATCCAACACATTTTCTGGTTTGAAGTTAAGCTCAAGTTCAATAAGGCTGGACTTAAAAATTCTCAAATCGAACTCAAAATTCAAGCTGCCTAATAAGGTCCATACTCATTACATACCTATTTGGGATTTCAGTCTAATTCAAAATTCATTTAGTACCAAGAATTTTCTTTTAATTACATAACAAGAAGTACACATAATAAATTAACCATATTTGTTTTTCAAGATTCAAATGGCTTTTCTCAGAAGGGATAACATGAAGCTCTAAGGCAACTAAGAGATAGCATGAGAAAGCCTATGGTTGCTGGCAGCTACAACCTGGGCTTTGCAGATAACCTAATAGTAGAGGCTTTGGAAATGAGGGAAGACTTAAAATAATCCCTTTAAATACATCTATAAACTCTATTTGTAGAGATAGATTCTTAAGTAATTGTCCATTTGATGAACTCATCTCTACTTAGTACTACTAATCTAACATCCTCGAAAAAAACATAAAAAGTTGAGAAAGTAATGATGTAGCAAATTGATGAGCTAGTAGAACATTGCTCCTAGGAACCATGATCACAGAACAACATAGTAGGGAATCCAAAAGGCCTTTGACTTGGCAGGCAAGGCAAGAAAGCTTTAAGCTTAAGCTTAGAGAACAGCCACCTACCACTTAAAGAGCCTACGAGTAATCAGTGAGGATATGTACTAAATAATCTATACTCTATAGGCAAGAGATATAGCTCCCTAAGTTGCCTGAAGTTCTACTTCCAAAACAGATTCACAGTGTGAGATAATAATATCACATTGCAGTTTTAGGGGTGCATTAATGCCTAACCATACCTAAGCCTAGACACCAACTATAAGGGAACTTCCCCGCTTACCCTGATATAGGGTGTTCCTAGGATCTTAGGATATTTAGGATTTATTAATCCTGCTCTTAGTTGCAAATGACTAAGCTAATACTTGCATTGTTTAAAACTTTATACTTTCCATGGCATTCATTAAACACTTGAAGCACATACCGAAGTCATATAAATATATTTATTTAAACTTCTAAGCATTAACTTATGTACACATAACACTTAACTTATGTACATCCATAAGCAACCACAGTGTATATACGGCCATATACACTAAATAAGTCCATGCATACTTGTCAAACTAGAGGCATTTCCTTGGTACCTAAATACCCAATATGTACAAAGTCTGAGGCTCTCAAAATAACTCCTACCTGAGCATAGAAACTCAAAAAATGAGAGGTTTAACTTTTCCATGCACACTTTGCTTATATTTGTCAATACTATTTTAAATACTTAGTTAGTACATTAATATTACTAACCAATAACTTAAAATCATTAAAGATTCATGTACTTTAAATACCTGCACCAAAACCTTGCTTAACAACCCTTCAGTGGGTGTTAGGCTTCAAACTATTAGTATTTGCATAATGTGATACTTAAGGGAATGAGAATTATAAATTCTCAATAAGGAATTAAATACCTATAAAATAAACTTTAAGACCAAGCATATATAACATATATATACATCTTAACGTGAACTCAAAACGTTATGAGGTCTTCACTAATGGCCATTAGTACGGGTTCTATGACGAGGAAACCATCCTCAACCTAGTTTTTCTTACAAAAGCTCAGCTCTTGCCTTAGCAAGCTTGGCTTGCCATTACTTACCCTTGCTCACACTGTACATGAGTTCTTGGTGGCTCATTCTTACTAAGCTTGGTAGCTTAGCTAGGGTACTCTTGAACGTCAAAACCCATCTTGAATACTTAGTACCATTTATACTTACTTAAGGGCTATTTAATTACTTAGTCCTTAAGCCACTTCTTGTCCACCTCATACTCACTTAATTACTGCATTGTAAAATTCATAATGCATCAATTTAAACTTGAACTTAAAGTCTCTTACCTTGAATAATTAATGCAAGCAAACACCAACTTCAGTGTCTTTATGGTCTCGGTTTTGTATCCTTTTTTGTACCTTTATAATAGCTTGAGTATTTCTCTTTTAATTGATCATTTAGCTATATAAATAAACCATAATTAGGACAATATTACAACATTTCTTATGGTTTAAATGGTTAGGAATAACCAGCCATTTACTCAACAAATACATAAAAAAAAATGTTTCTTAGTCCTCTTTGATTTCTTATTGCTAGTTTAACAAAACTAACAATTAAATAACAAAAAGGCCATTTTTTTTTCCAATTTTATAACTTTTCCCAGCTAAAGCAACTAAGGAAATAAAACGGAGCCAAGGTTCCTATAAATGACTTGCTTAATTCAAGCTTTCATGCTTAATTCTCTTAACCAACAAGCTTGGAACCAATTTAATCAACAAAATCAGCCTCTCCACAAACAAAATAAACCAAGAAATTAAGGGAAAAATAATTATTTACTTGCTTACAAAAAATGAGCTCAAAACTTAGCTCTTTATGCAAGAAATCCAGCTTTTCTCCCAAAACTTCTTTGAATTTGTGATTAATTTGATGGATATGAGCTTGGATGGTGCGGTTATGGTGGTTTGAAGGAGATGGAAAGAGACTCGGGTGGTGGCAGGAGATGAATGAAGAAGACAATGAATAAATAAAAGGACTAAGTCAACTTTGGCATGCTATGTATGTGTCATGCAGCTGGTTTTTTTTTTTTGTACTCAATAGTACGCTGGGGACTTCTTTGTAACCAAATAAAAATTTTGCGGGCAATTATCTACTCTACCCTTTCGCCTAAAGTTGTTTACTATCTTGAATTTTATTTAGGCTTCTCAGGTACCCAAAAAATTTAAGGTGTTTTTATGAAAATCTTTATCAAATGCTCTACCAATAGCAACAAATCTGGCTACTCATTCGAGCTGATCAACCTTCTCTACTCTTGTTGTCAGAGTACTCTAGAAACAATGTTTGTTGTACCTTTTGGAGTGTCTAGATTCCCAAGACATCTGGGGCACCTTTTGCTCTGGGCTTTATACCACGATGTATACTTCTTTCAAGGCTTGGCTTGTTATGGCTCTTGCTAATAAAAAATATTACTCGAGTAACTAGCTCCATTTTCTAGTTTCAATTTTATGGATCATTTTGGATGGGTCGCAATGAATGCATGTTCTACAATGTCCCATTTCATGTTCAATCTCTGATTACCAAACAAGATGATCTTTGTCTTCAACTTGGTATGGCCAATGACTACCAATTTAGGCTATTGTACTTTCAGTTTAATTTACCTTTTACTTTGTGTCATAATTAGGCTTAAAATAAGGATCAAAATCCTAATATTTAGCTAGAAATCTTTGTCATGTTGGTGCATGGAAGAGATCATCTAGGTTTGGTGCCATAACCTAAGTATGGTTAGGCATCATTGCACCCATAAGACTATAACGCTGTATTATTATCCCACACTGTGAATCTGTTTTGGAAGCAAAACTCCACGCAATTCAAAGAGGTATATCTCTTGTCTCCATTATGCAGATATATTCAATAACTATCTTTATTGATTGCTCACAGACTTTTCAAATGGTAGGTGGCTCTCTGAGCTTAAGCTCAAACAGTTCTTGCCTTGCCTGCCAAGTCAATGACCTATCACATTCTCTTTGGTGTTGCTCGATGATAATGGTTCCTAAGCTCAAGGTTTTACTAGCTCATCAATTTGCTATATTATTGCTCTCTTAACTTTTATGTTTCTTCTGAGTGCTTAAAAAAAAAACCCTCTAAGATACAACAAATTTGCTTGCCAAATGGGATATTACACACTAAGAGAATGTCATTTACTTGCTCACTCACTGTCCCTTTTTTAATTAATTGTTGTTTGATGATACAAGAGGGACTAGTATTCCCCACTTTTGTAACGCTAATAGGATAACAGATTTGAATGCTCTTTGTTATCCCCTTTAAATAGTTGTTTTCTGGTTAATAATTTTCTCTCTCTCTCTATATATATATGGACACACACACACAACAATTATATATGCATTAATTCATGTAACATCATTTAGTTAAAAGAAGAACTAAAATTTTTTGTTTTCTTCGTTCAAATTTTCCAATTAAACAATGAAACACAAATCTTAATACTGTCAACAGCTTGGGGTGATCATGTTGACTAGGGTCAACTGATTAATTTACAAATAAAATGGAACCGTTTCCAACTACTCCTATTATTATCACAGAAATGAGATAATCATTAAACAGAAGAACAGAACATACAGACACCCAGGATATGGCAACAGTATCCTGCAGAACACCAGAATGGTGCAGAAGGCCCTATCTTCCTTTAACAAAGACGTCAGTTTTATCTAAAAGCAGACTGAAAAACATACAATGAAATTGTCTCTTGTTTTTTCTTCTTTTGCTCTGTCCTTGCTGGGTTTTTGTAATACATCTGGCTGACCACAATTGCTGTCCCTCTGTCCCCTTCTGAAACCAAAGCAGTAAAAAGAGAAAGGTACAGGTAACTACACAAAAGAAATAACTACACTTGGAACACTAATGTTTAGTGTTAATTACATATTTCCCTTAGGTTTAGAAACAGATTCTTTAGAAACAGATTCTTACTCCATACTCTTTTTTACACTATCTCACATTAACTTTCAAAATTCAAATTTAAAATGTTTGACAACTACTTTTAGTAAATGTTTTTTTACAGTTAATAAATGGTTTAAATTATCAATTTTTCCCTTTTTTAAACGCGAGAGAATGTTTGTGCGTGTTGTTGTTGAAGAAGACTGGCTATAAGAGAAGGTATCCAGACTTGAGGGATGAAAAGATAATTAAAACCAAACTTTAGTTTAGAAACATATTTTTTTCCCTGTAACTTTTTTTTACACTATTTAACATCAACCATTAAAATTCTAATTCAAACTATTTGTAATGTTATTTTAGTAAATTTAATTTAAACAATAATTTTATAATAATTAATAAATATTTCAAATTATATAAATTTTTTCTTTGTGAACGCAAGACAACCTTTCTCTCAGTTAGTATCAACAAAAATAAAGAGGTAAGAATAGGTCCCCAAACTTTGGGGATAGGGTGTAATTCACCAAGTTTACAAAAATTTATGCAAAACTAAATTGCACAAAGATAGGTGTCAAATGCATTAAGTTACGCTTTTCCTTCTGAGGTTCAATTCTATGGACAAACAAAAAATTTTCTTTTTCTTTTTTTTTTTCCTTTTTTTTTCCCAGTGAAAGCAGTCAATTAACTAGTGAATAATTCATATTTACCTTCATTCACTTGGCCATTCTTCAATCACCATGCGAAGCAGCTCTTTGCAGGAATCTTTATCTTGTTTCCCAGAAGGTCTGTAACTTCAGAATTATGCAAAGGGGTTAAAAAATATTCTTCTTTTGCAACCCAAAAGATAAAAAGGAAAAAAAAAAAGAAAGGGGAAAATAAAGAGAAACTGTTTTTGTTTGTTTTAGCAGACAGTGGCCTTATCAGAGGGAACAGCCTCTGCTTCCACCTCAACTGTCCTGCCACCGCAAAACAGAGGGTTTTTTTTTTACCTGCACTTGCCAACAACTCCTTTTCCTTTTATTGGAGCTCAATCTTGACTCCTGAGCCAGAGCCCTGAATTCCTGGGTATTTTTTATGGCTGCCTGCAAACAGATGAGTACATAACTAATTCTTTTGTTTTCTCCTTCCAGCAACTTTGGTCACTAGTTTGTGGATTGTTGTGTAACTGTACCTCTAAATGTGGCTAAAAACAAAAACATTTGGAAATATAAACTTAATCCATGAACCTTTTGGTGATATTACACTTATCCTGACACTTGGAAATATAGACCTACACCTTGCTTCTTTAATTTTGTTATTCAGTCGTCAGTGATACCACAACTATATCATGAAAATCTATTCTTTCTTCACTTCTTTTCCTTTTTGTTATTGTCCTACAATAGCTTCCAAAATATTAATTTAAACTATCTTGT
Source organism: Aquilaria sinensis (assembly GCA_005392925.1). Lineage (NCBI taxonomy): Eukaryota > Viridiplantae > Streptophyta > Magnoliopsida > Malvales > Thymelaeaceae > Aquilaria > Aquilaria sinensis. The sequence continues at coordinate 519,789 of SMDT01003269.1, forward strand.
ATTTGTCTTCCAGAAAATGGAAAATTATTGGATTATATTTTTCAACTTGTACAATATTTTTTTCAATTAATGAAGATTTTGAATGATCATTTTTTTTCTTTATGTAAAAGTAAAATAATGTTTCCAAATGTTAATTAATTTTTTAAAAAAAATACTAAATAACTTGAAATTATTGTAACATAGTCACCAGATAATGTGAATTAGAATTTCGGAAACTCTTATGAAATAGTGTCGAAGAAAAAGAGCAAGAGGAAAATTTCAAATCTATAAGTGTAACTGTAATACTAGTTTAAGTTCAGATACGGTGACTGTTACTTGATCGACAGTTGAATGCCAGTATTTAAAAAGGTGGAATAAATGTATACTTACCAATATCAGGGGTAAGTGTAATATTCCTAGGTAAACTGTAAGAAACCAAAAACAAAGTTTTTTTGTTTTATAGATAATATTTTCTTATAGCTACATCAAACGTGTTGCCGTAGTAAATGATAACCGTTTCCTCAAAAGGAAGCAAGTAGAAAGAAAAATTTAAGGCTCAGGTTTTTTTTTTAAAGTTCTTTTTTGAGGCTCAATTTGCAAAAAAAGAAAAAAAGAAAAAAGAAAAATAATTATAATAGTAATAATTTGATGGGAAACAAAATTAAAAAAAAATGCGATTGTGGCTTTTGTGACATTTCCTCCTTGGATTAAGAAGTTCCCATCTTGATAAGTACAGTTTTAATAAAGATGAAAATATATTAATTGATTACTGAACATGTAGCTTTATTCTGCAGACAAGGAAACCAGTTTATTGGTCCACCTGCAAATTCAGTGTCATTCAAGTAATTTACAATTGCTAACTTTTAATTATCAAATAACAGTAGGAAAAGTTGGTGTGCTTTTCTTGAAAATAATAGAAAGGGATGGGTGTTGGTGGTAGCTGTCTTTTTCTTTTTTGTTGCAATATTTTTCTTTAATAATGACCCATGAAGTTTCAGTGAGCAGGAATCCTGGCTGGGATTAGGAATCAGATTCCGGTAACATTTTTACAAAACAGTGATCCACATAATTGGTTTTAATTGACAAGAAATAGTATACAAGATTCGGGCATAAGTTTAGTATTAGTATTAACCGTTTGTATTAATATTTTAAAAAAACTATTCAATGGTAGTGTCTAGCTTTTAATTTTATTGGCTTGATTTTAATCGTTAATAAATTATCTAAAATTCTGATACTAATTATAAAACCTTTTTCTGTAATTAAAACGTGAAACGTTAAAAAAGAGCTTTCCTTGAAAGATTAACAATTTTGTACAGAGCTACTTGAGAAGTCTCTATAGACTATGCATAACTAAACAACCCCTCGAATAGAAAAAGGAAAAGATTAAAGAGAGAGAGAGAGAGAGAGAGAGAGAGAAGGAACATAAGAACATTGGAGGGTAGGGGTTAATTAACCTAAAAAGGATCAAGATTGTCTTCTTCCCTAAGATTGGCCATGGAAACAGTTCTTGTAAGAACCTCCATAAAGAGCTTGGACGGACCGCCACTTTCAATTCAGTTGTTGCTGCCCCATTGCTTGTGTCCAGGGACCCATTTGGGGCACTTGGGACTGAAGTAACTTGACACGACCCTTGAGTTGAGGAGCTCAACAATGGGTGCAAATTTCACACATCTTGGTGTCTTGTATTGGTTAATTGATGCACCCAAGCTTATGGCATAGTCCATCAACTTGTCAAAAGTCCCTGCCTCAACAATCTTGATCTCTAGAGGCCCGATGGACTTGTCACTGACCCGGCCTTGTCTGTAGACGCTGTTGAGGGACTCTTCAATGGTCAAGCAACAGTCCTCAAACACAGATGGGGGAATTGGGGTTGAGCCAGAGAGCCTTAGCTCCCAGAAGAGCACATAGTGGCCCGGAATGGATTTGGTGTCTGCATAGCTTGTGTACTCTGGCAAAGCTGCATCAAATGGCAAGAGATGGCTCTCCGCATTCTTCACAGCATTCTGTAGCTCAACCTCATCAGTCTTGTCTGAGTCAATGCTCAAGACCACATTTTTCCTGCATATGAAGTTGAATTGGGGTGCCTTGTTCTTGAATCCAGCCACCCTCAACACATCACCAACCCGGTACCGGTAAAGTCCTGGCAAAAAACCAAATGAAGTGCTCCACAAAAGTCACAATCTTCATGATCTGACACAAAATAAAAATACATTTTGAAATCAACAGCACTAGGTAGCTACCTGCATGAGTGGTGACCACAAGTTCATACTCCTGGCCAAGCTTCACATCAACAAGCTCAACCAACTCTAGCTGCTCCTTCTCATTGACAGATTTGGGGACAGAAATGGAGTTGTTGGTGACCCCATTGTTTCTTTGAACTGGCAAGAACTCAAAGTAAGCCATGGAAGGGATTAGGGTGTAGGAGACTTCACTTGGTTTGCAAAGAGGGTTGAGGTTGACCCCAAAGTAGCACTCGGATGAAGCATACATGGTGCAAACAAGTGGGAGGCCGTTGCTGTAGCAATCAAGAGTTTGGATGTACTGTGACATGGTCCCAGTCACAATCACATCCACATATCTTGTGTTGGGCCACAGCCTTGTTATGATCCCTTGCCAAGACTCCTTCCTGCACTCCCCCTCAACAAAGTCAGCAAGCTTGGGGTCTGGTTTCAGAATCTTCATCACAGCTTCCCTCACAGATTGGTCAGTGATCCTGGCATCAATTGTGCCAGTTCTTATGTCATTGCAGAGCATAGGCCAGTGCTTCTCAAGGAACCGGATGGCCCGGATGAACCCGGAGGCGAAAACAGCTCCCACCCGAAGGACCTCCTTGTGGAAGCAGAGGCCGCAGAGGAGCTGGGAGTACATGCTTTGGTAGGAATCAGGGCATAGGATGGTCTCATTTGGGCTAGTGTAGTTTGTGTAGGGGTCATAAGGTCTGTCTTTGAAATGGGAGCTTTTGTAGTAGCTGGTCAGAACCGGGCGAGCCACAAGACCACCAGGGGTTTTGGCCTCTGATTTTATGAACAGAAAGTACATTCCTTTGCCCTTCTCAAGCCCAGGAACAAACTGGCTCATCACAGGCATCAACAGGCTGTACAGAAGTGACCTTCTCTCTAGCTCCTCCTCTATTGTTGGCATCAGTTTCCTCTCCCCACCTGATGTGCCAGAACTACACAAATTCCAACACAACATAAAACACAAGTCAGTTCAGTCAAACTGGCCAAAGCCAAGAAACTTTCCCCCGACCCAACAACAAGTAAAAACAACCCATTTAGCCAAACCATCAGACGAATCAAGGGCAAGTGTAAAACCATCGCTTACCTTGTCAAGAACTCAGAAATGGGCTTGGAACAGAGGATGGGAGAGGAATCTCCCTCGGCAATACGGTCGATGTCAGGCTGGATATCTTCATAGGTGATGACTGGTAAGTTCCTCTTGAAGGCTTCTCTGGCAGTTTTGCCATTAAGGCCATGCCTTTGCAGGTACTCAACATGGGCATTGCGAGACAGGATCTGCTCAAGAACTTGCTTCTGAACCTCATCAGGCCTGGAAGTCACATCCTCAATGTACTGGAGCACCTTCCTGTTGTTCTCTTCAAGGTTATAGTGGCTGCTCTTTGGTGCCTCTGGCATGGCTTTTTTTTTTCTACTCTTTTTTTTTTTTTTAATTTTTTAAGGCGGCAGAGAAGAATCAGAGAGAAAGAGCTCCGGGGCTAGGCTTTGGGTTTGTTGAGGGGTGTGGGAAAATGAGGAGGGGGCGGGTTTATATAGAGAGGAGATGAAGCTGATAGTTGTGCTGTGTCTTGGGATTGGAAAGAGAGAAGAACAAGAAGGGCATTAAAGGAATAACAATTTTTTAAAAAAAAAATTATACCACTTTATGTTTTTTTACCTTATTTGAAACAACACATTATCCTTGCAAAACTTTTTATAATTTTTTTTGTCAAATAGAGGTAAAGGAAAAAGATGGGACATGAAAAATTCTACTCCGAAATGACTTCCCTCGAAGTTCTCATTGGCTGCCTTCCAGTACTTCACCAGGCAGCCCCCCCTCCACCTACATCACACTTGGCCTGTTCTCATTGGAGAAATGTTCTACTTTCTTTTCTCAAAAACCACTTTTATTTTTTAAGACTCAAAAACCACTTTTTTTTATTAAACAAAGTTTAAAGGAAAAACCTTTTATCTTTCTTTCAAGGTTGAAATATGACTAAATTTGTTTAAACTTAAATTAGATTAATCCACTCTACTTATGAAAGTTATATTCATCTAAAATGTCTTTACAATTTTTTTTCTGGAACTAATATTTGAAAACTAATACTATAAATGTGGAGCAACCCACTGAATAATATAAAAATGAATATATATTAAATTTTCCCTTTTTAGGTTGTGTAAGTAAAAATAACTCATAAAAATTGAATTATACTATGAAAAAATGTTATTTAATGGGTTGTTACATCTACACAGTACTAGCTTTTAAACAATATTGATTTTAAAATAAAATATCATAAAAATAAAAATAAATTAATTTAAATTAATTTAACTTAAATTAAATGAATAGACCATTTAGTCCGAGCTTGCATGGCTGTCAAATTCCTCCACATTGGACATCATACAATTTGGAGTTATTTAACCCCGCCAAAGAAATGCACACAAATGGACAACTTTACGCCAATAAATATTTTTTTTTAAAAGTAAATTTTACAAATTTAGATATTAAAGAGTCATTTTTAAACAGCCTAAATGTAAGCAGTTATTATATACAATTGTGCATCAATTATTATCTCTCACATCTAGCATTATTCATAAGGCCTAAAATTGTAATATCATACCAAAACATTTGACTTTGAAAGTGCTAATTGGTCTATAGTCAAAGTGACCCTAAAAGTTACAACTAGCAGTAATTTTTAACGCAATGGATAGCCAATTATTTGACAAAACAAATTTCTTCCACGTTTGTGAAATAGTTTGCAGGAGTAGCTTTCCCTTCTTCCTCTTTTCCCTACGCGTGGAGTAGAGGATCGAAACAGGACAAACGCCAACCGGCGATATCCAGTGAAAAGGGTGGGGGTTGACCGGTAGTCTTCCGTAGACACGCAGTAATTGACCGATTTTTTCACCGATTTCAGGCGAGCTTGTACCACGGATGTCCTACAAAAAACCGGCAGGCAGGGGTGGTTGTAGGCGTACTTTACTTGCATTTCCCGGTAACAGAAAACGGCGTTTTCCTCGACCCACGTCGCGAGATAATGGCTCAATTACTCCTCGATACCTCCGGGAGTTCCTGTATTTCTCTTTGGACAGTTTCACGTGGGAGCTGCCAGCTGGCATCCAATTTTGATTGAGCCACGTGGGCGAATGAGAGTCTAGTGCCTTCACGTAGTTTAATTTTGCCGAAGAAAGTTTTTGGGATAAAGTCTTTTATTACCTTCAAATTGTGCTTCATATCGCACATTTACGGTTAACCTATAAAATGTTTCGAATATATTCTAGAATTTGGTGGAAAGGTTGGTTCGGTTCTTTATTAGAATTGAATTAGCATGAAATAATGATGTTTAAAAAAAAACTCTATTCAATCTAATAATTAAACTGAACTAGAATCATGAGTATGATTTTTTTTTATTGGTTCTTGAGATTTTTCGATTTCTATCACATATAAATATAAAAATTAATAACATTATAATCTAATAAAATTCAAACCACAATCAGTTTAAAAAATATTAAACATAATACATAATTTAATCCATGTTTAGACATACATGTTCTCAGTATATGAACATTTTAACAATCTCATAATTTATAATGTATATTTTAAATATAAATGTTCATACATAAACATATAAGTAATGTAGTAATATCATAATTTTTATTATATATTTATACATACACCTTAGCTTTGATTTCACTTTGGATTGGTTAACATGAAATCAAAATTAACCTAAAAACCAATAATTTTTTCCAGGTTTGGAATCAACCTATAAACAATGATCTTTTTTTACGTAACCCAATCCAACCTAATATGGGTGATTTAGGCTGAATTTCATGTTTATCCAATCTATGCTCACCCTTACCGAATTATATTAGCATAGTAGTTAGAAAAAGTTGAAAATGTTAAAAACTAGTTGGTGATCATTTCGTAGGTAACAAATTTTCATGATTCTCTTTAATCACTCTAATCTCCTCTCCAATTTCATGATTAACCTACTTTCTATTTATGCTTGTGTTTATTTTCCTCATTATTTTCTTTTTGATCATTTAGGCCCATCCAATACCAAAATCTGACCAATATAACAAACCAAATATATATAAAAGTAAGAATATTATTTCAAGTTACTCACGTTACGGATTGATGTATATATGTAACACACATGTCTTATATGTGTATACATGAAAAGGCCAACAGGCTAATAAAGTTGAAAAATAAAAATAACCTAAACACAAATGGCCAGCCAAACTACGACAGCCATGTTTTGGGATTTGAGATTGAGAATAGACAAATAACTGAAATTTTCTTTTTGACTTTGCAGATCGTTTTGTCAAGCGGCTAGCCATTTGATTATGGCAAAGGGAACTAAGTAAATCAGAGCAAGTAATCTATGTTGGAGATGTCAAATTTTGTAGTTAGCATGCCGAAGACTTGCACACAAAATTGTCTAATTGTCACCAAATTGAGAAATGTTGTAGAGGTTTTTATGATGAAGTTATGTATATGTCGATTTGACTTGTACTTTTTAGCAACAATAAACAAATTTTGATTTGACTTGCATAAATATTAATTCAACGCATCATCTTAGTGTTCAATGTGAATTTCTAAACAATCTTGGCTTTAGATTGTGAGGGAGTATTTGTTTGGTAAAGTAGGTGAAATGTATACTTGCCAAGGAAATGATCATCTTGTATATGTGTTCTCATGTATAGCGCAACTTTCTTTACAAAAAATGGTAGGGAAATTGCTTATTTCTTAGCTAATTGAAGAAATGAAATTATTTTTTCACGTAGAATAATAACAGCTTACAAAAATTCTTAGCTAATTTCTTAGCTAATTTTTGTGTGTTTCTTTTTATGTTTTGGAAATAAAGCAGAAAAAATATTTGATAAAATATTTTAATTTTATATTAATTGAGAAAAAAGAATGAAATTTTAGGGAAAAAAATTGAAATATGGAAATTTTAATTTTGATGTTAAAAAATAGCATCCAACGTAAAAAAATAAAAAAAATACATACACACAACATTTATTTTTTTATATCAGTAAGTAAAACTATTTTATGAAAAAACATGGATAAGAACTGTAATTATATCAGATGCTATTTTTCTGTTATGTCCATAATACCATAAATATTTGAAGTCAAGTAACAATATTTTTAAGTATTCCGCGATAAATGTAGATATCTGAAAGAGAAAAGAGGCAAACTATACTCATAAACCTTAAATACAGTTTTTGTAAATATTACTCAACAATAAAACAATAAAAGCCAACTTTTATTCTAATATTTGACCTTGCAATTTCGCTTGTATTAAGAATATAAATATGCAACTGAGCAACACCTGAAGCCTTATTTTCCTGGCTACTCCTCATCATGAGGAAAATAGAGGTAAACTATGTGCACGGTCCTCAATCTATAATTGTCCGCATGTTTTGGACGCCAACCTTCAAATCGTCTTGTTTTCATCCACGATTTTTCTTTTCTTCTTATTTTTTTTGTAATCAAAAGCATTTATATAGGGTATAACAGTTAAAAAATACTCATATTTAAGTAAAGTAGGGAATGCCCCTTTTTTAGTAACTGGAAAGCACAAAAACCAGCATTAAAGTATTATATGGGGAAATGATGAGGTCAAGGTTTGAACCCCTCATCTCCCACATTTTTTATGTTTCGAAAACATTTGATCTTAGTTATTTATTTCTTGATAAATTCTGCTGAATGACTCACAAAAAGAAAAATATATGGTGCTTATCAGCCACTTCTGGGTCATCTGGACTTAATTAAGAAAGAAAAGGGTACAAAAAAGTTAAACCTCCACAATTATCGGGCTTTGAGCCATGAAAGTCTCTTAGCTCTATATAGTTGACAACCTTAACAAACTATATAGAAAATTTTCATTTTCTCTGGCTACTCTGTTTAAAAATTTTCCCACGCTTACATTATATGGAAATAAAATTGCTACTTTGTATTAAACCAGTAATTACATGATATTTTACAGCACTTCTAGCAAGACCGGTAAGAAAAATGATCAAAGCAAGGCATTTCTGAAACATGAGGGTGCAAAACACGATAATTTAAACATTTGAGACCAAAATGGGACAACACCAATAAAGTTGGGGACTACCCAACATTTACCCAACACATGTGTAATGCGTGTAAAAGTCATTTATATTTGAATTTAGAGGCAGACTAATGCCTGAAAAATTGGTCCAAGCAAAAGTATACAAAAAATAACAGAGACCCAACTAATATTTAAAAACTTCATGGGAAAAATTAACACATTTTTCTTTCCGAAAAAATCTCATCAAATTTTCACTAATCCACATGTATCTAACTAGCTAGATAAGAGAGTGAGGCAGTTGCCAAACGAAACTACCCAAAAGATGGGCCTCAAATTTGGCCAAAACTAGGGCAAGAAGCCATCCCTCAAACCTCGAAACCATGACATGACTTTTGGATGGTTGTCTTCTCCCTCATTACTCTTTTGCCTCAAAAGCTTGACTTTATGCTTTTAAAGGGTGTTATTTTAGATATTTCAAATTTCTTGGTGCAAACTATTGCTCTTATAACTAAGTGCTCTTAGGCAATTGCAGCTCTTTGTGATTTCTTGGTCCTTTGTCTGATTCAGTAAATACACACAGACGTAGAAACATTTGCTCATGCTCAATGATCATTGTTTCTTGGGAGTAGGTCTTTCTGGTATACTACCTGGCTCAATCTTTCTTCCCTTTTGTTTTATGTTTGCTTTTGATTAAAACAAAATACGATAGTCCAAAAATGGTCAAATTACAACCAGAGTGCTCCATGGTTTTTCACAGCAGATACTTCTTCCCTTAACTTTCATATAGTTCATTCTAACTAGTGTACTTGTAATTACTTTAAGTATTAAAAAAAAAAGAATCCTAAATCATTTTATGAGAGAGATCTAGTAATGTTAACGCAAGTAAAGAAATTATAATATAAACACTTGTAACTGGTGAACAAAACATGGAGATTATAATATAATCCACCCATCTAAAAAATAATGAACCATATTTCCTTTTTTTTTTTTATTCCTAAAATGTTAATTCGTTTCCTTTTTTAGAAACTTGTAAACATCCAATTTATCTTTCTATTTTCATTTAAACTCTCACTATACAAAACTTAAAAATAATTTTTTTTTATTTTTGTTCAAAAATAAAAAATATAAATATAAATTACAAACACTTTAATCTTTGTAACAAGAAATAATTCAAAAAAGAATGGGACGGTGAGAAACAATTTAAAAAAATTATTAAAAGAGATGAAAGTATCGTTGCCATTTTCTGTTCGTTTTTAAAAGTACTCATTACTTTTCTTACATGATCATTTAATTAAGATGGATATTAGTGTGAGTAATGACGAATAAGGTCTTCCAAATTAAAAGGAATATAAGCAACTAGGCATGTTAGCTTTTTCTTCTCCATTTGTTTTGTAGCTGAAAACATAGAAACAGAGCTGCTAGCTTGTTGTCAACTGGGTGTCATGTTTGAAAACAATACAAAATTTGTTGTTAATAGTTACCATCTTTTTGTTTCAACTTGAGATGTTGCATCACGCTCGTGTGCATCCACAATAATCTAACCTTGTTCCATGATTTGAAATGGATTTTGTTGTGTCTTATACAACTAATTTGTTTTAACTTAAGTCAATTAATCTAAAAATTTTATTTTTATTTTTACATTTTTTCCCTCAAACTAATTTTATTTAAAAACTAATATTATTTAGATATAATAATCCATTTGAAAGTAAATTTTTATGATATTATTAAATTTTAATAAAATTTTCTTTTTCAATGCCTAAAGCTAGAAAAAATCATAAAAATTTAGTAAGATTATGAAAATTATATTTTCAATGAATTATTACACTTACATAATATTGGTTTTTAAATAAAATTAGTTTTAGGTAAAAAAGATGTAAAAATAAAAATAAGTCATTTTGAATTAAGTTGAAATGAAAGTATTACAAGAATTACTATTTACTTCTAGAAAATGAGGAAAATTGGCACAAATCATCCCTAAACTATAGGCTATATTGCACATTCACCATCAACCTAGAAAGTGTTGCATCATCATCCCGGAAATTAGTGATAATATTTCAATATTTTAGGATACTGTGCCGATGAGAAGGAACTCGGCGAAGAAACTAAGGTTCTGTTAATTTAATGCAAAATTTGCTATCCTGAAACTATCATGGTGTCGCGTATCCATGTACCTATCAATTTGACATTCGACAATGCTTTCCTTACCAATGTTTGCTAAAAGTTTGTCGAGTAAACAGTTACTACATATCATTATCTTGAGGGTTAACAAGGTACTTTCTGCTTCCAAAAAAAAAAAAGTTGTAACATTTGTTTTTTGTGACTAAATTGAACATTTAAAAAAAAATTAAAGGTTTAAGATAATTCAACCACAAATAAAAAATTTAAATTGTGTGACAATTATTTATCAGTAAATTTAATTTCTTAAAAAAAAATTAACAGCTAATGCAAATTTGATTTGTTAATTTTTTCTCTTTATGAGTACAATTTAATCTTTATTTTGGGAAGAAATCAAACAATTTCTTTCAATCTTAATTTTATATTTATGATCGAATTATTTTCTTAAACCTTTAATTTAATTTAAATGTTTAGTTCAATCGTAAAATATGAATATTACAGTATTATCAATAATTACAGGATAATAATACAATAATTTATAATTTGAAGATGAATATTCAATATAAATAATAATTTCAAGATGATTGATTTCATTTACCCTAGAAAAAACATAACCTCTAAATTAATCCGATCAAAACACCGAAAGGTCACGCAACATCTCCCGCCGGCGTCTGCTTTATTAAAAGAGACCCTGTTCGCTAAACAGCTTCCAAGCTGATGCCACTCCAACGCCATCACTTTGCCCCTACCCACATGACTACACTACTGCCATGTGTCAATTTTTATAATTATTATCATCATTGTTATTATTATTATTATTATTGCCTTACGAGATACTCTGTCTATCCAAATTTAGATGAAATGTTTTTCTGTGTACAGAGATTAAGGTGTATATAATTTATATTATTTTCTGTGTAGAAAGAGTTTAAATAATAATTAAAAAAAACTCTTTTTTAGGATTTTATGCGGTAAAAGATTGAGTGAAGATTAAAAAAAAATTATTTATTGAGTTTAGTGTAATAAGAGTTTAAATGTGGTAAAAAGATAAATTGATTGTTTAAAATTTTCTAAAAGAGGAAACGTTTCAACTTTTTTGGAACATTCCAAAAAGGAATACGTTTCATCTAAATTAGAATGAATGAGATATTTTATGTGACATTTAATAAAAGATTAATTAAGTTATTGTGATTGTTATGGATTGTCACAAACGCATTAGGCTTTCTTTAGTTATGATTAATTAGGCTAACTCCACATGTCCGCTTCATTTTTTTTTTCATCCACAGAATCATTTCATTAGTTCTTTATTCCAAAAATAACACAAATGATTAATGGAATGGAAATATTTTTCTAAATTATTTATGTTAAAATAGTTACTAATTTTAGATTCAAATAGGTTGTGAACAAGATTCTGCAAAAAAAAAGTGAAAAACTGTTAAAAGCTTTACTTTTCTTCTTTTCTATATCGAGTATATTTCTATTTTGAAATGATTTATTGGGGGGTTAGCAAATATTTTAAATCTTGTAACTTGCAATCTACTACCAATTTAAAAAAAATGATGGAAAAATTCATGTTTACATAACTTAATGTGGAACCATATATTTTTCATAGGAAAAAGATAATAGTTTCATGTTTGTTCTGGTGACCCAGAATCTCATACGCGGAGGAAGTCAAAGTATCGCGTGCCCAAAGGCGGAGAAGTATTTATCTGACATCGGGTTTTACAAATCGGGCCCATGAAAAAAATAAAATTTTACAATTCAGGGACCGTAAATTAAAAAGGAAAAAACGTGGGACATCCTTGCATTGTGGAGGGAGAGATTGGGGGAGACGGAGCATGTAGGGCCCAGAGCACCAAGTGGGCTTCGAGCATTTGGGCGAGAGAATGTGTGACTGTGCTCTCTGCGGGAGACACACACAGTAATGCAAATCTTTGACCGTTGACAATCCCCCATTTTCTCCTATTATTCAATTCAGTCCCTTAGTTTCTCGAGGGGGCTGTTTTTAACATCTCGAGGGAAATTATTATTGTATATTTCTGTGAGTTTGTTTTTTCTTTTTTCTTTTTACACGGGGCTGTTAAAAAAATTAATATTATCCTCCTCAATTTCATGATCTCCCTCCTGTCTCCCATTACCCCATCTTCTTAATTTTTCCATTTGTTTATTCGTTTTTTGCGCCTGTAAGAGCATGTCATGACTCAGGGCAGGATTAGATTAGGTGCAAATCAAAGCTAATGGACTTAATTTTTTTAATTATCTTCTAGAGTGGTTATGTTAATTTTTTTAATTATCATCTAGAGTGGTTATGCCTTGATCACTTCTTTTAATTATCAGATCAATAATCAACTTGGTTTTGGCACTTAAGGTTTGGCCTAAATGGCCACTTTAAAGTGTATTAGTGTTGTCTCTCATCTGATGACTATGATTCAAGTATTTCCAGACAAGAAAAACTCACTTTTTTATTAGGTGGCCCTTATTTTTCTCTAAAATCTTATAATGTCACTACAAAAAAATGTCATTTACCAACGAAAGAATATACCAATTGATGCAAAAAGTGTTGGTAGAATCCTAATGTCAAATGCTAAACTCACGGGAAAACATCCTTTGGTAGAGGGACAGATAGTTTTCTAATGGATAGCACTGATCAATTGGCATACACTTATCTTTTACTAACAAATTTTATTGAACCATTGGTATAGGCCTCATAAAAATAAGGGGAAAAAAAAAGAAAAGAAAAATTGGCGCTCCAAATAATGAGAACTTTTTAGGATCACGCGCAAATCTTTCTCACTGTAGTCTGCAGAGTTGAGACCTTTCTTCTCCCAGGAACCGTCCTAATTCCTAGCGACGTCAGCAACCGACAATGAAGTTGCCACAAGCCTATGCCGTTGACACCACCAAAAACACTTCTCCCAATTGCCGCCAACAACTTTCCAAATTCTCACGCCGCTACTACCCGACCCACTCCTGATCACTGTTGGTACTCACCTGATCAACGCTGAACTGCCAATTCCTAGCGACATTGGCAACCATCAGTGTCGTTGCCACAGGCTAAAGTCGTCGACATTGCTATTGATGCTGCTAACAATACTTCTCCCAATTCGCACACGGCCGCTGCTACCCGACTCGGTCGTGATCACTACTAGTATTCACTATCAACACCGAATTTTTTCTTTCTTATAGTCACTGCCATGTTTACATAATCAAACCTTCCCAATTCTTGCCGTTGCCAATCAATTGCTTCGCTCAGTGGAAGACGCTTCTCTCGGTGGAGTATTGGTACATCAAGAAAGAAAAAACAAGATTCTATTGAGTAAGTTTTTCATTCAATTTTATTATGTTTTTCTTCATAATTTGAGGGAATTCATGGTTTCGGAATTGTCTTCTTGCTTTCAATTTCTGTTTTACATTGGGAATAACATGTGATTCATATACAATTAGAACCCTGTTATAGTTGGAACGGATATGCAAGAAAATTCAATCGGCTTCTGAAATTTTTTTTGCAATTTGTTATGGTTATGTATCTCCCCTAAAATTTACCTTGTTTAAAAGGCATAAGGCTGTATATATGAAAGGTTAGTTTTTATTTACTCTCATTCAACACTTGGAGGTGATATTTGTAAGAGTAAATTTTGTTTGTATTTAATTTTATACTTGGTTGTATAGGACATTTGATGTCTGGATGCATTTGATTGGGATAAATCAATGGGAAAATTTTGGAAACAGTAGAAGTAGTGAATGACAATAGAAGATTTTGGTATCTAATAAACTAACATGCACATTTATGAAAATAGTTGCACAGGTTCCTTTTTTTAGATGGAAGAGAAGTTTTTCCTTTGAAAGGCTTTTTTAGATTTACTTGTCCATTTGTATTTCCATGTCCAACCTTTTCCTTAGAGTGGTTTCTAACTTGATTGCTCACGAAATTTCAAACTTTCAAACTTTTATGGTGGAAATTGTGGATTTACATGATTGTTTGACTCCTCATAAATTTTTTATCCAATATATCCATTGATTATATAGTGTGGATTTACATTATTTAAGGCCTTTGTTATCACTTGGTACTTATTTGTTTGTGTTTTGTGGAATTCTCATGTGATTTGGATGCTTATGACTAAAACATGAGCATTTTTTCTTTCTTTTTTTCTTTAGAATCATTTTATATGATATGTATTTTTATTTCAGTTACATCCATTCCCTGATTGACAACTAGGTAGACCTTGTCATTTTGGTATTTTCATAAAGATAACAAATATTGTTCTCAACTTGTTTTTCTCTGTTTATTTGACTGGGCTGTTACTCTATTAGATTTAGTCTTTTTCTTTTGTTGCCATTTGATTCCTGAAGAACTAGGTGTGTTTAATGGCCAAGTAAAATAGGACATATGGAATGCTAAATAGAAAGTCATAGAAAATTTGTATACTAGAATTTTACATGCAAAGAAATAAAAATTGTATGGGTAATCTATATAAGTTTATAAAACTAAAATTTGCATGCTAATGTTTATAAATTAAAAGGACACCTAAAAGACGTAAACAAACAAAAAAGGAGAAAGTAATTTGCTAAAAAATAGAGCCAAATAAACATGGTTGACATGTAAAGTTAAACTTCATGTATGTTATTAAGCTAATGTGTCAATAAGTTGTAAGTTATTAAACCACTTCATTTTCATAGGAAAACAAGACACAGGTGGATTAAAAAGCATGTCCATATCACTAATTTACACACAAATCATGTCATAGAGTTTCAATACCAAAAGCTTACTTGTTAAAGAAGTCAACTGGTAAGTTCATAACTCACATTCGTCTAGTACTTCCAATAGCACCAGAACTTCTGAAATTTTAATCCTATAGTTTCTACAGTTTTATAGCCAATTTTAGCATCTTTGAACCATAATAAAATTGATTATAGACTAAGAAACCTGTAACCAACTTCTTTAAAACGTTTTCTTTGAAGCTAGCCATAAAAGTTGCCATAGAATAACATAGACTAAGAAACTTGTAAACAACTTCTTTCAAACTCACATTTGTTTTTTTTTTTTTGTTGTTATTATGAATCTTTGTTTACTTTATACTTATTAACTTGCAAATTTTATTTTGAAAATTTTCATTTTAGGGAAAATATATAATGGACAGAAGTTGGATGTATCTCAAACCTAGAAACAGTCAAGAATACATAAATGGTATTCATGGTTTTCTTAATTTTGCTTTTGAGGGGGCACCTATAAATGGGAAAGTTATTTGTCCTTATAGGAGGTGTCTTAATTTATTCAAACAATCCAAGGATGAAATGTTTGAACATTTGATTTATCGAGGGCTTATGAAAAATTATGAGAGATAAATTGCTCATGAAGGGGCATTAAGAACTTTGACTATGGGCAATTTATTAGATGAACAAACGGGGACCAAACATGATATGATGAAGCTATTGCATGACATAGGCCCAATAATGATGGGAAGTAAGAATATGGATGGAGTAAAATATGGTGATGTAGATGATTTGCTTGATAACCATCCACCTACACCACCCACACCTTCCAATTCCACAAGGAAATTCAGGTTGTATGTGTATTCTTTTCTCTTCTATGAAATTTAGGTTTTATCAAATGCTATATTCTTGCATCTTCAATTGGTTGAACATCTTGCCTTTCATATTAGAATATGTAAAGACTTCTCATGAAACTAGGTGTTACGGACTCCCAACTTAGTGGCATGATCATATTTTTGTTTTTGTTTTCCTTTTAAGTCAGGAAACACTTTGTTATATTGTATTAGTGGTGTATCCTTCTACTTTTATCTTGAAGTTATAAAACCATTCTCTACAATAATTTATTATCTTCTTGTGGGTTTATTTTTATTTACATTTGGCTTGAAAATGCGTTAATAAAACGAACAAAAAAAGGACAAAAAAATAGTAGGATATGGTGATTACAGAATAGTCATTTGCTTCCTAGAACATGAAAGTTTTTAACTATATTTTTAATTCGCTTCTGTTGTTACAATTTCAAAGTAATTGATGAGATTTTTGTTTTAAGGAGTAATATACAATATCTAAATTAGCAAAGCGTAGGCGGTTGAATATTAAAACTGTAGATCAAGGGACTGGTTGTTCGTCACAAGATCTTGATCAAATTCAGCAGGCTCGAAAAACTCAAAATGAGGAACCTTTACAAGCTGAAACTCAGCAACACCCTACCGATGCTGTATTAAATAAAAATGAGCAAGGCTAGTTAGAATCTCAAGGTACTTATTACTCAAGTTATACTTTTATTTTTTTTTTCTTATCAAGTCTTAGTTCTGATTCTTTGTTATGATTCCTTTATTAAACAAGCTACTACTTAGAATAAAGTTTGAGGTGCTACAGTTATGGTTGATGTGTGGGAGTTTTAGATCTTAGCAAAAAAAATAAAAGTTGAGGTAGACTTAAATGACGTTCCAGTTGGTAATGAAGGTGGTACACTCACTCATTTCCTCGGCATTCTAGCTAGAAATGCTCTTTATACACCCACTAATTATGAGGATTGATGTTAGATGCCAGCCAAAAATAAAGATGATATATGATAACTTGTACAGGTACTAATTAATGTGCATATTCTTTAACTTGCATTAGATACATATTAGTCAAAATTTATGACCATGAAATTGTTACGTTTATAGACAAAATTCTCATTTCACCCATCGTCAAATGTATCAACTAAAAGATGGGTAATTAGTGACTTGAATGACAAATGGAGGACTTGGAAGAATACCCTAAAGTCTCACCACTTCGATCCTAGTTTGATCAAGGACTAAATTATTGCAAATTTGAATGATGCACGAGTCGATGAAGGGCAATTTAAGTCACTTGTCAAGTATTGGTTTACAGATGAAGCTAAGGTACGTATACAATTCCTCGTAATATTTTTATTTGCCTGTTCAATTTTTTTCAGCTCTACTTTGACATGTAATGTTATGCATGTTACCTATATTATTGTTTTAAGTTTTTACTTGTGTGCAGAAAACTAGTGAGACAAATAAATTGAATAAATCAAAGTTGAAGGAGCCTCATTCTGCGGGAACTAAAACATTCGCTCGAATATTCATGAAGAGGTAAATTATTTTTATTGAAAAACCATAAGTAAATGGTTATTTGTACTAGCTTACAATGGTTGATGTGTTGCATATTATTTTTTATTGTGCATAGGCAAAGTGAAATAATAGTGTACGGCCATCTCGTGCTAACATATATATCAAAACCCATACAATGAAAAATGGAAACTATGTGACTCCGGAGGCAGCTGAGTTTGCGGTATCACTTCAAAACTAATAACTTGCATTTTATTGCTTCTAAATAGTTTCATAATCTTGAACTTGTACAGGTTCTCCCATGACATTAACAATGACTTCACGTATTAATTTATGGATGTAGGAGGCAATGAAATTAGATATCAATGCATCTAGTGATACACAAGAGGCAACCACTAACAATGTTTAGGTTGGGGATGTGTACTCAAAATATAAAGGCCTTGAAAAAAATAGACGTGTTAGATGCCTGGGAAAGATTTCAATAAGCAAAGATACAACTCCTTCGGAACAAACAAATTTAGAACTTAATCCTCAAATTGCTCAATTACAAAAGATAGTGGATTGCCTAGTAACAGTTTTTAACCAGATACGTCCTGATTTTTCATTGGAGACTCTTACCAACATGGCCCAAAATGAAGAGGTATGTTGTTTTAAATATGACTTATAAATTTAGTCAAACTGTACAATAAAGTTATACCAAACTTAAGTGATTAAATCTATGTTTTCTACCAATCCATGTAACAGGTGCCCAGAAGTTCCAGTGCTCTTGAAAATTCTCCTACTTTGCCTAACGCTGGAAATCATAGATCATCAAATAGAAGTAACCATACAAATAGCATGCATTTCATATAAATTATTTGCTCCACTTCTCATTTATGGAATATGTATTACTAGTTACCAAGTGTTTCTCCACCATTTTTTTTTCCATTTCATTACTATACACGTCTAGCACTTGTATTTAGTATTTCAATTTTCTATCACTTCCAATGTAGAGATTGATTTTTTAGTAGGCTCAATATTTTACCCTTTTCTACCTTTGAATCTATTCTATTTTTTTTTATATATAACCTTTTCCTTAATTTGCTCTAGTATTGTTTATGCTTTTCTTGATTTTTGGCTTGTTTCCATTATGTCTTCTGGGCAATTGTTGATTCGTATGGATTGAAAGTAATTACTTGGCTTTTATTTTTTCAGGTGCATGAACAACTTCTGATGGATATATATCATAGGAATTAATGGTGGAAGAGCAGGACGAACTACTTCTTATTTTTTTGTGCTATTTAGGCTTCAAATGCCCAAATATTGCTTTTTTGGGCATAAAAGGTTTTTTTTGTATACATGATAGTTATATATGGATGTTTGAAAACTACAAACTTGTTTCTAGTGCTACTTATGGTTGTTAGATATTATTTGAAGGATGACACTCGTTGTAATAACTTTGATTTCACTTAGCATTTTATTAATGAAATTAATTTTATGAAATATGTTGTGATTATATAATAATAATAATAATAATAATAATAATAATAAATGCAACGGATGTACTAACAAATGTAAGTGTTGGTCTAGGGGTGTCTAGGTTGCCCTATGTCCATAATATACTAACAAACATAATTGTTGGTACAGGTATGCCATGGTTGCCTCGTGCCCACTTCTACTAATGGAAAAAAACCATTTGTATATCTCTTTACTAATGACAGAGTATCTGTTACTATAGGCTTTTAGCCCTACTCCAACGGACACCTCATCCGTTGCTATAACCCTCTGGCCACGGTATTTTTACCAACGGAAAGCTCTTCCATTGGAGCATCTCTCAAAGTGTTATATCAACGGATGTTTAGCTTTTACTAATATGTTCCATCCATTAGCAAATGACATTTTTCTTGTTGTGTGTCTTATATTATATTATGTGTAAAAAAGAAAAAGAAACAAAACGTGGTTTTGGAACAATAATCCAAAAGGCGATTCATTAATTGCTTCTCACCTTGAGGTCTATGGTTTTGTCCGCGAGATACAAAAATTTGCACGCTTCATTCTAAAAAATTTCCTCTCCCAACTCTCTAATAATCTATGGTAATAATTTAACCAGAATTCTTCAATTTTGAATTAGGGCAATTAACTAATTTCTTCCCATTTTTAGATGATCCCAAAAAACTTGTCCAAACAATATACGTAGTCGCTGCCCATCTCTAAATATTTTGCCCAAAATGTATAAATAACTCTAGACATATGAAAACGGCCAAATCAAAGCAAGTTTAGAAGTCCCGTGGAACTAGAATTAATGTGGATGAGCTAGCACTTCATCATCTTACTGTTTCTTATTTCCAATTGCGTTAAGGTTGGTCATATAGGAAGTCTATAATCTTAGTTAAGTGTTTATAGTTGATAAAAACCACGAGTTCATCCAAAAATTAAAATGACCAAGTTAAGTTCATCCAAAAATCAAAATGACAAAGTTTTGTCTTCACTTATCCAAATCAAAAGCAAGATACCATTCCAATTAAAGCTCGGGTTTGAGACATAGCGTAGACACTTTTACGCACAAACTCACCAATAAAATTATTTGAATGTAGCTCAATGTTATTCATGTTTCATGAAGTAGGAACTTGTCCCACAAACTTTTCGTGTAACTTATTATATCTTAAGTATACACTTATACATGCTTCTGATTACCAAAAAGAGAAAAAAGGCAAAAGTTTTATAGCAGTTCCAGTTCCTACGCAATCCCGTCAAGAAGGAATCAACTAGCGCTTGGCAGCCTAAATTGAAATTATCAATTAAGGAAAAGAACAAGACAGAAAAGTGCAAGCTTGGTGATGAGAATTATGGCTATATCTTAAATAAAAAAAACCCAACTATTAACTTGGTAACAGTTTGACCGGACCGAGTCTATTCAATGACCTGTTTTTTCAATTCCGGCACAGCACATAAATATATTTTGGCATTCAAAAGTTCATTAAAAGTACATAATAGCACTCAACCAAATGGCTGAAAGCTTGGACACCCCAGGCCTCCAACCAAATCAAATCCCATCAAGTGTATTATTCCCCTAACACTGTAATTGCGGTTTAATGTCCTCCGTGCTTCAATAAGCTTATAGATTTCCTTATTAAATAACTAACATACATCACAATTCTTGGAAATAAGAGACAACATGCAATATGAGATTTTATTAATTAATCACATCCTAAAAAAGCCCTATACATAGTCTTAGTCACATGATATACTATATAATTAATCTAGTTGATTGAAAAGCTTCCCCACTTGTTTAGATTTGGTCAATCATGGTACCACACAACATGTGAAGGAATAATACATGTTCAGACTTAAGGATTTAGCTGCACGAGGGGGAGAGTTGAAGTATAGCTTCTCGAGGAAATATCCAGCCAAACACCAAATAGAAACTCTAATTTCTTGAGATAGGAACATGTTAATTAATTTAGCTAATTAAGCTTACTGCAAACCAATTATGTGGTCCCTTGATTGGATCATGTTGGAGATCTTGGGAATGTCATTTTTATGGAATCCATAAAGGAATTAATCATGGCTTAATCGTTAAGGAAGGATCCGGTTGCTTTGGTGGTGTATTTCTTGGCAAACAAATTGTTATATGTCAAACTAGGACTAAATTGCACAAATGGTCCCTAATCTTTAGTCCTTATTTTCTTTTAGTTCCTAACTTATTGAATATTTTGTTTTGGTCCTAAACCTATTCAAATTATTTCATTTTGATTCCACATCAGATGAAATTTATTAACTCAGAATAATTGTCTGACATAAACTTTTGAAATTCTAATTTAAATATTCAGCAACCGTCTCCCAATAAATTTAAATAGTTTAATATTTTTTTATAGTAAATAGACAATTTAAATTAATAGTTTTCTTTTTTTGAATGAAATAGGTTTAATTTACAAAGAGAAAAAATAATATAATTTGAATTTTTTATTAACTATAAAAAATTATTATACGGATTAAATTTATTGTAAGACAGTTACCAAATAATTTAAATTATGATTTAAAAAATTATTATCATACAAATACTTTGAGTTAGCAAATTTTATTAAATTGGGATTAAAATGAAACATTTTCAATAGAGTTAGGACTCAAATGAAACATTTTAATAGATTTAGGACTAAAACAGAACATTCAATAGATTAGAGACTAAAAGAAAACAATGGCTAAATATTATAGACCATTCATAAAATTTTCTCATCAAACTAGCCTACATTGAAAGAGCTATTATCATTCTAAGGAAGAGATTTTGAATTTGACTAGGGGAAGAGGGACTTTAACCTTTAATGAGGAGTACGAGAATCATGTCCTTTTATCAACCAAATAAAAAAGGCGTGAAGAGCTCACTAATCCTTAAGAAAATTAATCTATTTACTAGACGAAGGACGGTAACTAAAAAAATGTGGCTTGGTCAGATAATGATGACTAACCATGGATTAAGTTAAGCATGTCCACCATAAATTAATCCTAATTCGCTGTCAAACATCGGTCGAAATCAAACTTCACCCGTAAACTGTGATCGCTATAATCACATGCATGCAACTTTTTTGTTCACCAAGGACTTTAGAGATCATATGGGTTTAATTAGTGCTAATTAGTTTAAGCTTAATGATGATTAATTGGTTGGCTCACTTATTCCCTGCAGATCTCGTACGTTGATCATCTGGTTGGTGCCATTCGTACCCGAGAAAACTAATTCTACTCTACTATCTCAGGCAATTTCTCTAATATTGTTTCGGAGAGAGGCTCGGTAAAATAGATATGTATGTGAAAATGCGGACTCCCTACACCTTTATTTCTTGTATTGGCTTTGAGCTTTTCCTGCATATTTTAGTTGGGAGGTGAAAAAGGCCTCCTTCCGGGGGCTTGAGGTTAAAAAAATATGAAAAATAATATTAAAAAATTATCTAACATTTTAATAAAAATTTATATAGTTATACTTCATCTAAAAAAATTGAAGAATCAAGTTCCATACTACAAAGTGTTTTTTGATAATCAGGAAAGTAGCATTTTAAATATATTGAAAAGAGAATATTTTCTAACATGCATTTCCTCTCCTTTCTTTTTTTTTTTTTTCTTTTGGGTCCGCCGAATAAAGTCATGAAATGAATGGGGACAGTTCATGAACTATAATTGCCAATCTTTGAAACGCATTAAAAGCATGAGAAAATTTTATAGCTTTGTATGTACGAGATTCATCTGCCTCGAGCGTTGTGACGGTTCAATCTGTGGTAATGCTTAATGTAAATGCAGTAAAATAATTATTAAGTAAAAGTTTGGGGATGAAGAGAGGGATGATTAAAGTTCTAGTAATTAAAAGTGGGTTTAACCATTAATGCAAAAACCTTTTATATGAAAATAAAAAAACTAAGATTTGGAGTTGACCAAAAATCATAGTATAATCTCTATATAATGAAGTTTGGGATTAATGGGGTAAAGAGTGAGATTTTAACAACCAAAAGTAGTGTTTAATTATTGACATGCAAAAACAATAAAGGCAAAAAAAAAAAAAGATACAAATTGCAGGTTTAAATTGAAAAAGTCAATGCAAAATCTAAGGATAGTCCAAGTTATGTCCAAAATAAGACAAACAATACTTAACCAAAGTTTTATCCTAAGGATAGAAATAACTTTCCCACAAAAAGTGATGTTACCGCAAAAGTCAATGTAAAGCGCTGAATCATTAGAGTAAATGAAAATACTATAGGCAGTAAGTTTTAACATTGACTTAATAAAGACACAAAAAGGACTAAAATTAAAAATAAATAGAATTTAAGGACCGAAAGGAAAACAACTGCTTAGCTCAAGGACTTAAATGGATTTAAGCACAAAAAGGTAAGTAAAAGACAAAACTTGGAGAAAGTCCTGGTATTTTTTCTCTTTGGAAGCTATAGTCCTCAATTTTGTGGAGCTGTCGACCCCACCACCACCCTGATATTGTCGCTCAAGGCTTGATCTTGAAATGGAACAATTTAGGGACTAAAAACGGAAAGAAAGTAAATTTACACAGGCTGGAAGATGGGTTAGACCATTGCTTAAAAAATAAATAAATAAATAAGTTACCGTTGATAAATACTGTTTTTGTTCAACAAGTAATATATAGTTATAATATAATATATTTAGCTCCACTACCGAAGAGTGAAGACATGAAGATAACATGTATTATCGTCCTCTAAAGAAAGGCCATTTTGCCAAAAGAGCCGTACGCTTAGAAATTGCTGGGCACCTCTTACTTCTCATGAAAATGTGCACAAAATATGGTGTTTACTAATTTATCTGGGATTGAATTTTGTCCGACCAATATGGACATTTATAAGCTTAAGCTTCTTTTTCCGTTAAAGTTTATGATGACTAGAGATATTCTAATTTTTTTCGGGGTAATACGAATCATTCGTTGATTAAGCAGTAAGTAAAAAATCCAACCACAAAGGATACATATAAGATTAGTAAAGACGGCCAATAATATAGAGCCCTATAAGGGCAATCGAGTGCGCATCAGTGTTCAATCATTTATAATTTATAGCAGGTACTATTATATTTCACATTTTATGAAATCAGATCATAGAATAAAATTAGATATTTATAAAAATATAAAATCCAGACATTCATAAAATACTACTAGGAAATACTTGATTTTATAAATGTGAGACTACATATAGAATCTTAATGATTATTAAGTGCACCAATCAACCAATGACTTTCGAAGTTGGAGCATTATACATTCCATAACACCAAAAGGTATTTACGGTCCTCCCTTGCGAAACTGGGAGGGAAGGTCAAGGGTCTTTCACCCTAGTATTGTTAAATTTGGCCATGTTTGGTTGGTTGGACCAGTTTAACTGTGACTCAGGAGATATAACAAGCCAAATGACACCATTAAAATCATTTAAGTCAAAATTTAGTTAAACTTGATGAATCTAGTTGACTTGTTGATCTGTTTAGTTCAGTCTACCAAGATAAAACTGGATTTGAGTGGGCTTGGCACTTTTTCCTACCTTGTGGGCTTGGCAACTCTGTAGGCTCAATTGTTTTCGGTTGATATTTTATTAGTTGTCGCAAAACTGTAAAGTTAAAAAAAGAATAAAAAGACCATGACCATACCTATATTAATACTTTTATTTGTGCATGCTTTTGGAATATTTAAGATTTTAACTTTGAAATATGAATGATTGACTATGCACATATTAAAATCAGTGTTGTTTTATTATGAAATATGAAATACAAGACTATTATTATATGATTTATGTATACAAAAATGTGGAAGTAATGTATATTTTGGATAACAATAGTATGACATGCTTGGTGGGGTGTAGATATTTTATCGATGAAAGCTGATATACATTACAGTTTGCCCATCTAGTTGAACTAGTCGAACTATTTGATCCATCATCAAGTCACCACTTTGAAAATCTTGACCTTCTTTTTTTTGCTTAAATATAAATACCTCCTAACCCTACCTATTATATATATATATATATATATATTACGAGTCTTCCATATAAAAAAAAATATTTGTAGGTCTAATTATAATTATTGTAAAACATTATGAACCATATCCATAGTCTTCGAAAATTTAGTGGTCACAATCACCTCACTACTCTCACATATAGATGTGGAGCGGCGCAATGAAACTTAGAGTAGAGTATAGGGGCCTCCTCTACTCTGTTAATTTAGAACTATTAGATGTTCTTCCACTAAAAGGAAATACCAAAACCAAAAGACTAAAAGAACCAAGCTATTTTCTTTATTTCTAAAAATTAGCTTTGGGAAGATATATATGTGTGTGGGGAAAATGGGAGGGTGACGGGATATTAGGATGACGGACTATGTTTGCATATTGAGAGACGGTAAAAGCATGGGAAATGTGCCCTATGAATAAAGCTCTCTATAGCTCTGCAAAAAGAGAGAAATAAAGGTCCGTTGCTCTCGGTCCATTGTATTTTGTATAGGACATAAACATTGTTCTCTTCAAAAGAAAGAGCCGTACGCATTTATTGCTCTTTTCGAGGAAGTAGATAGAAAGTAAGAATATGATTTGGGATTTAGTTGTGAAAAACCTTTTTTATTTTTTCAATGCTTTTTTACAAAAGTTCGATTGCTTATTATATTTTAAAGATGTGGAAAATTTTATTTTTTAAATTTTAGAAAACTCATGCATTAAAATGAAAAACATCTAAAATAATGTTTTCTATTTTATAACATAAATTTTTTAAAATTTAAATAATAAGATAAATTTTTTAAAATTTAAATAATAAGATTTTCCGTATTCTTAAAAAGTTTGAGTGCCTATGAAGTTAAAAAAATTAGAAAACTTTTCACATTTACTCAAATATGTGTACATTTATGGACTGTCATGAAAACATTTTCGTTTGTGAAACATTAACTTCATCTAGTTTTGTTTCTTGAAATTAATACTTATTTTTTGTGTAACAACTATATGTTGAGCAAATTAATTTTGAAAGCAAGCAGAAAAAGTTGAACATATTTACATGTGATTAGTAATGGAAGAACAATGTGAGGATCCGTGTTAACTATCAGTTACTGCAAACAATTGATTAGATAACGGAGCCTTATGAATCACATGGTCCTATAATGACCGATGATCGATATAGTATTTTCTTTAGTAAAGGTGTCAACAAGTCAAGTTTGAGCCAGGTTTAGCAATTCCAGATCTTCTCTACGAATAATCGGGTTTATGTAGTATTCTTTTCTTGAGTATATTAGTACTATCTGTCAACCCATTTAAAGAATATGTTTAATTTTTTTAAAAAAATTTTATATTATATATATGTATCAAAAATGTGTATATTTACAACTAATTAATAGCTAAAAAATTATAAATTAAAATAATATATGATAATTTATATTAAATTATGATTTTATGTTAAAATAAAATTATATTTTAAATATAAATATTCTAATTTTAAAAGAAGTATAAATAAAATCGAGTAAGATTGATTATACTCATATCTCCCCATAACCATGCGAGTAGGATCAGATTTGAGTTTAAGTGACTGAGTTCAAGTAGTACAGGAACATGTAGGTTATTTTTTTTGAAATCCCAATTGCTTAGTAGAATCCTTCTGCAATGTAACATTTTGCCGACAGTCGATAATGGCTATATGCGGGAAATGGAAAAGGGGAGGAAATCTCTGTCATGCAGAAATTGTTGGTACTTCCCAGTACAAAGTTAAAGACATGCACTTATAGCCCGAAAAGGAACAGGCCCGCTATTTAGCCTCGTGGAGGGTAAATTACATCTATGGTTTCCTAATCTTTTATTATTCTATTATTTTAGACCCTAACTTTCGAACTTTACACAGAACATCTGTAACATCTTTTAAGTGCTCTATTTTGAATCTTCTGTTAACTTAAGGTATTAAGTTGGACAGGAAAAAAGTGAAAATATAGTTTTAACCTATGAACATTTTATCTTTATTTTAGAAACCTTGAAATTTTCCTATCTAACAATGGAACCACCATCTTTATAACTCGCCACACTTACATTTACATCCCTTTCTAGCCACTGTCCTATGCCACTAAACGCCTCCAGTTCCTCCTTATATTTTAAAGAAAAATTATAATTTGATTTTATCCTCTATGATTTCGAACACACATAATTTGCAACTGCCACTTTGACCATCTTCCTGCCATCAAGCAAGAAGACATCGAAGGCCAATTTGACCGACACTTTGACTATCTTCATGTCATCTCTATCAGCCGCCTACGTCAAGGATGCCCTCATCAGCCATGTTAAAGTTCTCATAGGAGATTTCTTCTAGCTCCGATCTTACCAGGAGACCAATGCTTATGAAAACTTAGAAATCTGCATTGTCCCCCTCAACGTCTATCGCCCCTCTGGTTGTCCTCAGGGGATTCTCAGCATGGGTGTCGCGCTCCTCGATAGCACCATGTGGTGTTTGCTCCTCTACACTGAGTCCAGTGTTTGTAGCGCAACCTATGACGAAGAATTGGTTGGAATGACCGACACTTAAAAAGAAATCGGTGAAAATTCAATGATCGAAGAGTGACTAGATGGACCTAATCATAGATGGCATTATTCGAAAGTAGGAACTGGGTTCTAATATGAACGGGATGCAAACGCCATGCAACAAAGGTAGCATGGTGAACAGACAGTTTTTATGCTCAAATTTAGGGCCATCAACATCAATCATGGCAGCGACCATAGTGTAAAGGCTGTACAAGTTGGGGGAGGCAACAACAGGAGCAAACTGTAATTCCTAGAAGAACAACAAAATCCTTGACCCAGGTGGCAGATGAAGATAACATAAAATCGCGTAGTGGATGAAGATGGCGGTGGACAGAGATCTTGACACACTCTTTCTCCCCTTCCCTAGTGACAAAAAACACCACCAAACAGTGACAAAAAAAGGGTTTTGTTCCCCTAAGGTCGATGAACACAAATAAAACAATCTTTTTCATCAATTTCATATGCACAATATTTAATTTTAAAAAAAAATGTTAGGGGTTTATGAACAATTTCATAAACCCAAATTTGATTCGAACCAAAAATTAAAATAATCCAAGTGAAATCAAGCCTTCAATCTATAGGGTTATTGTTATATGGTCTTAACACTACAAAACTGAGCCAACCATTGGGGACTTTTCATGAACGTTGGTGGTTAGAGAAGAATGTAAGTATGGCATGTTATGAATATGGTGGTTTAATTGTTAGATGAGAAAATTTCAAGGTTTCTAAAATAAAAATAAAATATTCATGAGTTAAAACTAGGTTTTCAACTTTTTCGCTATCCAACTTAATGCCTCAACTTAAGGGAATGTCAAAAATGGAACACTAAACCAAGTTAAGGATGTTCTCTGCAAGGTTTTGAGATTAGAGTTCAAAATGGTACTCCCTCCGTTTCACTTTCTTTGCTCCATTTGATTTTTTTTCACTAGTTTAACTTGAATTTATTTATATTATTATTTGTTAGAAAAAAATTAAAAAAATATATATTTAGAAACTATAGGTCTTGATATATCATTCATATATAAAATTTTTTTCATTTATATGCTAAAATGTTGAAAATAAAAAATTATATATTAATTGCTAAAAAGTGAATGGTGTAAAGAATTTGGGACATGGAGAGTACAATAATAAAAGATTGGAGACCACAAATAGGGTTGAGTAGGGTATGGGTTGGGTTGGTTTCAGGGCAAAACCAAACCAATCCAAAAAACATCAGTTCCATAAATTTCCTATCCAACCGAAGAACCGAGAACTGAATAAAACCAAAGTCATGGTTTTGGGCTTTTTTTATTTTGGTTTTCAGTTTTCTTTTATACACATATACTATAACAACACCAAACTCCATTGAAATTCATCCATAACTAGTTTGTAAAGTATTTAGCATAATACAGAATTGAATCCACATCAAAACACATATACTTAGTAAAATTCAAAAGAGTTACACATTTTCTTTCAGTTTTTGAGCATTCATTTCACCTATATGTGATTTTAGTACTACACCTATAAACTCTAAATGATCACCTGTGAAAGAGAAAAAGCAAAATATTTCATATTTACCATAAATATTATATATGTAAACGTATAAATTTTAAAATAATATATTTATATATACCTTGATTTAGTTCTTTATTGGATTGGTTCCATACGGAACCGAAACCAACCCAGAACCCAATGATTTTTTCAAAGATAAAACTAACCCGCAAACCATGATCAATTTTTATTTAACTCAACCCAATCTATCCCTGTTGGGTTAGGTAAATCTATAATTCTACCCAACTCGTGCTCACTTCTAGCCATAGGTGCTATTTACTCGACTCGTGAAAGATGCACAAAAATAGTAGAATTCTCCCTACACTGCTAATTTATCAGATCATTTTGATTTTGTTCCCTTAGTACTGATTCACTCTGTCTTCCTAGTTGATCAAGTTCCTTAATGAAATTTCGTTAGCCATTTATGTGCCTTACTTGGTATAATTGCTATTGTATCATTACATAGGTTTCATCAATTAAGCATGAACATGACAACAAATCTAGACATGACACACTAATGACATCGAAAGAAAAATGGTTACAGAAGATAATTAGAGAATTCGGTATTTCTTTCATCGTAGGATATGGTTTTGTTAGTTTTTGTAGTTTTGGTTGTTTTTCTTTTTTTACTTTATCTTAGGATTGTAAAATTATTAAATTTTTGATGATATTTCACTTTGCTTTTCAATAAAAAAATAAGTAAGATAGATGAAATACTCAATGACCAATAATGTTTTGTGGAATGGTTAGGTCTTTAAACGGGGAAGAAAGAAGAAGTCAGGGATCAAAATGGGATTGCTAAAAAAGGTCCCTACTCTATTAGTCCATTCTCCCTCGAGGGGTAATGTGTTTTTCCACGCCCCGGTCTCTACCTACTCATTAACTACACAAAAAGAATGAAATACATTTTCTTTATACTCCTGCATCAAATATCTATTAATTAAGTTTGGTGCAAAAATCAAGAAAATGGTAAAATTTTATATGTTATTTTTACTTTGGGTTAAATTTTATAGGGGTTTCTTATCTTATTTTCATATCTTAAACAGGTTCCAAAATTTTACTTTTATCTTATTAAACTATGGAAACTTATTATGCACACCTTAATTGGGTAATTTTCAGCAATTTAACTGTTAAATTGGATACAAGATATTAATATGGCACTGAATAACACTAAAATAAATTTAAAATAACAACTTTGATCCTAAAACCTTTCCAATCACTAATTCTAACTTTTAAACATCCACAAAACCATTAAACCTAAGATTCAACAAGCTTGTCTATCGGTGGATGACAAGGCAGAAGGCACAATGCCAAAGGCCTATGACTCAAAAGGTATTCCCGTCCACCACCACCACACCACATCGGGCTCTCCTGCATCCTCTCCCTTAAGAAACCAAAGTAGCCAGAGAAGGTGGTTGTTGTTCATAGCTTGCATGTTGTGAGCACAAAGTTTTTAAATTTATATCCCCTAGTCACCCGCAAGTGCACGGTTTGTTGTGTGCAAGTAGTGATTGAGGGTCTTATCCCAAGAGATAGTGCAATTCCATAATGAATGACAAATCCTAGCTACTCAAACTCTAAATGAAGTTAAAAGTAAATGTTGGATGTTGGGTTTGAATAAGGAAGAAATAAAGATGCAAAAAATGCAACCTAAATGCTACGTCAAAATGAGTGTTCACTACTCTAACTTAAACTAACTTGAAAATTGATTAACTTAATAACTAAGTCACTCCATAGAATGAACTCACCTAGCCTTGTTATCCAAGCTAAATTGAAGAACTATAGTTATTGCTACTTAGTGTGGTGTAGGGAATCTAAAATTAATACCTATCTTTTTCAAGACAAAGGCATACTCACCTATACTTTAATTGTGAGTTTTTCTCAAACCTCACAAGTTCAATTATGTTGGATTAAGGCCTAGCCCTTCAATTACACCTAATGGATGGTTTGATTATCTCTAATTTAACTCACCCACCATGCTTTTCTTTATTTCCACCACTCTTTTCCCTCTTTCAAGACAAAAAAATAATTGAGATACATGTGTAAGGTGATCAAACACATATAAGAGAAGCTCAAGAGAGAAGCAACGAAAGGTAATTTTCATAGAACACCTCAAGATAACATTAGATAGCAAGAGTTAAGGTTACATTACTCCATAACAATTCCAAGAAAGTCCATAGAAATGTAATACATAGAACTCATGAAAAATATAAAGAAAGAGAAAAAAATAATCAAAACCCCATTGAAGTCCTAGTTTCCTAGCTTCTCAAGAGTACCTCAAGCTTCTTCAAGTTGCTCTAATGGTGGCTCCACGAAAAACCAAGAAGAAGAGTATGATGAATGAGATGAAAAACCTAGCCCTTATTGGGGAAGTTGTAACTCAAAATGTGCTAGAAAACTTGTCCTGTCTTCACTTAACTCAACGGATAAAATCTCCTAGCCAATAGAGATCTAGAATTCAAACAAATGAAGTAGGGAACCACAAAATCTGAAAGCTTTGGCGAAAAGTCGTCAAAATAAGGGAACTGGTGGTTCCTTATTGCCAAGGCATCAAACGCGTTGCCCAGAAGGTAAAATCATACAAAGAGTCTACAACATTGGTGGCACGTCGCCACAATCTTTTTCCCGCTTTGACCCATGCATGACTAACTTTTGCTCCATTCAATCCTACTTTGTTTTGATGCATCCGAGATCTTATCCAACCTATATAATAAAGGAATAAAGCAAGAAATTCTAAGAAAGGTGGCACAAAATGATGGAAATTAATGGTCAAAGTTACTAAAAAGTCAACTATTTTGACCGTCACAAAATACACTTATCATGACACCACATCATTGTCCATCATTGATTTGATCAACTCTAGGAATTGACATGTTGGTAAGGATAAGCTCACTTTCCTTATCTCTTCAATCACCATCGTATTAATACCGGGGACCAAAAGTAGCAAATCAAGGTGGACTAGGAGACAACGATTGGACACACGAATTGAGTTAGGTTGAAAGGCTAACAGGGCAGCAAATCAAGGCTGGCTGAGTTGGGTTGAGAAGCGAATAGGGTAGTGAATCGAGGCGAACAAGCCATAGGGCCACCAGAGAACAACCTTCACCTTCTCATTTTAGCATCACTAATGGGCTGGGTTCAGTGGATTATGACAGCAACAATGGCTATGACGACGAATTAAGTGAGAGGTTTTGTTTTTGGTGGGCTTGGATCAGGTAAGAGAGAGCAAAATTGATTTTAGTGAAAGTGTAAAGGTTATAATTAATGATTGAAAAAGTTTGAGGAGTGAAGTTGTTATTATAAATTTATTTTAATATTACTTTATGTTATTTCTGTAATAGCCTTCGAAGCTATATGTCTAATTAGCAAGGTACTTACAGGAAGCTCAAATTATCATGTACTAGTTAATTTAATAAATTAACATTTTAGATAATTTATTTGCAAGCCAAGTCTCGGTATTAGATAATCTGGTAGCTTAAAAGAGATGAAATCAGTTATTTAAAACAAGTTGGGCTAAGAAAGACATTTTGGTCATTTCACATAGTGACCTATTTTTATTTCATTGTTGGATAGAGCACTAAAAAAATATGATATCAAGGATATTATGGAATCTCATGATTCCCACTTTATCTTCATGAAATTATGTAATGATTAGATTGTTCATAAGTGGTTTAAGTATAACCTTTAGAGAAGTTGGGATCAAACTGAATATATCTCAAAGTATAGGATCGGCTATGTAATTAATTATGTGAACGAATCAGGTGCTGCTAAATGCTAAATCTGGTTCTATAATTTTTAATGAGTTGCACAATGATGCACAAGTTTACAAACGAGCCACATAAGGCATTAGCTACGTGTCAAATGTGGGTGAAAAGGTGGAGTGGTGACTAACCCGACCCGATCACCTTCTCCTTCATTTAGCCATACAAAACCTCTCTTCCCATCATGAACAAACCCCTTAAGCTCCAACCAAACTAAATATTGGCTTGGTCCACTCAAATTAAACACAAATTAGCAAGCATTTGGGGTTAAAATTATGTGTTTAAGCAAAAGGAGCTAGGATATGAGCTCAATCTTTCTAGGTAAGCTACGTTCAATTACCTCTCAATTTCCTGTTTAATTCAGACTTGTAATTGTTGGGATAATGGTTTAAAAGTAATTTCATGTATGCTTATTAGTTTAACCAAGTATGTGAAGCATAGAAAAAAAAAATGAATTCGCTTGTGGTTTCTTTCCATTTTGTTTTATCAGGAAGACTGGGAAATAAGTAAAATTATTGCTCTTAATTTATTTGCTAGTTGTGGAAGGTTAACAAATGAGAAAAAGGAAAAGACTAGGTCTAAAAAACATTAAAGGGTCAGACATACAGAGACCTATGTAAAAGTTAATTTAGTCACTTAAACCATATGAGGCTTTGTTAATTATCAGCCTAGATATGAGCTATTTATATGTTAAATGATCAATATAGGTCTTGAGCATAAACTACTAAAAGGGGTCCTAAGTTTGACTAGAAACTGAGAGAAAATGCTAAGTACATTGAGCTTGCAAACAAAGTTATATAAGGTAAAGGTTATTTAATTTGTATGCTTATGTGTTAAATAAATTTGCCTATGATATTTGCATATCAAGTGGCTGAATTATTGATAAATTTAACAAGTATATGATTTAAGTATTGAGGGTTTAGGGTTTAGGGTTTAGGGTTTTAGGGCTGAATTATTGATATGCAAATATCATATGATTTAAGTATTGACGATTATTTAAGAAGCTTATATTGTTAAGTTTGGTAAAGATCAAACCTGTGAAGCTCATATGAAATGTATATGCGCATATGGGTGAGCTTGTATGTGCAGGCAACAAAGACCTTGAAAGGGTCTAGTTAAGTTGAGTATGATAGTTTAGGAACCTAAAAAACACCTAAGGTCACCATGATAGGCTAAGGCTTGGGTAGACCTAAGAGGGGGATATGTCCTTAATCACTCACAAAACCCTATAATGCTAGTACTAACACATGCACTAAATAAGCAAATAGTCAGTTCTTGTGCATAAAATAAGGGATATTAGCAAATACTAAGATGCTTTAAAAGCAGTATTTGTATGGGCAAGTTGGACTTGTCAATTACAGGACAAATAGGTAAATGAATTATGAAAATTAGCTAATCACATAATTATTAGCCAATAATATGAGTTCCTAGCACTATGATTTGAACTCAAGTGCCTAAGGCATATATTAATATCTTTTCTAGATAACATACATGGTCCTATATGAATGTTTTTCTTGTAGGCTTATGACCTTAATGAGAACCGTCGGTTTTCACATCTCTTACATGTTTTGTATGCAAATACTAGTATATCTGGAGCTAACAATCAATTGAAGGAAATTTTGTTAGTATTTTGGTACTATGTGTGCATAAGTTAATTGCTATGGTACATTGTTATTATGTTTCTTTCTTACAGGTTCCCAATTACTTGGAATACTAACTTACTAGCCTTTGTTGTAGAGAGGCAAGGAGCAGGGGATACCTGGACACTGTAGTTATCCTTTTTGTCAGTGTAATTCAGGTAGGATTGGATCTCATGATTCTCAATGTTTAGTATATGTACAACACTTTTGTGTATGATGTATATATGTATATGAAACTTGTGCCTCTAGTAAATGCTATGGAACTATTGGGTATATTCCCTAGTAGCTTGTATAAATCCATAATGCATAATAGTATGTTTTATACAAAACATATCTTTGAAATGCTAGCCAGCTACACCATATGTATATTATTTTTATGGTCTTTGACCTACAGCCATAATAAGGCATAATAAAAAATAATATTGCATTAATGATTTAATTAATTAAGAGGCTCACTAAGAGACAAATTTACATAGGCCTAACGCTAAATTAGTTTAAGGTTCATGGGGTCTCATACGATTTAGATGGAATTAAGGGTAAAGGCTTGCGACAATTTCAGCATTTTTCATCTGATTTAATGATCAAATTAATTGGCAGAAGGTGCCCAATTGAGACGCACATAATGAGTATATGTAGCTCGATAGAACGAAAAAAAAGTTTTGGTAGCTGCTTAACATATAAAAATAAGAAATGGTACCCGGTGAAATTTACCCTTTCATTTTATTCTTAACTTTTTACACATGAATTGAGAAAATTAGAAAAGTTAAATATTCAGATGATAATTGCAAAATAATATGGTAAAGTAATTTATTAAATATGAAAAATATTATAAAGACTTAAGACTGTAAAAAAATATGTTGTAATACTTTTTGAACGGATGGAGCATTTCGCCTTTGTTCCCCAAAAGATATAAAATGAACTTTACTTTGTAGGATGGTGTAGAACTACACAAAGGATCACTGTAATCAACTCGGTAAAAATTAACAGGCATACATTAACATGTTTTCAGTTTCCCAGTGCCAACAAAACATGTGTTCCATTGTTATATATGTGGACATCTTTGTCCCTGGTTCTCCCCACCAACCCCAATTGTCCCAAGAGTTTTACAAGAAAACAACTATACATAAGATAACCCTAGCAAACCCAACCAATTCGTTTTAATTTAAATCAACTGACTTATTTTTATTTTTATATCTTTTTTACCTTAAACCAATTTCATTTAAAAAGGCAACACTATGTAGATACAATAATTCATTTGAAAGTAAATTTTCATTTTGTTGTTAAATTTTTATGAATTTTTTTAATACCTTAAACTAAAAAAATTCATAAAAATTAGTAAGATTACAAAAAAATTATTTTCAATGGATTATTGCAACTATATAATATTGACTTTTAATTAAAATTAGTTATAGATAAAAAAACATAAAAATAAAAATAAGTCATTTTGAAGTCAATTATCTTAAATTTAAACCAATTGGTTGTAGTTACAAAACTTAATTAATCATCTCCACATTATAGGTTTCCATAGAGATTGTTGATACTATGAGATTATCCCACATTGGATGGAAGCAAGGGACAACGAAGATGATTTATTGCAATCAATTCTACTCGCTCTCACACTAATTCCAAACTTAAATTTCTAATCATTTGATTACCCTTTAGCTCTTGCTTAAAGCATCAGTAATTGCTCTCTTCAAATATGGTAAACAATGGCTACAAAAGCTACTCGACTAACTTGGCAAATGACCCCTTTCCCTTTCATTTTACAAGAGAACCACGAACGTACGTTTTCTCTAAGCCACTTCGGCCTTAACCTACATTTAAAAAACAAGTGCCCAATATTCTCACTTCCTTTTTTTATTTTTCTTTTCTTTAAAATAAAAAAAGAAAGAAGCTGGACATTTTTATTGATGTAGGTGCGCAAAAAAAAAAAAAACATGCTACAAAGAACTGACCACATTAAATGTGCATAATTTTGTTACGTACGAAGTTCATACAATTCATCAGATATGATGGACTACTGATATTTGATCCACTTATGGAATTATGGGAAGTCAAGTCCTTATCTTACTGATGGTATATTAGACCCCCTTTTATCAGAAAAAAGGAAAAACAAAAGAAGAAAGTTGTTATGGTCTTTTTCTTTTTGTTTCATTATCTTCTTTTAGGTTTCACTTTCATGCATGTACAGTTGATCTTACTGGGTTTTTTTATCAAGCATTCGATAGAGGCCGGGGAGGTGCCCCAGAGCTCTGAATGACCTTTCCAGGGTCTCTTTCTTTGGCAATTCCTTTTCATGGAGGGCATTATCCATTTACTGTTGATCCACTCTTGTCGGGTCTTATGCCCTAAAAATCAAGGGATACTGTTCATAATCATCTCTGTGTGTGTATCTTTGTGCCTCTATGTATAAGAGTCAATGATCTCAATCCCACCCACCTGCTGGCTGCTGGAACCATCTAGAATTATTAAGGCCATTCTTTTAAAAAATTACAATCTTAAGATGATATAATATTTTTTTAAACAGATATTTAAATTTACTATCTTAAGATGATATAATATTAATACTAAAAATTATTAATTTTCCGTAAGTACGGTCCTTTATGATCTTGATCTTAAGGGTAAATGTACATCTTAATTTTTAAAATCCGTTGATAGTTTATTCTAAAATCAAAATAAACTATTGGAAAAATTAGGACAAAAGTCACACATAAAGTATCAAAATTAGTATATAAATTTGGCCATTGTATATCAAGCTTTTTTCTTTTTTTCATGCCCGTTGCAAACTTTCTAATAAACTGTAGCCATTGCCTACCTCAGTTCCTCAGCTGAAGATTTTCTAACAAAATTCAATGCAAGAAGTGTAATTGTTGATTTGAAAACTCACGTTATGAGTATCAATAATGTCTTGCTTCTTATATGTTAGTTTTCAGTTTTAATTTGAAAAAATAACAATTTTTGTCTAAAACTTTTTAAATATATTTTCTTTTTCAGTTAAGGCACCTAAGCACAATTTTGAAAGCCTGGATGAATATTCTTTTGTGGAACTGATGGGCACAATCATAATAATTCGATGGATATTATGGGAATTAAGCGAAAGATCACAATAGAATTGCAATCTGAAACAGCTCTAGTTGATATCTTAAAATTCTTCCATTTACTAAGATAATTACAATTACAAGAGATGATACACAAGTTAATTATATAATACTATCCAAGTTCATTCCTAAAATCACCCTTTTATTACAAATATGATAACCTCTTGTATGATTCAAGAATTACTTTGTAAAATTGTTAGTAACTTTGACATTATTCTTCTATAATTTCTCACATTTAATTTCTTCATGGAGAGAATGTATCGTAAAATATAATAGATCTAAATGTACGTGGATTACATATATTCACTATGCCCCAAATTTATTGTCACACCTTCCAGTTTGGGAGGTCCCAAAATATCCAGCACATGAAAAAAAAATTATTTATTTTTACTAAACAAAAAAATTGTGTGAAAAATATCTAAGACTAAAGTCTTCCTATAAAAAATAACCTTAAGCTATTGGCCGACGAAAGCTTTCTGCTATTGGCCGTCTTTGTTGACCTCCTCCATTCCCATTGTGGATGGACTCCTCTCTTCATGTTTAACCACTGAATGCTCCTTATTTCAAAAGACATAAAATAAAATAACCTTAAGCTATGTTAAGAAGCAAATGTGTCAATTTAAATTAAGAGATTTAGTATATGGTGTTTGTGTGTGGAGCTTCTTTTGTTGTATCTAGCAGTGGAATATAAAAAAGTAACTGATCACTATATGACAGTTACTGCTAAAACAAATAAAATAAAACCAAATGATTCTGTCTAATGCAAACCCTAATTTTCCCTAACAAAAATGAATGAGTATGTTTGCATAAAGCCAGGCCAACAGTAGCAGGGTGAAATCTAGTTGACTAGAACCTCATGAAATGTACATAATCTATGTAACTGTTGCATACAATTGAATAATATTGTTATAGAGCCCATAGACATGAAACCAAGTACCTTTTTCTTTAATAAATTAATAAAAAAACTACTATATATATAGTCCTGCAAATTAAATCTAAGTAAAAGCAACTTGGGTTCTAGCTGGACTCATCTTCTAGGCATTCTTTGTGGTGTCAACTGGTGACAATGATATTTAAACATTATGTTCATACCTTTCCAGAATATAATTACATTATTATACAAATATAATATTAAAATAGGGGCTTCTCCCCTGTAGATTGAGGCTTAGATATTATAATCATGTTTCTGGTGCATACAGCAGCATGATGAAGATACATAGTAGCATATTCTAAATTTATGACTAAGAAATTTTAAAAATAAAGCAAATTAATTAAAGCTCCTTCACTTTGTTGATGATCAATTAATTTACTAATTAAATACTAGTGCGTAATACCTCTTTAAGGAAAGATTTCCCAAATAGGGAAAAAGGAGGCACTAAACAAAATCATTAGTACTTATTCATTTTAAAATGTTTAGGGCTTAGGATTATGCAGTAAAAGAAGAACCAAATGGCTGGGTGACTTGCCCTTATTCACAAATCACATGGCATTTTCCTGTAAAATGAATTTGTCGACTGACTTTCTTTTATGGTTTAAAGATAATGAAAGGACTTGGTGATATATGTTGGCACTTTCTGTCTAGGAGAATATAGCATATATATATGTGGTCTACCATGTAGCTACAGGAGAGGATAAACATTATTTTAAAATTAACGCTACATGTACAAGATATTCATTCTGTAATAAATAGAATTTTATAAATTTTTGTGCCAAACAGTTACTACTTATTAGATGGTTTTAGACTTAAGATGGTTCATTAATTTGCTACCTGATAGGCATCATTTTTATATAATTACTTTTTTTTGAATATTTTTGTATTGATTATTTAGGTTTAGCATTATGTTTTATTTTCTTTAACCTAATTTTTTTTTTACATATAATTAAATTGAATATGACAAGATGGCTTAAAAAGAGAAAAAGGATGATAAGCAAGAGATTAGATTAGTCAAAAGATATGTGGGTGAAGAAACTTTTGGTGTGTACATGTTAGATCTATGATTCTAAAGGCAGCAATTTTCCATCGTTAAGCATATTGGGGTTAGGGATTCCCTTTTCAATGCTTGTGTTTGGTCCCTATAATCATAAAGCCTAGCATCAATTGGTTGGAGGACCATAAGGAGTTTATGTCCAATCTTGCAGATCAATTTGCTTAGGTAAAACCTTTGAGCCCATCGTTTCATGTCGCCACTTAGCCAAGACGCTGGACCCCCTCCATTGCTTGACCACAAGCCCCCAATGGTACAGGCTCCACTTGGGTCGGTTCGGTCCAGCTCGATCTGGTTTGGTTTAAAACCGTGCCAAATTGGATGCAGTTCATTCATTTGTTTATTTATTTATTTGTTTTTATGTGTTGTTTTTTGAACATAGTCAAACATCTTCTTCAATCCGATTAAAATTGAACTAAGTCACATTAAGCTTGTGCAATCTGTTCATTTACATTGCCACGTATTAACCTAACTCGAATTCCATTCATTTAAACACGTTTGTTATACTCCTTAGCTCGACATCCAAACAAATTGTATGGGGTCATGCTCAAAGGTTAGTCATGTAATCCCTTGGATCTTAACCTCAAACCCTTTCTCATCCTCCTTCTCCTTAAGCTTCATGGGTCTCTCTAGCTGCCCTTAAGTCCTGCTTGGCTTCTCGAATGTTTTTTCTTGATCAAGTTCTTCCTTTGAATTGTGATCAGAAAGAGCTAGCTAGCCATAGCTAGATAGATAGATTTTCAGAATATTGGATAAACTAATTGAGAGGTTTAGAAAGAGAGGGGAAGGGGGGAGGCTTGAGACCGGTTAAGGTGGGGAACATATTCATATGGAAGTTGAATAAAAATATTTGTTTATAGGCACATAGGCTGCTTGACTGTGCTCCTCACATTGAAATTAATAGGGAATTCAGCAGCATAGATATGTTTTCCAATAGAAATTGCCTAAAGAGGGGGTTTGTGGACCATGCCATGTTTAGCAAGAAATTGCTGGATTGTCTACATAGTGCTAGCTATGGAAAAAAAAATATGAGGATGTAATTAACATCTTTTTTTCCTTCAATGCAAAAATAATTAGTTTGATTTTCCTGTCTTTTTTCTTTTCCTTTCTTATTTGTGGAGTAGCTGTGGATTTGTACTTGGTCAATGGGAGAAATACATCTAAAAATGGAGAGGTGCCCCCAACAATTGAACCTCATTAAAATTGGAAGTGAGAAAGTTGACTCACTCTACAATTCAATGGAAAGAAAAGGTGTAATTTTGCCTAAATCTTAAGGATAAGTATAATTAACCCAAAATCCATACACGTGTGAGTTCATACACTTTCCACAAAATGTTGATATCAAATTTCTATTACAAGTCTTGTCATAAAACACTATCATCAGACAGAAAAGAGTCAGGAATATTTTTGTACTTCACATTCTCACATAACAATTGGGGCAAATTTTGCCTCTAGTGGTTAGTAAGCAAGTTTCATGAATCCAAGTATGAAATTGGGGAATTGGCCCCCCCCTTGGGTCATTCTTCTTCATTTCTCATGCAAGCTGAGGTAGATGAAATGAACATGAAGTAGGAGCACACAGCTTGCAATTTGGGTATGCCCCCACACCCCAACATCTTATTAAAAATAAAACATCTCAAACATTTGTGATGGTAGGTAGAGGTTATTGGTACCTAGACATCCACAAACCTTGATGCCAACAAGAACATATATTCATGAATAAATTGTTGAAGACCAAAAATATTTTCACCTTTTTTTTGCTGTTTTCTTTGTGTTGACTTTTGAGGAAAGTATTGGTTGGTAATAAATTTCAGGTCTCAGACACGAAATTATTCTGGTACAAAAATAAGTATACTAAGTCAATGTACTGAATGAAGAAGGAGAATACAATTAGAGAAATCTGGATTTGCTGCAGGAGAATCTTGGTGAAGTCATGGAGAAATTGATATATATTCGATAGACATAGGTCAACCTCAATTGCAGAATTTATTGGTTTTTGTCTGCCAATAGAACTGCTGTTAGATGTCGTATTCTGTAGTTAAAACCTGAAACAAAACTCATAAATAAGGATTTTGAAAATGAGAAGCAAACCTTTCACAATAAAAGTAAACTGTGTGAATGGCAACTACTTTAATTATTGTTTTGTCTATCCCTAATCTGTTGAATATTCTGTTTTAGTACTAAACTATTAAAAATGTTTCCTTTTAATTCTAAATATATTAAAAAAATTTCATCTTGCTCTTCATTGGAAAATATTTGTTAACTGAAAGTATTTATTTGATAACAACTTTTTATATCATAATTTAAATTAACCAGTAACTATCTTACAATAAATTTATAATAATATTTTATACTTAATGGAAAAATTTAAATCACTTTTTTTCTCTCTTTGAATAGAAGTTATTTCATTTAGGAAAAGAATTAGTATTAATTTAAATTGTCTATTCACTATCAAAAAATATTAAACTTTTAAATTTATTATAAAACAGTTACCAAATATTTAAATTAGAATTTCAAGTTTGTGTTAGATAATTGAGTTGATGAATTTCATCTGGTAAATGACCAAATGAAACAATTTTAATGAGTTTATGACCAAAACAAAATATCCAATAGATTAAGACTAAACAATAATTAAATATTAGGAACCATTTACACAATCTACTCATCAGACATCACAATGAGTACACAAGCAGAATACCGTATGAAAATATTTGACAAACATTTCTTTTTGTAATTAAAAGCATTATAAATATAGAGAGTCAGATAGTATATTAGAAAAGTTAGAAGGGAATATGATTACTACATGAAAGTTAGGGAACCTCAACTTAATTTTGCCACTGCTAAAGAGCTTTAGTCGGAGAAAAGTGCGACATCTGCTACTCAAACTTGGCTACTTTACCAACTAGGCTGACCATGGATGAAAATATTTCTACAAATTCGAATCCACCATCTTCTAGTTTTCCGGAAATATTAAAGAAAAACCCATCAACTTTTTCTTTTCTTTTCTTTTTTTTTTTTTGAGAAAGAAGGGGAAAAAAAAAATGTGCAAGCTTACTTTCCCCCTCTGTAATTAATAATTCAGCCATTTTTTCACAGAATTGGCAGCTAAACCACAGAGCTTTCTTATTAATATGCCTAAGAAAAACAATTTCGCCCATCTGGAACTTCCTGTGGACTGGGCCTGGGCTGATTCTATTTGGAAAGTCTGACGGCCTAACATCTCTGCACCATTCTCTTCACAGCTACACTGCAGCGGCCCATTAAGAACCACCAGGGCGCTCTAGGCCCAGGCAATTATCGACCTGATGAATTTGTTTCACGGTAAAATGATTACATGAGCCCTGTTTCATAATCCTTGATAATGTGATAGTTTGAGAGTGACAGACGCATCATGTCTGTTCATTTACATGGATCCGCTATCAGTATACGGAGGCCTATGTGTGATGGATGGAGATGGTGTGCCTGTCATCTCCGGGTGTGACAGCCTGCAGTGTATGTATTGTCATCGTTCATGTCTGTTTAGAAAGGTTTCAAACTGCAGTTTCTAGCAACATAAATGCTCTATCCATTCCGCCGGGTTGACTGTCCAGGGCATCATACATGGACATCGTTCAGCAGCAGAGCCAGCACTTCTGGGAATGTTGAGTTCAAACAGGTGGCTACCTGTTGATAGATACAGTTCCAGAGGTTTAAAACTTTTGGGAAAAAAATAACCAGTTCATAGGGAAAATACTGCATTATGTTTGTAGATGGAGCACGCGATCCTTCCCAACACAACCAGAAAGTTCGCCAGACAATTCGCCTTTACAACTCCCAAAAGTGTGTGGCTGAGTTAAAGCAAAGATCAACTGCCGAGTTAAACTGGAAGCTTGCAAGTCCACGGGTGCAACTCTGTGTCTGCAACATGCAGAAGAAAACATTTACATGCAGTGAGATCTTAATTATCAATCTCAGTAAGGTTTGCTGTGCAGAGAACATACAGTTTTTGCCAAAAAATAATAGTAACAAGCATCATTACTATGGACGTTAGCATTCCCAGTTTACTGCTCAAACCTCGCCTGTGAAATATGCTGAAAGTTTGTCCTTTCTATACCACGCATTTCTGATGAGCGAGCATAGGTATTGTATATGTCGATTAAAACAAAGACAATAAATAGTGATGTGACCGATTAATCTTAAAAACTTTTTAAATGAAATGTCGGCATCCTATTTGGGACATAAGTTTACATGACTTATTCCTTAGGCTGTCTCTTATTAGTACATATCAGGCTACCACAGTAATGGCCTATCCTGTACCATCATCACATGAGCTAGGAAATGAACACTTGACGATTTCTAATATAAATCTTATAAAATAGAGATCAACTTGCAAGTCACTCAAACAATCAAACAGATAGAGAGAGAAGCAGGGACTGACCCTCCATTTTGGCCATTGAAACAAAGGAGCGAAACAAGCAGTTCAATCGAACACCAAAACATCTCCATTCCAACAACAAGCAGCAACTACATTGGGCAAGATGGGATGGCAGGCAACATCTACGCAGGCCTCTGTAAATGCCTTAATTTTCTTAATAAGCTTTGTAGACTTGGAGTCATATAAGTATATAGAACCATCAGAGGAACCAGAGAGAAGTTTCTCCCCATCCATGCTAAAAGTGCACTTAATGGGAAATCCTGAAACCCCATGGCTTTCATATCTCCTATACTTGTCTAGCCTGAAAGGAGGACTTGATGAAAAAATTGCAACATAATTTCCATTTGATTGGGCCACAAAATATGGATCAATCGGGTGGTGCCTGATACAGGTGCAGGTATAGGCTTCTGAGTATACCTGATGGGACAAAATTAATCAGAAAGAGATCATCCAAGTTCATTTTTCTATGTTGCAACATATTCATTTAGATCCTAAACAACACACCAGTTATTTGCACATTACCAGCATGTTGCTAAAAAGAAAGCCGTAAGCAAATGAGCACCAACAATTGTTCCAACTCATTTCTATTAAAAAATTTGACGAATTTAAAATACTTGAATGCTCAAAGATCATATATATATATATATACCTTATATTGCCACACCAAAAATAAAAACGTGTACCACATTATAAACCCCCACTTAACATTTCAAGAATCCATGCTGATCCCTCACCCAAAATAAGGAGTTTCAGTTTCATGTAAATATAGAAACAGACAAGCTGAGATAGCATTTGTACAAAATAAAATGTTACAAAGCCACTTGCAGCAGGGAGAATAAGATCCAATAAATAACATGAACTTCGAAAATAAATTGGCTGGTT
This sequence comes from Aquilaria sinensis, assembly GCA_005392925.1. Lineage (NCBI taxonomy): Eukaryota > Viridiplantae > Streptophyta > Magnoliopsida > Malvales > Thymelaeaceae > Aquilaria > Aquilaria sinensis. The sequence goes on from SMDT01003269.1 coordinate 564,529, forward strand.
GCAGAGGAAAGAGGAAACAATATCACAACATTAAGAAGAAAAGCAAAGTACAAGCAATCGAGAAAAAGGATATACAGGAGACGCTAGAAACAAGAGATGCTCTAGAAACACAATATCATACAAGTTAAGCAAAGAATTATTAAGATCTCTCTACCTGATTAGACAGTGGAACTTCTCTTGAAATGTCCCAAACAATAATAGAATTTTCGCTGACATTGCCTCCAGAGACATCACTAGAAGATATAAACTCCTTGCCACCAATTGTAAATTCTACATCGAGGATTGGACCCAGGCCTCTAACATATTCATGTGCAACCTTGCCAGTCCTAATATCCCACAATCTAAGCCGACCTTTAGACCCACCAGAAAGAAACAGGTTGGGGTTATCAGGGTGAAACTTTACAACTTGAATAGCCTGATCATCCTTAAACTGTTGACTTTCTATCCCTTTTTCAACATCAATTAACCTTGATGAGCAGTCATATCCACAAGAAAGAACAAATAAGCCTCGAGGTGACCATTTCACATCTCTAACAGCTGCATTATGGAAGCTAAATACACGCACTTTCTTCTGATTTCTGCTCCATACATTCCATATGCAGATTTTGCAATCCATCCCAGCAGAAGCAAGAAGATGAACTGTACACTAACTCCAATTGAACAAATCATTAAGGTTGAGTCAAAAATACAAAAGCCAAAATGACATGTGACAGACATTGCGACTCTCTTAGGGGGGAGGGCAAACTAACACCATGATTGATTGCATTAATATCAATTGATTAATCAACTGCACCTCAACACCATATGTGTTTGAATATAAAGCTAAAACCAATAATAACCTTCCATATGGATGTGAGACTCTTCTGTCAATGAGAAAGACAAAATAAAAAGCAACCAGAATTTAAAATATAAGAGCATACCATCAGTTTGTGACCAATGGATGGTATTAACAGCCTTGGTGTGACTAGACAGAGCAACTGATAATCTTCCAGGCATTTTACTTAACTGAGCAGAAGTCTTTGCTTTATGTCTCAGAAGAGATAAAATCTCTCGAGGAAGGTCAGAGTCTGAGATGCTTCCCAGAACTGGAACACAAACACAAAAAAGTTATGAACAAAACTAAGTAGACGCTTACACCATTACAAGTCAATGGAGAAGAAAGTAAATAACCTAAATTAAAAATATTTGCTCATCAAACGTCACAAAACTAGTCATTCAAACTTTTAATACTGCTCGATGCACTTCCACATGACCATCCAAACTTCAAAAAAAAAAATATGGTGGAGGACTGGTCTAGCATTGACAAATTTCATATGTGTTAGACAAATCAGGATTTCTTGAAATTGCTTAATTTCCATCATTTTTTTGAAACTGAAAGAATTATGCCTTGAGTATTCAGAACAAGGCAAAGTATCATATTCTATGAATCTGGAAAAGCTAATTTTCTAGTTGTCTTGAAAACTAGAATCATCAACAAAAGTAACAAAAATAGCTTTCCTTTTTGTAGAAAAACATTTACTTCTAAGTTCTGCATAAGATACAACAACCATGTTAGATTTACATCAGAAAATTAAAAACTGACAAAAACTCGGTCCAAAACAGGACCAACTAGTTTATTCACGGTTCTTCTTTTCTTATTTTTCCCATTTCTTAGACTAGCATTTTTTTGCAGTTCACATGAGACTCAAATCGCTTACTTGAGCTACCCAGCAAAACGTAATCCCTCTCACTACTCTTAATCTCCCCTCCTTCGTGAAGTCAGAATTAGATTCCATAACACTGGTTATAAAGCAATATTGATCTTTGTCGGTTAAACTAGTTGCGACTTCAACTCACTAGCATTCAAGTAATTTAGATCCTCAGATCAGCAAAACCATTGAAGTTAGATAAGGCAGGAAGCCAGCTTCAAAATTTCAACTTCGCATTAGATTAAAGGCCTCATTCTAGCAACACATTCTACAAGAATGACATCAGGCAAGTATATAAGAGCAAGTAATATTCACAAGTAAAAAAAAAAAACTAGAACAATACCAATAGGAGCACACGGCTGTGGTTCCAAATCCGAAACAGTCGAGCTGACGTCCGCCGCACAGGGAAGGGAAGCCAATAATGCTCGCTCTCGCTTCGATACGTATCGCCCAGGAACCAAAGCGACTCCATCGGGGCTCGAGGAAGGCGCGGAATGGTTCGATTGAAAAGGAGCAGAGGGTGGGAATGGGTGCTCAGACCTGGGTCGCTTCAGAGAGCGGAGGACTTGGTTTGGGTGTTGGAATTGAGGATGAGGGACAGCCCTCTGATCGTAACCGGGTTCGGATTCTTCGTCTGAAGCCTTGGAATATGCCTTGCGGAGAAGATCCATGGCGAGGGCGTGCTGCGTCTTGCCTCGCCACCTCTTTGGGCATTTTTCCTTGAAATTTTGTTCCTATTATACTCCCGTGAAAATAGGCTCTGCCTCGGTTGGATAGCTCGAACTGAGCTCGAATTGAGATTTTTTAAATCGGTTATTTTTGAATTTAAGCTCGATGATGAATTGAGATTTTTCAATTAGATAAAAATGGGCTTAAAAAAATTTGGAGTTGAACTCAAGCCGTAACATATCCGGTCCTATGGGCTCACAGACCTATTAGGCTTAAGCCCTCCTAAGTCCTAGCTCCTATGACTCCTAACTCTTAGTTCTTACTTTCATCTCCTAACCAAGCTATCTACTCTGCAATTCAACCTTACCCAGTTACCCTTAGTTGACCCACCCAAAATCCCACCTAGTCAGCGGCTACCACCCAGATCAATGCCGGTGACACGACAATGAGAGCCTTCATCTAACGACAATCTCTAATGCTATCGCGCAAGGTCAAGCTCTTCCAATAATTCAAGATCGCGACTCCACGATGATAGCCCTAGCTATCACTTGAAACTTCGCAATCAGCTAGCAAGTCGTAATTGGCCCTAGCTGCACCGTCCCACCTCCTCGCTCTATGACTGCACCAAGGACATTCTCAGCATCATTATCTTTCTCCTCTTTTGTCTTTAGTGTTGGCTGCAGAGCTGATTCGATTATCGCAATTCTTTTAGAGATGATAGCGATTTAATTCTTTGTCGGTCATTCGATGATCACTAATTCAACATCTTGATGAAGATAATGACTCATTTGTAAAGTCTACAAAAGCATGGTAAAGTGGCAAAAGATTCAGAAATCCTAGATAAATTCTGTTATTTTCTCTTCTCTGGTCATTTGTCTACAAAATTAAAAATTTAGTCCCTATCTTTATCTAAGTTGCAAGCATGATACTAAAAATTTATGTGTCATTTGAGCCTAATTAGCCTTTGGCCAAGCTCGAGCTTATATCGAGCCGAGCTCGAGCCTAAAAAAATTAGGCTTGAGCAATTCGAGCTTAAGCTCGAGTAATACCAAACCTCAAAGGTTCGAGCTTAAGCTCAATGGGCTTAAGCTCAGCCCGGCCCATTTTCACCCCTATTCCCACTTCCCAAATTTTTTTTATACTCAGAACATACGGAAACAAAAAGGAAAGTTATGGGAGGAGTAAATTAACAAATGATGAAATAGAAACATGAGCCAAAGTCACACGTTGACGAGGTAATACTACCACAAGCAGCGATCTAGGGACTCCATCAAAGAGCATATCTAGTTAACTATTTGGACCAATGGTGGACTAAGCTCCACTCCACCGCGTAAGGTTGTTAGCACATGCGAGCAATCAGTTAGGATAGTAAAATGATTAAAAGACAGATATAAGGTAGATTGAATTGCTACAAGAATAGCATAAAAGTTCTAGTTGAAGGGCCAACGAACATCTTTGCCAAGTAAAACCTTCATGATCACAAGGTGGACTACTTGTTCCTATCAATACCCATGCAGCAGCTTCAAGATTTATTGTTCTTCGCCAAGGCCCATTAACTATATAGAGGAAAGGATAATAATTTTGACGAAGGTATTTCTTATTTCATTAAACTTGGCATAAAAGGGTTAGGAAGATTGGCACTAAATTGATTAAACAGGGCTGAGTATATAGTGGCACTGATCAGTTGTTGCAAAAGAATATCTTTTCTAAAAATGAGATAATAAGCATTGAAGCCAACATGATTGAAAGTTACCTTATTTTGACCTAACCAAATTATCCAATGCATAAACACCAAGAAATATAACCAATATTGGGGCCATTTTTTCATAGAGGCTAAAAAGTTTAAGAACCATTCCTCAAAGGAAGTGCCAGTAAGTCTAACACAAAAGTTTCCCCAAATGGCATCCGAACCAAAACAGTTCCAAAATAAGTGTATAGCAGATTCCTCTTGGATATGACATCTTGAACATAGTGGACTAACTAACCCACCATGCATGGCTAAATTAGAAGTAGTTGATAAGACATGTACAAGACACTTCCAAAGGAACACTTTAAATTTTTTGGGGATCTTTGTACCCCAGAGCCTTTTAAGGACTACTTGCAATTGGGTAGGAGAGGATGCAGCCAATGAATTAATAAGCCCTTGCCTCGAAGAATACAAATAGGATGCATTTCCTTTTTTAGATGAATACTGACCTAACTCCGATCTCAACCAATGGATAATATCCTGACCAACATTAAGAGAACAAAGAGGTAGATCCAAAATAAGTTGAGAGGTTTGAGTAGGAAAACAACACATCAGAAGATTTTCATTCCAAGACTGGGTATTAAGGGAGCAAATATCCTCAACTTTTAGATGTTTAAAATTCTGAAAAGGAAGGGCAAAGTGATCTGAATACTTTAAGGGAAGTACCGGGAATCTAGTAGTCATGCCAAACCCAGACACCATCTCTTATAATATCTCTTATAATCTACTGAGCTTTTTGAGCCAGAATATTTTGACCATACAGTAAACCCTTCAATATAGGGGAAGCATTACTCTTTGCCTTAACATACCATACTGACTGTGAGAAGCCATACTTGGCTGAAAGAACCTTATAAACCAACTTACTTTGATCACCAGAAAAAATTCTCTAGAAAGTCTTACCTAAAAGAGTTTGGTTAAAGAGTCTCATCTATTTAATTCCTAGCCCTCCTAGACCTTTGGGCAAAGTTAGGATACCTTTTAATTTTTAGATGTAAACCTTTTCTGCTTTTTTATCCGGACCACTAGAAATGAATAGACTTATTGGAAATCTTATCAGAAACTGTGATAGGGACCTTGAACAATGACATAATGTAAACAAGCAATGAAGTCAAAGTAAAATTTATAAGAGTAAGCCTGCCAACATTGTAAAAGGAGGAAAAAGCGAAGAAAACTGCCCATGTTGAGCAGTAGTTGATTTGGTTTTAGAACCAATCCAAACAAAAAAATCTAACCATTTGAGTTCCTCTATTTCAAGAAGGATGACAAATATTTATTTTTTGGCTATACCAAAAAGCTTACTTTTTATTTTAGAAAATTTTTAACATATAATTTTTTTTACTACTACCATTTAAATTTTTGTACGCAAAATTCAAAAAAGAATATTTTTCTTTTTCTAATCTTCATTCAAACTCTAACTGTGAAAAATCCAAAAAGATTTTTTTTATTTAAGCTACGAGTATAAAAAAATGAAAAGAACAAGATAAATTACATACATCTTAACCTTCATGTCTAAAAAAATATATCATCCATAGTTGGAAAAATGGAGAAGTAAATGAAAACATAAAAAAAAAATTCAAAACTCTGCATCTTATACCAAAAATTAAAGAAAAATCAATAACATATAATCCAAAATTAGTATGAAATAACTTTATATATATATATGCTCAATATGGATAATGATCAAATATTTATTACCATTCAGTCTATTCGATTTCAAGTATATAATCAAATAATTGATCGGATAACTAAACATAAACTTCGGTTTTAATCCAAACTTACCAAACTAATAAAACTACCAAACTATATTATCAAAATGTAATTGGTTTTTTCAGTTTTGTTTGAATAATACTTGCCCCTAAAAAACACCACCATTGTCATATTGGGACCACCCAAGTAGAGTTAAGTCCATTTAAGAACATTCTTACTCTTATTTTAGTATTTTTTTTTCTAATCAACATAAAGTGTAGGTCCTTCTTTTTCTCTGCATTGTCTTCCTCATCTCTTCTTCGCTATTCTAACTAGGTTTAGATATCAATCCAATCCTAGTGATGATTTGCTTTTGTTATCCCACTTAATCAACCACCTTCATTTTTTTTTATAGTTTCTTCTCCCCCACTTCCCATAAATTCTATTATCACCATTAGTAGGAGCATTGTCTAGTTTATCCGATATTATATGAAGAATAGATCCAGGTGATCCATTTTGGTGTTAGTATATCAAGCAAAGCATGAAAATCGGTGAAGCATAAGTGGGTGAGGCATTCCCGGATAATAAATTGGTTGATTATATCCTTTATTTTTTATTTTTGTTTATTTGAGTCATCATCTACTATTTGTAATTTGATGTTTTATTAGTTCAACCAAGTGTTTGTATGTTAGCTTAATAATTTTTTTCTTTATTTGGACTTTTTCCAGTTATTTATGAATTACTATCCTAAATTTATTCTAGTTTACATGAAATGTTTGGTTTAATCTGTTTCTCTTCTTCTTATTTAGTGTCACATGAACAAGTAGCTCTTTTGATGGCCATTATTTTGTCTTTGTTGTTCTTTAAAATCCAATATTATTAGTTTGTAAGATGTAGTTTGACTTACTTTTAACTAAAATGAAGATTCTTTTCATCATAGATTTTGTAATATGTCATTTGACTCAATTTAGAAAAAGTTGCACCTCTTTTGTTGATCATTTACCACCTGCCTCACCTATCTTCAGATTCTATAAATATGTCTTGTATTAGCATGAAATTCATCTTAGTTTGGAAGAGTTAGAGTTATTTGTATCAAAACTAACTGTTTTTTTTTATCTTGTTCTTTTTTTTTCTATCTACGAGCTCCGTTCTAGTTACTTTATTTTTGTTATATATCTTTTTCTTCTTTTAATCTTCTAATTCATGTTTATTTCCTTTTGATATATATTGTTGTTTACTCTTATTATGTTTAACAACTTCTCATTTTGCCAAGGTGAAAGGGTGATTTTTTTGTATAAAAGTTATGAGTAATATAAATGGATATTAATGTTGTTTGTATTCACCTTCTTAATCAATTCAACTATTATCCTTATTAAGTGGAAGTTTTGATTCATTACAGGTAATCCTTGGCAGACAATTACTTGATTCCTCATAATAGGGTGTGTTTATGCTAGCTACGTGTAGAGGATCAATGAAAGATAATATTATTTCATGCCTAATATTTCTTTACTTTAATTGCTAAATTTTCTGATTGGGACATTCTTTATATGTGGTTCTTAGTTGAGTGTCAGGATGAGTTAAAATTAACTATAGCTAGTATACTAAGAATGAATCCCCTAATCTTAGTTTTTTTTTTTTTTAATTTGAGTCCCAACTTATACTTGTCCATGTCTTTATATCATTTTCTTTTTGTTAATGTCTATTATCTTGTATTTCCTAATTTACTTCCCTATCATTTGACATTTGGATTTCAAGAATTTACTACTTGCATCAATTTATACCTGGGTTGGAACTCTTAAATTGAAGCAAGTTTTTGGTGTCATGACAGAGAAATGAAATTAAAATACAAGTTCATATATTTTTATTTTTTTTCCTTTTTCCTTTGCTTTATTTATATTATTACTAATGGAAGGTTGAGCTTCCTATCTTTTTTGCTGATCATATTGATTTTCCTATTTATTATTTTGCATATATATGAGAGCTTGGCCACGTACATCAAATGGTATACTAGTAAGAGAATTTTTATCTTCTTCAAACAACATGGTTGAATGTAATAATAAACAAGAATTATTTAAACCCTTCTTGCTAGAATTTTCTAAAGAATTTTCATTGGTGATTTTAATAAGCTAGTGCACCAAGTCCTTACTGCTAAATATAGTATTACTAAATCCATCTAATCTATTTTGAGTAAAAGAAATGCTTCTTTTATTTGGAGAAGTTTTCTTCATCGACATAGTCTCATCTGTCAAGCGTAGAGATTTCTATTTAGGTCTGGTATGACTCCTTGATCCTAAGTATACCTTTGGATTTGCTCAGAGCAATGTGTTTGTCTTTTCAATTTAATAAGAATCTCAAAGTGTTTGAGCTTTCTATAAGGCTTCATCAAGGATGGAACAGGGGCCTCTTGGACACATTATTTCCTACAATCCTGTTGGTGGAATGATTTTTCATAAACATGGCCTCTTGCAATATCCTCAATTTTTGTTTACTCTAAAACAGCTCTAGGGTGCTTGTCTTCCTTACAAATTCAAGATTTTTCTTTGGAAATGTCTTCTAGATGCATTACAGCAAATCTTGCTTCCCATGGTGGATCCCTTTTTTTGTTATTAGTGTAATTTTCCTGACGAAACTTTTTTTCATTTGTTTTGGGGTTGCTGAGGATTAGAGGAAGTATGGGGCCAATTTTTTCTTAATCCATTGTCTTTCAATGTTTTCTCATTTGAAGGATGACTCTTAAAGTCTTATAGTTTCTTAGAAGAAATGAGTCTGAATTGGCTTTTTTATTTAACTGCCACCCTTTGGACAATATAGCTTGGTTAAAATGAGTTGGTCTTCAACAATATGGACTTCAATCTTACTTCCTTCATTACGAGGCATAATGTTCTCATTCAACAACTTTATTCTGTGAGGTCTTATCTTGTACATTGTTCCATGTTCAAAGCTAATCCTCCTCACTTTTTTTGCTAAGTTTGGGAGAAACAAAAAAGAGCTTTGAATCTTGGCGCCCTTCAAATTTTTGTAGTTGAGGGAGCCTAGAGGAGGTTCTCGAGATTAGGAGCCATGACTTGGTTGTGGATGAAAGCTAATGTTCCTTTAAGATGTCAGGATGGTTTTATTGGCAGGATTGTGATTTTGTTCTTGAGGCTGAATTAAATGCTATTCATGGGATGATCCGGATGGCATTGACGACCAATTTACATAATATTACTATTCTATCTAATTGTTCTTAGGCTTTAGTGGTTCTTCAAGGATCGATGGCTTTCTGTGCTCCTTTGTCAAGCTTCATCTACAACATTCTACTGATGATGAAGTCTTTGGATCATTACTCGTTGGTAATAATCCATCGACAGCATGAGGCTCCCACTCATGCTATGGCTTCCTCTTTATTCTTTAGCTTTACTTATCAGCCTACTTCTGATTACAGAAAAAAAAAATAATGGGCTTCAAGCAAAATTTGCATCTTTAGTTAGAAAAAAAGTTGAAACACTAGAAAATGAGGGAAACTAGTTAGGTGAAATCCGTTGAAGAAGTTATTTGTCGCATTTATGAGACTAATGATTATTCCACCAACAATGGTCCAACCTTGTCTATTTCAAATAATGTCTTCATGAACAAGTTAATGTTTTGAACAATTTCAAGAGGCCAACCCAAAATACATACTCACAAACTTATAATCCTAGTTTGAGGAATCATCCAAATTTCAATTGGACGAGTGCTAATCATTCATAACCATCAGAACCACCTTCCTACACCTATCAAAATTTTCAATATTCTTAAAGGTATGCATATTATGTTCTTCCTTTTAAGAAAACTTTTGAAGACACATTGAATTCATTCATTAAGAACTAAAATTCATCAATACTCAAACAACTTAACCTATGATTGATTAAAGATACTCTTACAAAATTTGCTTTTACAAAACATTCATAAGAAAGAGCAATTTCCTTCTCAACATTAGTTTTAGAGAAAAACAAGCATGTGGTCACCACTTTGTTGTAGGTGGATCAATAAAAATATAAAATTTTCTTATTGATTGCATTTATAAAAAAAATGTTTTAAAAAATTCATGAGTTCAAAACTAATACATGATCAATTCAAATTTTTTAAAAACAATTAAAACATTTCAAAGTTATTGGTAACTAATTTGGTAAGTAGAAAATACATGCATAAAGCTAATGTAGTGGATTTGTGATTTTAGCACAAATTGGAGTATTAACTGTAACTAATGAAAGTTTGAGGGCCCAAAATGTAAAACCAAATGTTCAAGACTTTTGCGCTTATTGGGAAAACGAAGTAGAGAATTTGATTTCAATGTTTGAGGATGAAATGAAATCACCATACTCAAAGAGAGAAGATATTGCATAATTCACCTTTTTTTTTTCTCATCTTGGACACCTTTTGGGCTAGAAGTATAAAACATTGTAGCAAGAACAATAAACCCTTCCTAACACCTTGTTAATCCTTACAGATTTAGCATATCTAATTAAGGAAATTTAAAAATAAGCAATATGGTATGGACCTTTTTTCAGCCCCATCTTACCGGACCTTAGTAAGGTAGTAACATAAGGCGTGCCATGAGCAAGCCAATGTTTTAACGAAACAAGAGCCTGGTGACTTAAATGATCATAATGTAAAAGTTTGAGCTGCATTTAGGGCTACAGACTACTACTATATATATGCCTGAGAAATCCTAAACCCTCCCTTCATCGACCCCGCTGCCCTGCAAACAGCTGCGCCGCTCTCTCAAGGTTCTCCTTCGATCTCATTTTATTCTCTTCTTATCATCTGCTGTTTCGCGTACGATTTTTTTTTTTTTTATTCCTGGTTTTTCTGTGAAGTGATCTCTGCTACTGTTTGGCTTTTTGGATTTCTAAAGTTGGACCGGTTTTGGATTTTGTGCTTGGCCAGTCATCTTGATTTTGAGGCTCAAGTTGCTTTCACCTATTTGTTCGTTTCTAGGCTTCGTGATTCTGAGATTATGTTTAGTTGGTGAAATCTTAGTTGGGTTCCCCTTCCCTGGCCCTGAAATACTATTGGATTTTGGATTTCCGAACTTGGACATATCGTCAGGTTGTGTTACTTTGTCTTTGTGTTTTGGCTCCTAGATTCTGTGATTTTGTTTTGGGGGCTCAAATTTGTTGAACCATATGTTGTTTTCTAGGCTTGGAGATTCTGAGATCATGTGTAGTTGGTGAAATGCTAGTTGTATTCCTCTGAAGCTAGCAAGATCTAGTCTAGGGATTTTATATTTAACTTTTTGACGTGGGTACTGTAATCTTCATTCTGAGTACCTTGTTCGTCGAAGCGAATGAATTTCAATAGCTTGTACTTTTGCAGGTAAGATATGGTGAAGCACAACAATGTTGTGCCTAATGGGCATTTCAAGAAGCACTGGCAGAACTATGTGAAAACGTGGTTCAATCAACCGGCCAGGAAAAACAAGAGAAGAATCGGTAGGTTTTATTGCATGGAGTAGGGCACTTGCATTTTACAATTGGTTCAGTCTGTTAACTGACTCCTAGTGTCCTTTCTGATGCTCTGCAGCTAGACAAAAGAAGGCTGTCAAAAACTTTCCTAGGCCTCCTGCTGGTCCCCTCCGTCCCATTGTTCATGGACAAACTTTGAAGTATAACATGAAGCTGAGAGCTGGTCGTGGGTTCAGTCTTGAGGAACTCAAGGTAGTCGTTGTTGCATTTCTTAGCTTCTTAGTAGGCTGCAGCTCAATTTGTTACAGAATGATATCTAGCTTTCCAAGGATATTATTACGTAAATCTTTTGTTAGTATGCCTTGTTAGTCTTCCAATGAGATTTGCTGATTGGGTATTTGGACTGTCAGAAAGAATTTTGAAATGGCTTCAAACCATTCTGTTCTTCCAGGCTGCAGGTATCTCCAAGAAACTTGCTCCAACCATTGGCATTGCAGTGGACCACCGCCGCAAGAATCGCTCCCTAGAGTCTCTTCAGGCTAATGTTCAGAGGCTCAAGACTTACAAAGCTAAATTGGTCATCTTCCCAAGACGTGCTCGCAAGTTCAAGGTAATTTCATTAGCAAATGCTTCTTTGTTTCACCAGATGTATGTTTCTAGTTTTATAATTTTTTGCTGAGTCCCTTTACAATTCATTAGGCGGGTGATTCTACTGCTGAGGAATTGGCAACTGCAACCCAAGTTAAAGGGGATTACATGCCTATTGTGCGTGAGAAGCCATCTGTGGAGCTCGTTAAGGTTACTGAGGATATGAAATCATTCAAGGCTTACAACAAGCTGCGCCTGGAACGGATGAATGAACGCCATCTTGGTGCTAGGCTGAAGAAGGCTGCAGAGGCAGAGAAGGAGGAAAAGAAGTAGAATGATTATCATGAGTTGTGTCTTTTCTAGGCTTGTGTCGTCTTTGGCCGCGTTGGATCTTCTTCGCAATTTTATCCTTACAGATGTACTACCATCTCTTAGATACGCTCTTGCTACCATGGATGTTTTTTGATGTCTTGTTTTTGGGTTATTTGATGAATTGAAGACCGTTCGCTTCCCACACAAGTACCTAAACACATTCTAGCTAATACTAAGAACATAGTAAGAGGGAGTAAGGAAACCAAATTGTTGGAGATCATGGTGAAGGAAGTTGTCTCCAGGCTTCTACTTTTAGAGCTCTTCGTCTTCCTTGGTGATCCAAGTTCCAAAATGCTATATTTGAGTTTTAGGGCGATGTAGGTCTATGAAGCTCCACCTGACTTGGTTTGGATTTTTCCTTTGAAAGCCCCCTCTCCAAATTAGATCCAATTGGTGGGACTCTTCGATAAGATCAATGACAAATTCACTTTAAGTTATATTCAGTTACATTTCAGTAGCATTATAAAATTTGTCATCTAATGAATTATTACACATAATATTGCCTTTCAAATGACACTAGTTTTGGATAAGAAAATACAAAAAATAAAATAACCCCTTTTTTAATTAATTTAACTAAGTTAAAACTTGTATCCAAATTTTGAGTCAATTAGAAGCTTGGATGAAAGTAAGGGACCACTTTTTAGCATGGCTTGTGTGTTGTTATGCCATATTTGTGAAAATTGACAGTACTGAATATATTGTGATGCTGCAATGCTATTCATGGTGCTACGATATTATTATCGGCCAGTTTTGATACCCTTTAATATTTTGAGCATAACTCTCTCTTTCGACGTTTGATTATAATAATTCAAAAGCTTACACAGAGGTAAAAAGGAAGGACTACAATTCTTATAACTACACTAAAACTTGAATTTTTAAGGAAAATGCCAAAATTTTGTTTGCAAGTTACCCATTTTCTGGGCTTTCTTCATTATTAAATTTTCATATTTTTTGCTCCAATTGCTTTCATTCCTCTCACTCCTCCAGTAGCTCCAAACACAATGAAAATTCAAAAGCAATAAACTAGCAAAGACACGGACTAATAAGCTAAAAAAAATGGAGGTCAAAGTTGTTACGGAGTTAATAGAAGTCAAATATATCAATATGATCAAATACTCAAATATAATTGATGAATACTCATAAGTGTATTACTTTTAAGGGTTTACATCATCATTATACACTTTGAGTATGATTAAGTTTTCTAATTTAAGCAATTATTCTACCGGGTTACTGTTAATCGCGTTTCACTGTTTATGCGCCGGTTATTGCTTATATGTGGGTTACTATTCATCCATATTTTTAAAATATTATTTTTTTTCGTAGGTGAATAAAATCATCACTTGATGATCCTTCATGAGAAAAATCATATCTAGAACTATAGATGTTAAAACTAATTGATTCTAAATTTATTTAAAAGCCAACACATAGATCTTCAACTTTCCCTCATGTGCTGAGAGTAAGTTTGATCGTTTTTATTGTCGAAATCTTATTATAAATGAGTCAATCTGTTCTGTCACGTACTTAAAAGTAATTTCAGTAGAAAAATCATAACTTGAGCTACAGATGTTAGTTTTGAATGAGCAAACTTGTTAGTTTTGAATGAGCAAACTATCATTTTGAAGCTAAAAAATAGATCTACAAATCTCATGCTTTGAGAAAGAGCTAAATTGTTGTGTATGATGGTCAAAAAATTAAATGAAATTTCAGCCCACCTTCATTGATTTGTATTTACCTACTTTTTTACTATTCTAGTCTACCATTTACTATTTCACCTACCCCAAGACTCTATAAATGGGCAGTTTGAGGGAAGGACGAAATGAGTCTGGTTCTTAGGCTATTTTAGAGTTCTTGTATCAAAGTTAGCTTTTCTTCTTTAGGTTTGTTCTTGTTTTCAATTTTGAAGCTCTATTCAACGTGTTTTCTTCTTGTCCTTATTTTGATCTTTTAATTTATGTTTATTTGATATTTATACATATTGTGTACTCTTATCATGATTAATTAATCATTCTTTTGCTAAGGTGAAAGAGTGAAACTTTTGGTATAAAGGTTGTGACTGATTTAAATAGATTTCAAAGTTAATGGTATTTATTTTCTTAATTGATTTAACCACCCTCCTTGATAAGTATGAGTCTTAATTTATCATAGTCGAATAATTGGTACAAAAACTACTTTGTTCCCTCTGTAGAACATGACTACATGGCTATATTAGAATCTTGAGTTATTGAGCTCAAAGCTTGACATGATAGATACTTAAGCCTATTTACAAGTGTTGATGTTATAAGATCAACGAAAGCTATTGCTAACTCATACCTAACAATTTTGGAATTTGATTACTAAATTCCTTAATTGAGACCTCTTTTATATGTAGATTCCAGTTAAGTAGCAAGATAGGTTAAAATTAATCATAACCGATATACTAAAAATAGATCATACTAACCTTAGTTATTTTCTTGAAATTGAGTTTTTTTAAACACATTTGTTCACACATGTTATTCAAATCTTTCTTTACTTTTGCAATTTATATTTCTTAATTCACTTCTATATGGTTCGACACTCAGATTCCCAAAATTTTATTACTTAGGATAGCTTACACATGGGTTACAACTACTAAAGTGCAATAATAATCGAACAAATAAATAAATGTGACACGACCGTCCTTGGTCCCTACCCAAGAAGCTTGTGAGAACTGGTCTCACGGTGGTTGCAATTGGCTAGTTGTATATGTGCGCGGATTAAATCCCATGATACTAGTTGATTAACCTAGAATATGCAAGATTCATGCTCTTCATGCTTTGACTTGGATCATTAAAAACATAAGCATTAACTTGGCCAAATAATTTCATAAAAACTAAGTAAAAATAGCCAAAGCATACAAAATCAACCTTTGTGTGAATTTACTACACATAACAACTCGTGGGAGCATTTATACATAAAGTGGACTAATACCCTCACCCAATAGCAACCCTAGAGTCTACGACTCTTCATAACATAGACTATGGAGGCAACTAAGAGTACTGTATAAATACAAGCCTCTACTGAGATTTTCTTGAACTAACTCCCACCTTGGATACATGTCTCAGTGGTGAGTATCGAAAGCTTTGTCCAAGTGCTACTAGGCTCTGCAGCCAAAGGAAGACTTAAGTTAGTACTGTTACTTAACCAACAAGTATCCATGTAGACTAGAATCATAAAGATTCTCAAGTACCATACTTGTACATACAAAATAGCATTACCGCGATAATCCTCAACGATTACCTGGCCCAACAACTTCAGTCTCTGCACAACATAACTAGGGAGTGAGAACATAACATTCTCAGTAAGGGTCTTCAGTGTACCTACAAGAAAATTACTAAGGACACCACATATGATAACATATGTAACCTGCTGTGAGCTCATACAGCCTGAGGGTCTGAAATATATGTATATAAAACTAGGTCCCTTGAGACCTCTCCTCATCCTTGTCCTTGAACTACAAGGCATTGCTTTGTCCTCTAGCAAGCATAACTTGTCAGCCTAACTAGTGATAAATCACTAATTAAACCTCTCTCATTTATGTTGTACAGAGGAATTATAGTGGGACTATTGTAGACTAGGCCATAAAGACCTTGTAAACTAGGTGCACTAAGGTTTCCACATTGAAGCCTCAAATCCAAAGTCTCAACTAGGCTTCTAATGGTATTAAACCTTGCACCTACTTATGGTGTTCTATTATGGCCATAATTTTCTTTAAAACTTGCCTTAACTTTGAGTTAAAACAACTTTGAAAATGAGCCATTTTAAGTGTTTTGAAAACATGTAGGTGATAGTACTCCCTCTTAGCTTCGCGTGGAATCTTGAATCACCTTAATCGGACACCCGAGCAAAAAGTTATGTTGAAAACAAAATCGGGTGTCAAATGCTGTCTTGGCGACGCGTCGCCACAGTTGTCGACGTTCTGCCAATTTTTTGAGGTCTTGGCGACAACGCGTTGCCAAACCTGCAAAATGCCTAGAAAATCTCCGATTTTACTGGTATGAACTTTGAACACTCTCCAAACATATCAAACATGCATGGATAGCCTTCAAACTTCACATATGTGTAGTACATGTTATATAGACCACAATAAACCATCACAAGCCTTCCTATGATGTATTACAACATCATTTCAATCAAGACAAACATACTAGTATACCATAATTCAACCAAATCCTCTAATTAATACTATAGCTAGAATTACTTAAATTCTTCAAGCAAACTCAAGCCAATAGCATTAATTGAACTTGAAAACATAACTCCCTTACCTTAACTCCAAGTAACAAGCAAGAATCAAGCTCTTTTCCAATCAACCAAGCTCACCAAAGTTCTACACAAGTCCCAATACAAAACAAAGGCACCAATCACCAAAACTTCATTCTCTAACCAAAACCTAAGCTCCAAACCAAGCAAATAACATGAATTCAATCAAGAATACATTAATTACCTCGCTAAAAAACAGGGGACATGGAAAAACACCCTTCCAAACTTCAAAATCATGGTTTAAAGCTTGAAATTAGCTTCTCTTAGCTTGTACACCTTGAATTGCACCTCTTGACACCAAGAACACTTGATTCCAAGCTTAATTTGAGAGAGAAATGAGTGAGGGAAGAATAAAAACGCGGTTATGGCAGCTTCCCCTTTCTCTTTCCCTTCTTAAACCCTTACTTAGCATCAAAGTCACCAAGGTATCAAGCCTAATGCAATTAAGTCCCCCATCTTTGTAACTTAGTCATTCTTGATTAAATTCTTGTTTATTCTTCAAGTTTAGGTTAAGGTTGAAAGTTAAGTTATAAAAACTCATTTTAAAACACTTGGGACTTATCCCGGCTCTTCAGGATACAAAATTACTATTTTACCCTTGAACCTCGTATAGTGCCTTATTTACCTCGGAAGTTAGTAAACATTACTAAACTTCTTTATTCTTGCTATGTAAACTTGAATTAAGGTTCTAAACTTAATTTAAGACACTTTACCTCCTTCATGAGTGCTTGCTACTAGGGGAGCCATAACATTCTCCCCTCCTTCTAGAATTTGGTCCTCCAAATTCCACTGTAATTCCAGAAAAATGCTAGGATACCTTTTCAGCATATCCTGCTTCATTTCCCATGTAGCTTCCTCCTCACTATGGTTAGACCAAAGGATCTTAACCATCGGAATCCACTTAGTCCGAAGTTTCTTGACTTGCCTATCAAGTATCTGAACAGGTTTCTCCTTGTAGGTCAAGTCTTCCTGAATGGGTTTCACTGAAGGATTAACTACCTATCCCGGTTCCACTGTGCATTTTTGGAGTAGACTAACGTGAAACATGTTATGCACTTGGGATAGGTTAGGTGGTAATGCTAACCGATAAGCAACTTTCCCTACTTTCCTTAACACTTCATAGGGTCCAATATACTTAGGAGCTAACTTGCCCCTTTGCCCAAAACGGCTAACTCTTTTCATGGGCGACACTTTTAGAAGTACCTTGTCCCTCATTTCAAAACTCAAATCTCTACTTCTCAAATTCGCATACTTAGTCTGTCGGTTATTGGCTGTCTTAATCCGCTACTGGATTAACTTAATCTTAGCTGTAGTGTTAGCTCTGATTTCAAGACCGATAACTACTTTGTCTGCAGGGTCTACCCAACAATGAGGTGTCATACATTGCCTTCCATACAAAGCCTCATATGGTGCCATTCCAATAACAGTTTGGTGACTGTTATTATAAACAAACTCGATCAGTGGTAAATGCTGATCCCAATCACCTTTGAAATCAATAGCACACATCCGTAACATATCCTCCAATGTCTGAATCATTCTCTCAGATTGCCCATCAGTCTGAGGATGGAAAGTAGTACTGAGACTAACCTTGCTCCCCAATGCTTCTTGAAAAGCATTCTAAAATCATGATTTGAACCGAGGATCTCTATCAGATATAATCTGATCCGGTATCCCATGGAGTCTCACAATCTCCTTGAGACACAACTGAGCCAACTTCTTCAATGTATAAGAAATCTTGATAGGTATGAAGTGTGTCGACTTCGTCAGTCGATCGACTGCTACCCATATAGCATCATACTGACTCCGGGTATTCAGTAATCCCACTAGGAAATCCATAGTAACGGATCCTCATTTTCTCACTGGCAAAGGTAAACTCTGAAGTGTGCCTGCTGGTTTCTAGTGTTCAGCTTTAACTATCTGACATGTCAGACCCTTTGCCACATGTCCTCCTACATCCCTTTTCAATCCTGGCCACAAAAAATGTGTCTTCAAATCTTGATACATCTTACTAACACCAGGGTGGATATTCAAAGTACTACTATGTGCCTTCTGTAGGACTTGTTGCCTAAGTCCATCCACATTCAGTAAATAGAAACGATATCCATGTTGTAGTATTTCATCCTTGTATCTAAATTTCTTCATCATAGTGCCAAATTTTACTTCTCCTGAAATTTTCTTCAGCAATGGGTCTTTCATCTGAGCTTCTTTAACTTTGACTAACCAAGTTGACTGCGCTTCCAGAACGTATACTAGGGATTTTTCTCGACTTTGCCATAATTCATGCAAAGTTAAGCAACAGTCCCTTAATACTCCTTCAGATGAGTTCGTAGCCTGATCCTTAGATAGGATCACTCCCATGTACTTTCGGCTCAACGCATCTGCTACCACATTTCCCTTACCAGCACAATACTCAATCGAACAATCATAATCTTTTATGTATTCAATCCATCGCCGCTGCCTCATGTTCAAATTCTTCTGGGTAAACAAATATTTCAAACTCTTGTGATCAGTGAAGATTCTGAACGACCTCCCCATCAAGTAATGCCTTCATAACGTGAGTGCAAAAATTACTGCCGCTAGTTCAAGATCATGAACAGGATAATTCAATTCATTAGGCCTCAACTGTCTTGAACCATAAGCAATCACCTGACTGTCCTGCATCAATACACATCCCAAACCAGAACTAGATGCATTAGTATAAACTGTAAAAGCTCTATTCGGATATGGCAAAACAAGTATACGTGCACTGGTCAATCTTTCTTTCAATTTCATACAAGCTTCTTCACACTTCGGTGTCCACTCAAATTTCTGAGTTTTCTTGGTTAGGGTCGTTAACGATGTAGCTATCACAGAGAATTTCTCTATGAATCGCCTGTAGTAACCTGCCAAGCCCAAGAAACTCCTAACTTTTGTAATTGTGGTTGGTCTTTTCCACTCAACTACTGCCTGAACCTTTTCAGGATCAACTGATAGACCTTGAGCACTGATGATGTGCCCCAAAAACTAAATCATCTAAGACCAAAACTCACACTTAAACAACTTTGCATAGTACTAATTATCCTTCAACACTTGTAAAACTGTTCTAAGGTACTTTTCATGCTTTGATGTAGACTGTGAATATACCAAAATGTCATCGATGAAAACTTCAACAAACTGATCCAGAAACGGCTTAAAGATCCGATTCATGGCTTCCATAAATTCTGCTGGAGCATTCGTCACACCAAAAAGCATAACTGTGTATTCATAGTGTCTATACCTCGTCCTGAAAGCAGTTTTTGGGATATCTTCTTCCTTAACTTTGATCTGAAAATATCCAGACCGGAGGTCAATCCTAGAAAACACCTTCGCTCCCCTAATTCTATCAAACAGATCATCAATTCTAGGAAGTGGGTATTTATTCTTGATTGTCATTGCATTCAACTTTTTTATAGTCGATGCACAATCTAAAAATTCCATATTTCTTCTTCATAAATAACATTAGAGCCCCCTATGGTAATACACTAGGCCTTATAAAGACTTTCTCTAGCAGTTCCTCTAATTGCTTATTTAACTCATCCATTTCAGAAGCTGACATCCCTATAAGGTGGTACAGAAATAGGTTTAACCTCTGCCTGTAGATGGATTGCAAACTTAGTATCCTTTTTAGGTGGTAACCTAGGTAACTCTACTGGAAACATTTTAGGAAACTGATTCGCTATAGGAATCTTCTCAAGTTCTTCATCTATGGCCACCTCATTCAATGAATAACACTCTTTTTCACCAACTATGGGGATGGTACCCATAAGTTTAAGGTGTAAACTCTTAGCACTATACGCCAATCCTCCTGTGCAAGTCACTCTAGCTCCCTAAGCATCAGTAATGTCGACTGAATGATTCGCACAGTCAATTTGTATCTTATGCTTACTTAGCCAATCCATTCCTAACACTAGGTCATAGAACTTCAATTCTATCACCCATAACTCACAACAGAAATCATGGTCGCCTAACTGCAAGGGATACTTAGTAACCACTTTATTGGTTACAATAAAACCCTTCCCTGCAGTTCTGATGAGTCTCAACTCACCCGAGATTTTTCGCTGCAATTTAAACTTATCTACCAAGGCAGAAGATATCACTAAAAGAGTAGCTTTTGTATTAAAAAGCATTTTAACACTACCATTCTGAAAAGTAAAATTACCTTAAACGGCCTCTGGTTCTCTGGTCACCTGACTCGCTAGGGCAAAAACCCTCGGCTCAACTGCTACTGCAGCTACACCAGGCCGATTCCCTATGGCAAGGGGTACAAGGGGTAAAGTTCGGGGCGGACCTAGCAAAGGTCGAGCCCTAGGGCATTCCCTCGCCTAATGTTCTCTCTGACCACAGATATTGCAAATATCTGTCCCCAAAGTACATGGTCTTCCACCATAAAACCGTCTGCACCTAGGACATAAGCTCGTCTTCCTTCTCTTGGATGAACCTTGGTTTTCCACCATTGGTCGCTTCCCAGCACTCTTTCCTAGGTTGGCTAGTCCAACCTCCACCTTTTTGCTAGGTGCCCTCGAATCCTCAAATTCTCTTTCTAAGGCCAACACCTTTTGAACCACTTAGCTATAGCTCCTGATATCCACTGTCGCCATATACCTCCGAAGCATGGGTTTCAAACCTTGGAAGAACTTCTTAGTTTTCAACTCATCATTGCCAATCATATATGGAACATACCGGATAAGAGAATTGTAGCGCTGCTCATACTCCCGCACAAACATTTCTCCTTGTACCGGATTCTCAAACTGAATCCTCCTTTGATCTTGTGCAGCTTTACTGATGTACTTCTATCTGAACTTCTTCTCGAAGTCTGACCACTTGAACACCTTTTTCTTGTGCTCTTGCCGGGTACCATTACTTTCCCTCAGTATCTCCATCACATCATCCCACCATAGACTAGCCCTTCCCCTTAGAAAGAAAGGCATTAGAGTCATTCTCTGCTCAGACTCATAACCTCCACAAGTGAAAAGTCGATTCATCTTCGATAACCAATCCTCTGCTTGATCAGGATCACCTGTCCCATTAAAGCTCGGTGGATTCACAGTCTTAAATTTCTCTAACAATCTCATCCGATGTGGAGTGTCTCCCCTCCTTGGAGCCTCCATCACCTCTGGCTCCTCTTCCTTCTCATGAACATGATTTCTACGTTCATGAGCCCTAAGCACTTGCTGCCGCTCAGCATTCCTTTCTTGATCCTAGTGTACATCATTTTCTTCTTGAGCAACATCTCTATCCTCACAATTTCTAAACATCTCAGTCACGATAGTATTCATATCTTGTGCTACTTGGGCTATAGTTTGTGTCAACCCCTGTAGTACCCTGGATATCTCATCTAGCCATGCCACAACTAGGTCACTAAAACCCTCACCATGTTCCCTAGTTCTCCTTGAAGCTCCTAACCTAGTGTCAACCATAGCAACCTGCAACCAAAGCCAGACAACATTCCCCAGATGTTGGTCAGTACTAACTTTCTAGCACATGGACATTCCAATCTAAACCTTAATCTTAGCCTCTAATATCTATGAAATGAGCTCTAAGCTCTGATACCAAAAACTGACACGGCTGTCCTTAGCCCCTGCTCAAGAAGTCTGTGAGAACTGGTCTCACGGTGGTTGCAATTGGCTAGTTGTATATGTGCGTGAATTAAATCCCATGATACTAGTTGATTAACCTAGAATATGCAAGATGCATGCTCTTCATGCTTTGACTTGGATCATTAAAAACAGAAGCATTAACTTGGCCAAGTAATTTCATAAAAACTAAGTAAAAATAGCCAAAGCATACAAAATCAACCTTTGTGTGAATTTACTACACATAACAACTCGTGGGAGCATTCATACATAAAGTGGACTAATGCCCTCACCCAATAGCAACCCTAGAGTCTACGACTCTTCATAACATAGACTATGTAGGCAACTAAGAGTACTGTATAAATACAAGCCTCTACTGAGATTTTATTGAACTAACTCCCACCTTGGATACACGTCCCAGTGGTGAGTCTCAAAAGCTTTGTCCAAGTGCTACTAGGCTCTGTAGCCAAAGGAAGACTTAAGTAAGTACCATCACTTAACCAACAAGTACCTATGTAGACTAGAACATAAAGATTCTCAAGTGCTGTACCTGTACATACAAAAGAGTATTACCGTGATAATCCTCAACGATTACCCGGCCTAACAACTTCAGTCTCTGCACAACATAACTAGGGAGTGAGAACATAACATTTTCAGTAAGGGTCTTCAGTGTACCTGCAAGAAAATTACTAAGGACACCAAATATGATAACATATGTAACATGCTGTGGGCTCATACAGCCTGAGGGTCTGAAATATATGCATATAAAACTAGGTCCCTTGAGACATCTCCTCATCCTTATCCTTGAACTAGAAGGCATTGCTTTGTCCTCTAGCAAGCATAACTTGTCATCCTAACTAGTGATAAATCACCAGTTGAACCTCTCCCATTTATGTTGTACAGGGGAATTATGGTGGGACTATTGTAGACTAGGCCATAAAGACCTTGTAGACTAGGTGCACTAAGGTTTCCACATTGAAGCCTCAAATCCAAAGTCTCAACTAGGCTTCTAATGGTACTAAACCTTGCACCCACTTATGGTGTTCTATTGTGGCCATAATTTTCTTTAAAACTTGCCTTAACTTTGAGTTAAAACAACTTTGAAAATGAGCCATTTTAAGTGTTTTGAAAACATGGAGGTGATAGTACTCCCTCTTAGCTTCGCGTGAAATCTTGAATCACCTCAATCGGACACCCGAGCGAAAAGTTATGCTAAAAACAAAATTGGGTGTCAAATGCTGTCTTGGTGACGCATTGTCACAGTTGTCGACGTTCTGCCAATTTTTTGAGGTCTTGGCGACGCGTTGTGGGAACTCGTGTGGATTGGCGATGCATCGCCAAACTTGCAAAATGCTCAGAAAATCTCCGATTTCACTACTATGAACTTTGAACACTCTCCAAACATATCAAACATGCACGGATAGCCTTCAAACTTCACATATGTGTAGTACACGTTATATAGACCACAATAAACCATCACAAGCCTTCCTATGATGCATTATGACATCATTCCAATCAAGCCAAACACACTAGTTCACAATAATTCAACCAAATCCTCTAATTAATACTATAGCTAGAATTACTTAAATTCTTCAAGCAAACTTAAGCCAATAGCATTAATTGAACTTGAAAACATAACTCCCTTACCTCAACTCCAAGTAACAAGCAAGAATCAAGCTCTTTTCCAATCAACCAAGCTCACCAAAGTTCTACATAAGTCCCAATAAAAAACAAAGGCACCAATCACCAAAACTTCATTCTCTAACCAAAACCCAAGCTCTAAACCAAGCAGATAACATGAATTCAATCAAGAATACATTAATCACCTCGCTAAAAAACAGGGGATATGGAAAAACACCCTTTCAAGCTTCAAAATCATGGTTTAAAGCTTGAAATTAACTTCTCTTAGCTTGTACACATTGAATTACACCTCTTGATACCAAGAACACTTGATTCCAAGCTTAATTTGAGAGAGAAATGAGTGAGGGAAGAATAAAAACGTGGTTATGGCAGCTTCCCCTTTTTCTTTCCCTTCTTAAACCCTTACTTAGCATCAAAGTCACCAAGGTATCAAGCCTAATGCAATTAAGTCCCCCATCTTTGTAACTTAGTCATTCTTGATTAAATTCTTGTTTATTCTTCAAATTTAGGTTAAGGTTGAAAGTTAAGTTATAAAAACTCATTTTAAAACACTTGAGACTTATCCTAGCTCTTCAATATGCAAAATTACCATTTTACCCTTGAACCTCGTTTAGTGCCTTATCTACCTCGGAACTTAGTAAACTTTGCTAAACTTCTCTATTCTTGCTATGTAAACTTGAATTGAGGTTTTAAACTTAATTTAAGGCACTTTACCTCCTTCAGGAGTGCTTGCTACTAGGAGAGCCATAACAGAATGGGTACAAACCAAGTAACAAACATTCTATTTGTATGCACAAACCAAGTAACAAAAATTGACAAACAAGAATTTTAAATATTACTTATCAGTTACAAAAAGGATAAATCATATTCCTTTTTGAGTTGTCTCAGAAAAGTTGAATCATTTCTCTTTTTAGAAAGTTTGTAACAATCAATTTACATTACTACTCTTATTTAAATTTTGATTACGGAAAAAACCTAAAAAATAATTTTTTAATCATCATTTAAATTCTCACTATACAAAGTCCAGTATGATTTTTTTTTTTCAAATTTAACTTCAGAGGTAAAAATGGAAAAATAATACTCTCCTTATCCCAAATTCTTTGCAATATTCACTATTCAGCAATTAATCTATAATTTTAAAATTTCAACATTTTAGTATATAAATAAAAAAAATTTATATATAAAAGATAAATAAATACCTATAGTTTCTAAATATATTTTTTTAAATTTTTTCTAACAAATAATAATATGAATAAATTCACATCAAACTATTTAAAAAAGTCAAATATTTCAAAAAAATGGGATAGAGGAAGAATAAATTATACATATCTTAATATTCATGCCAAGAGAAATGGTTCATCCTTTACAGGATGAAGGAAGTAATAACTAATATATATATAATAAACACATGAACGTAAATGAACTTGAAATGGATTCTTTATGTTCATGAACATACATGAACGAACGACACTTTTTTTCATATTTTCTTTGAATGAATAAATATAAAGTTTTGTTTGTACTCATTTGTTTACTTAAATAAATAAATAGAAATAAATATCTAAGTTCTAGCTAACTAACCATTCAGAAAACAATTCACCATATGTTCTATTTGTTTATAGCCTTATATAAAAATGGTCCCCGGAAACATATAAGGTCACACAAACATTAGTTCTATAGATTAAGGCAAACTTTAAGGTTTTGCCTTAAAAAATAAATTTATGGATTAAATATCAAAATTGCCACTCTAAACTAGTCAAAGGCCAATTTTAGAATCAAATTTTGAAGTATACCAAATTTGCTATTAAACTTTATCCTTAAGATCAAATTTACCACTGACATTATGAAAAGTTACAAATTTGCCACTCGTTCATTAAGTGACCGTCAAATAGAGGGGGAAAATAACAATTTTGGTCCTTGGTTCTTCATGTTTCTTCTACTAGTGCCATAGCTGTGCTTATATGGTGATCATGCCATTTTCTTCAAAATACAGTGGCGTGTAGTGTGACTGATAGACTGCTGGCCATTTGGCCCTCTCAATCCTCAATGCTGTTCTTTTATGTCTCTTCAAGAAATTGAAGAAAAAAGGTCATTCTGCCTTCTACTAGCTTTAACGAGAGTCGAGTGTCTCTGTGAGGTGTAGTTGGCTACCGCATTGACACTTGAGGCAAACTTGGGATGGGTGGTTAGATCCATGGAATTCAATTTGGAGGACTTTTTGTGTCCTCCTTTTATTATCTTTTTGAACATTGTTAAAAAATGAACTTGAAAACCTAATTCGACTCGAATTGATCAACTAAGACTGATTAATTAGCTTGTGATTCAGAGGTGATTGTGAGGTTACATCAATTATCATCCTTAGAATAATAACCCTTACAACATCTCATGATCAAGAAAATGAAGGAACAAAAAATTAAAGCTTTTATATCAAATGGGAATGGATCTACGAAACAAAATTAATGTTGAAAAATAAAATGAAAAAGAATTGTACTTTTGTGGTAGGAGAACAATCAGAATTAATTATTGATCAGTTTGAAGGGCAAGTCATTGAAGAGTGGTCTCTGGACTGGGCACGGGCAACTGAAAAGTGTTAGGGTGAGCAAATGGTGAAGAAGATGGTATGATCACTACATGGGTAAAGTTAGGACACTAATAGAAGAAATGTGAAGAACCAAACACTAAAATTGTCATTTTTCCCCTTTATTTGATGGTTACTTGATGAAAGAGTGGTAAATTTGTTACTTTTTGTAACGTCAGTGGTAAGTTTAGTTTTGAGGGTGAAGTTCAGTAGCAAACTTGATACACGTAAAAAATTTGATGGTGAAATTAGTACTTTGACTACTCTTGATCCTAAATTTATCGAAAGCAATTTTAATTTCTCGAGGGAAAAAAATGTGCAGGATCCTCGTCATTCTCCCTAAGAACACATTCACTGCCGTCTTACATATACAGGCCTTAACCCTAACTCCACCATTTTCACGCAAACAAAATGGGAGCCAAACCAATTGCCTCCTCCATTTCATGAAAAACTCGTCGTCTTCTGAATTGTTCATGTTCTTGACTCGGATTTCGTGTTCCTTTCGAATCTCGGGGAATTAGAGACCGGAGACGGTGGCCGATTGGATGGTAGGAGACGTTGAATCGTTGGCGAAACCAGTGGGGGCTTCTCGACCATGGCTCAGCAACAATCGTCGCGTCTCAATCGTCTGCTCACTCTGTTGGACAGTATCCTTGTTCATCATGTGTTGATCTGATTGTGTTTTGTTTGTTTGTTTATGGAATGTGAATTGCGTTGTTTCTGTTTCGGGGATTATATATGGTTTTCTTGCCACATTTTTGTCTTAAGCTGGTTCGACACAGGCGACAAGGTTCACTGCTGCGCGGCAGATCGGTGATATTGCCAAGTCGCATCCCCAGGATTTGAATTCGCTGCTGAGGAAGGTAATACTTTGTGTTTTTTTTTCCCAGTATTTTTGTTGCTGCCTATAGGTTTCTGCTCGGTTTTGCATTCAGAAATGGTGGCCTGCTGTTGCCGTCTTTTGTATGTTGAGGATGTTTTCTGGGTGTTCATGAGTTCCACCATCTCAGCATTGGTTTAGTTAATTTCATTTAGGAAGGTATGAATACATCGTGCCCCTCCACCATTTAATAATTATTCAGCTACATTCGGAAGTCTGCTCGTAAGAAATGACCGCTAGGAATTGGCTATATGCTGGAGATGTGATTGGGCAGCTATCGGGATTGAAAACTTCTGAACTTTGGATTACTCCAAGACCAGCAATCATAATCAGAAAGTAGTTGGAATTTTGAAATAATGTCTGACATTTTGTTACTTGTTGTATGTCAGTGCATGCATGTAGCTTTAAGTGGTGGTAAACATGTACACATTTCAAATTTACATGCACACGTTTCAAATTTTATGCTTGTGTTTATGTGGATTTACTTACATTCTGTTATTTGGCCTCCTGAAATGACACTTCATATCATCTGTGCAAGCAGGTTTCTCAGTATCTTCACAGTAAAAATTGGGATACAAGGGTTGCTGCTGCCCATGCTATAGGGGCCATTGCCCAAAATGTAAAGTATACTTCTCTAGGTGAAGTATTGTCATGTGTTGGAGCAAAGATGAGTGAGGCTGGAGTATCTGACAGTGTTGAAAACTTTCTGTTTGCTAACTTTGATCCAAAAATTGCAGCAATTGGTTCATTCAGAAGGTTGCTGCCTTTTCTTTTAATTACTACTTTAGACTCCTTGTTTTTTGGAGGAAAATTAGGTTAGGAGAACTCTTGGTTCAGCAGAATTTTTTATTTTAAAATTTTGGTTTTTTAAACTTTTATCCTTATTGCAGTTTTGATATCAATAAGGTGCTTGAGTTTGGTGCATTACTGGCCTCTGGTGGACAGGTAATAGATTCAAACAAATAGAATCTCATCTTTTTGATTTGCCTTTAGTAACTCTAGCAACTTTATATGGTAGTCATGTCTTACACTGATGAGTAAATGGTCATGTGTTAGTGAATTATGGTGATCTTCTTATCTTAATACTAAGATGTTCATATATTTGGTATTATTTATTTCCCCAATACTAATTAGTTTATTCTTCTTATAGCATAGGCCTCTATTGTGATCTGGGACTATGAATGTGAATTACAGAATATGCGAGGAAAAACCAAAAAAAAAAAAAAGACTAAAGCATGATGAAACTAGGAGTATCAGAGAGAAACAGCTAGAAATTGAGCTCACTTCATTTCCCAATGTTTTGTAATCAAGGATCTCTTTTCAACAACTTCTAATGGTGCTTTGTTGAATGCAAACATTACCTATGAAGGCTTTTCAGATATTCTTTGTGATAGAAAATTGAATCAGATATTCTCTGCGAGAGAGTTGGGGTGGGGGGGGGGGAGGGGGAGGTTATGGTGAGCTAATATTAAGGTTTTCCCAGTCATAACAGAATCAATTATTCATTATCACGCTAAAAAGGATGTAAATTCAGGCATATGTCAATAAACTTCTGTCAGAAAAGTTTAAAGAAAAGTAAAATAGCAGAGTAGAGGTTTCCACTGCAAAAAAATAAGAACAATGAAAAAGAAGGAAACAGTTCGCAATGAAAAACAAAAATCTTGAAATCACATGTAAAAGGGCCTTTGCTTTGCTCACTGTAATATTGAAAATAGCAACAGAGAACAAATGTTGGAGGAAGAAATGAATTAAGGCTGAAGAATTCACAAAGGAATTAACATTGACCCAAGCTCTCTCATCTGGTACTTCTCATTCTTTAGGAACCTTTCTTTCTTATTTTGTGTATGTGTGTGTGTGTGTGTGTGTGTGTGTGTGTGTGTATGTCTTCAAATGGTTAGTTATAAGGATTGTAAATGGTGTTTTGTGTAGTTACCAACATCGAACTTGTGGATATCTAATTGGAGACTTTAACCTTTAGTAGTGCAGATTGTTGTATATTGTATTCTTTAATTAGTCTGCAGCACACTGAAAAACGTTGTTCTTTAAATAGAATAACATGCTTTTTGGTATTAGTTAAAGATAAGTATTTAATTACAGCAAATGTGACAAGAAGAAGCCCCTGAACCTAGCAGGTCAGAGTTCAAACCGCTCTCTCTTTGGTCTGCTGTTGAATGGGCTCTCACATTTTGGACTGGTTTCTGCAAGAATGAAGTGAAACTAACATTTTAGCTCTTGGGCTTGTTTCTTCTCTTGCTTGTTGATCTCAGTTAGGTGTGTGCTATTTGAGAAAATGTACTATGGTGGTTGTAATTTTGTTTGTTCCATTTCATACGTTCCTTCACGAATTCTCTGTACCATATGGATGGCTTTCCACATACCTAAGGCAAATTTGTGATATGTTATAGATTTACAATCATGCCATTTATGTTTGGGCAAAAAGCATTGTAAAGTGTCTTTTTCTTCTTTTCAGCATGGGAAGCATTAGTTTATTGTTCTCTGTTTTATTTCCTGGTTCATCTTTTTTTATATGTTTTATTTGTGTTGTTTGGTTTCTTGTAAGAAATCATGTGACCAGCATGTGACTTTTAACGAAGTTTAATGTTTTAGATATTTTTGTTGTGGGTTCTTAGGGCTAATAGTGTTAGATAAGCTGAGGTACTAATTTTTTCTTGCCTTAACTTTCCCTTCCATGGTGAAGGCGAAATTCAATACTAGGACCTTTGTATGTCAGCCAAGCTAGCTTGCACATTGGCTTATTTTCTAATTGCTTTTTCAACAATAACATCATATGACGAAAAGGCCCACTAAATCTATCTGGAGAAGATATTGCACCATGTAGGAAAATTTGAGCCTGTTTGGGGGGTCTTGCTCTTACTCTAAACACTCAATCAGATGCTTTCTGTGCGAATTAATCTTATATTCTTGTCTTTTGCTAAGTTATTCATGTCTTCTATATGATTCGGTGGTATCATTCTTTTAGTGATGTTACCATTCATGGTCAGCCTCATCAGTGCATGTCGTTGTTGTTGACTGGCTAGAACCATTGCCTAGTGTCTCATGCATTTGGCAAAACAAAATGTGACTTGTTTGTGTTGGTTTTTCTTAGTTTTTTTTTTATTGGTGTGCTTGACAAATTTATAAGTCCTTTTTGTAGATATAGATGAGCTCAGGGAAAAGTTATAAACTGCATTTATACAGATCTAGTAATTATCCAAAAAAAATTTTATCAAGAAAAAAGTCTTATAGATCTTTTTTTATTTTGTACAAACATCATAGATTACTATAAAAAATTATTAAAGTATTAATGCGTTCAAGAAGCTTCCATATTAATGTAATTTGATGACTCATGATTCTATGCTACTTCTCTCTCCTTCCACTTTACGTCACATAGGTTCCTATTTTCAATCAGAAGTCTTGGCCCATCCTGCTATTGCTTGCTCCTAAGTAATCCTTCTGTGTTGTCTGTGTGCCATTAAGGTGCCAATGTTGTCCTTTTTTTTTTTTTTTTTTTTCCTTCTCACAGAAAAAGGGCCCTTTAATCATTTTCATATATAGAATACTGTGTTACTTTGTGTTTTGTATTTGGTCAATGGGTAGTTCATCATTTCTCTGGGACTAAGTATGATATTAAAATTTCATCTTATTTCATTTCTACTGTATGCAGGAGTATGATATTGCAATTGATAACTCCAAGAACCCGAAGGAGAGACTAGCTCGCCAGAAACAAAACCTTAGACGGCGTCTAGGTTAGTTCTGATTTTAGCAATCTAATCTTGGCTCACAGATTTTCACTTTTCTCTCTTAGAATACATGCTTAGATGATCTTAGAAACTGCTAGGATGAGAGCAGTGCTGATTGGAGTTTAATTACCGGAATTAGTAGACTAGCCCCTGCCTGATCCCTATGAATTTGACTTGTTTCTTCTTGCGTACTTAGACACTCAGATAGATTGGAGTCTGTTTCCACTTGGAGATGAATGAGATCTCTTACAAGTCATGCATGATGTCCACCTGCAAAGTTCAGTATAATTTTATTATTGTCTTCAAGTTTGCATATACATCACAGATGAATTAGATGCTAAAAAAGGAATTTAACTATTTGTTCAGCTATTTGTGCATAGTTGGTATTTAAAGCACCATGAAAGCTGCATACTAGCAATTTTTATAGCTGTTGTGAGGAAACATAAATAAACAAAGAAGAAATACAGGCCTATCTGACTAGAAAGTTTGAAGAAGTGATATGAAGTGATTATTTTTATATATACTCATTTTTCGTTAACATTCTATTCCATTTGAAATTCAAAACTGTAGAAGCCCGAAATGCACTTTTAGAACATTTTTGTCAAAAGCAATTATGTCCTATGGATTATTCCTTTTTCAATCTGGAAAATGAAAAATAAATGATTTAGCATGTTTCTAGGTCTGCTGACGTTCACAGATTTGAGCTTTTTCACTTCCTAATACTTCGTGTGGGACTTTTGTTGTGTTTGCAACAGCCTTTTTCTAGGTCTGCGGTGTTTTGGTTTTCTAAAACATCTAGAACGATCTGAAGGGCTTTCAATTATTATCTTTTACTCAGTTGGGCTTCTTTGGATGGAATCCTGAAAGAGAACAAATAGGTGTTCTTTTGGGCAACATAAAATGAATGGTCACGGTACAAGGAAATAAAAAAGCGTAGGATCATCTCATAACTGCTAAAGTTCCTGGATACCAAAATGTAATCGCTTGCAATTATTTTTTGATGATGACTGAAGTGCTTTGAATAACGTGCAAAAGCCTCTCCACCTATAAACAAAAAGATTGTAATACCTGATTGAGACCAAACCTCTTGTTAAGTTGGCTGGCCATTGTTATGATTGGTGATCAAGTTTTCTCATGTCTGCAGTTTATAAAATCCTCTAGTGAAGCTGGGGTCTCAATGAATCTTATTGTGTTTTACCTCTCATGGTTCACTTATTAGAAAACATCAAGTAGATCTGGAGTTTTATTTAAATAACTGACTCAATCTAGCTAATGTGATATTTGCCAACTTCACTGTTTGCTATTTAGTAGTAGTCGGTGCATCCTAAGGTAATTGTACAATCATGCAATTTGCTTTGGAATGTTAAGTTGGTCTTCTGTGCCTGGTGTCCTGTTCCAATTATGGATATGGATGTCATTTAATTATGGTTTTCTATCTTATCATTGGTTTGTTTCAGGTTTAGATGTTTATGAGCAATTCATGGATGTCAGTGATGTAATCAGAGATGAAGATCTTAATGTCCCTAAAGTGCACGGTCATGTGACTTCACTGGATAACAGGTTTTACATGCCAGCGTCAGCACACAACATTCAACAGTTTGTCTCGCGCATGGTGCCAAATGTTGTGTCCAAAAGAAGGCCGAGTACAAGAGAGATGAATCTACTAAAGCGTAAAGCAAAAATAAATTCAAAAGATCAAACAAAAGGCTGGTCTGATGAGGGTGATACAGAGTTATCATGTGCTCACAGTGCTTCAACTCCTAGGGGAGCCTGTTCTCATCCTTTAAGTTCTAATAAGGTATCATATTATCTTCAGTGTTAGTCATCAATTGACTGGTCTTCTACTTTTGTCTTTTCTAATTCTATTGAAGATGGTTTTTATTAACTTTGTTCTGGAAAAAGAACAGTTTTTTGTTTCTCATGGAAGTTTGAGTGTTGATATATTTTCTTGTTTTTTTAGCTCTTACATCATAAGTTACTAGGAATTTTTTCATTACTGTTTTGGTTGCAGCTTGATGCCATCGTTGATGATGATAGTGATGTTGATCGGGATGGTCGCTGGCCTTTTCTTGGTTTTGTTGAACAACTGATTCTTGACATGTTTGATTCTGGTAATTATAAGTCATGTGTTTAGTTGATTGCCTTTTGTATTTACAATTGATTATCTTTTCCCTTACCCTTTGGAAGCTGATCCTTTCATCTTAATTTCATCCTGTCAGCTTGGGAGGTCCGTCATGGCAGCATTATGGCTTTAAGAGAAATTTTAACCCACCATGGTGCTTCTGCTGGAGTATACATGCCTGAGCTGAATTCAGATAGTTCATTGTTTGACGTGTTAAAAGATGTTGAAGATCCAAATCCACTGAAGAGAGAGAAGGAACTTGATTTGAATATGCAAGGGTTAGGGGAGGGGTCAGAGCCAAACTTGAAAAGGCCCAAGATTGGAGATATATCAACTCCTATAATAGGCAAAATGGAATCAGCTGGCCTTCGTGGAGGCTTTGATCAACCATTAAAGCTGGAAGATGTTACATACAATCTGCATTCCGGACAGCTTAATGGTGAAGTTTATCTTACTTCTCTTAAGGTGGAGGCTAAACCTTTTGACAATAACTTTTTATGTCAGTCTAAGGAAGGAGATGATGTCAAAGAAACTGAGGTCAGCTGTGAAGGCAAGGGCACATTTGCAAATCATGATGTGGTTAGAAATCTTCCCAAGGACTCTGAACTCATTACCTTGGTGAAATTGGCCAGGACTTCTTGGCTTAAAAATTGTGAATTTCTTCAGGATTGTGCAATCCGTTTCTTGTGTGTCTTGTCACTTGATCGGTATGGTTTGAATTTGTTTTAGAATAAGCTAAATGTTTTTATTTGTATGCACCAAAAAAAAGGTTTTTCTTCGTAAATCTTCTTTCCTTAGTCTGTTCTCTGTGTTGCAGTAGGTTTCCTTAGTATTTCTATTACTATCTGCAGTTTTGGGGATTATGTATCTGATCAAGTTGTTGCTCCAGTACGAGAAACTTGTGCTCAAGCCCTTGGTGCAGGTTTCAAATTTATGCATCCTTCTCTGGTGTTTGA
Source organism: Aquilaria sinensis (assembly GCA_005392925.1). Classification (NCBI taxonomy): domain Eukaryota; kingdom Viridiplantae; phylum Streptophyta; class Magnoliopsida; order Malvales; family Thymelaeaceae; genus Aquilaria; species Aquilaria sinensis. The sequence goes on from SMDT01003269.1 coordinate 598,485, forward strand.
AACTTTGAATATCTTGCTGCAAATGCAGGTAAATATATTGTTTTAATCTTCTAACAAAAAAAGAAAACTAGGTTAGCTGTTGCAATGTTGCTCCCATCACATTGGTTTTTATTCTGTATTTTCTCCTTTTGTTCAGCGTAGGCCAGAATGGGAAATTCGTCATGGAAGCCTTTTGGGTATTAAATACTTGGTTGCTGTGAGACAGGTATGATTTTCCAAAGTTCAAAATTGAAGTTTTCTCATGTGACTCTGTTTCAATCTAATCTAATTTTAGTGGATGATTGTTTGTTCATTTTTGTTTCTTTCTGACTTATAAATCTTTCCCTCAATTTTTTTTCTACTTCTCCATCATGATTTTCTTCCTTACACTAGGAGATGATGCATGATTTGCTTGGTGCTGTTCTTCCTGCTTGTAAGGCTGGACTTGAGGACCCTGATGATGATGTGCGAGCCGTTGCTGCTGATGCTTTAATACCTGCAGCCTCCTGCATTGTTGCTTTGAAGGGTCAATTGTTGCACTCCATTGTTATGCTACTTTGGGATATACTGCTTGACTTGGATGACTTGAGTCCATCAACTAGCAGGTAATTTTGTGCATTCAATCCTTCCTTTAAGTGCTTTTTGTTCAAAAATTTTTTCCTTGAGTTTTGCATTGTGGTTTTCCATCTGCAATCTGAATATGCAATACTTGGATGACTTGAGTTGCTACCTTGTTTGAAACAGGCTCAGTGTGAATGCCATTGTAGCTGAACGTTTTAAGTGATAAATTCTGTATTCATCTAATTGATGCATGTGTTTTTGTTTCAGTGTCATGAATCTGTTGGCAGAAATATATTCTCAGGAAGAAATGATGCCTAAGATGTCTGGGACTCTGACCTCAGTTGAGGATCAGAATTTTGACCTTAATGAACTGGTTTCTTGTGATGATGCTGGAGGGTCGAAAGATATGCAGGAAAATCCTTATATGCTATCCATTTTGGCACCTCGGTTGTGGCCTTTTATGCGGCATAGTATTAGATCAGTTCGACATTCTGCTATTCGTACTTTGGTATACATTTTACAGAGTTCATTGAAAAATTTTACTACCTGTAGTATTTTATTTGCATGGCTGTCTAGCTGGGTTGTTTAGGTTATGATGCGCCCTGAATTGCTCTCTCTCTAACATACCGGAGTTTGCAGGAGAGGCTTCTTCAAGCTGGTCATAGGAGGAGCCTCTCTGAACCCCCGGGCAGTGCTTTCTGGCCATCTTTCATTCTTGGGGACACACTCAGGATTGTTTTTCAAAATCTTCTCTTGGAGTCGAATGAAGAGATCTTGCAGTGTTCAGAGAGGGTGTGGAGGTTACTTGTGCAGGTACTTCCTCTGCACTCAAAGGAGTTGTGATTATTTCTACAGTTTCTGTTTTCTTTATTTCTGCCTTCTTTGTCTCTTCTTAAGGATGGAATTTATTAACAAAATATGGGACACAACAAAGAATCACTTTGAATAGGACAATGAAGGTGTATTATCACGTGTG